>JBBGZY010000801.1:785000-1099980 GCA_037952925.1 Lithobates clamitans
GAGCATCTGTCAGGCAGAGATCACTCTGCCTGACAGGGAAGAGAAGGTATATGTTCTTGTGTGCCAGTGCAGGAGTGGCTCACAGACAGCACACAGCTCTCACTGCAACAATGTTCTGTAGCAGTGTGTGGTGGTGATCACACAGGTCCAGGCTTTCCTCCCCCCTTACCAGAAAGTTGTTGCACCAAGGACTTCTGACCCTTCTGCCCCCTTGTCCCACTCCTGGTGTTACTTGATGATGTCACCCCTCTGCCGGTGTCTGCCTGCACCCCATAGTGACGCCACTGTGATCGCTGATTGATTACAGAGAACACACGGTACCAGGGGCGCTCACAGAGTCCCAGGAAGTGTGCACCAGCAGCAGAATGTTGAGCAGACATATGGGTACATCTACCCACATCGGCACTGCTACCATCTGGCCTTTTATGTACAGTGGTTGGACGGGAATGCATTTAAAGAACTTTATTCAATTTAAAAGTATTTGTTTTGGAGGCCAAATCCACTGGTAATTGTGATTAATACCTTTACTTTCAATTCCAAGAAAATATATAAATTCTCGGGGGGCGTGGCTTGGCCAAGCAAGAAGATGGCTGCTTAACTTGAGAGCTCCCGCTGTCACCTGTCTTTAAACTTCAAAAACAGAGAATCTTTTCAGAAAACATAGCTGCAGACAATGGGAACAGCATCTAGAACCTCATCGACATCTAGATCTCGCTCCCCGAGAAGGCACACTGAAGGAATCAGCCAGAACATCCCTGAAATGTTCCGATCCCAGAGACATAACATGGTGCCTTCCCGCCACAGCTCGCCTCAGCAATCTGACACACAGCAGCCGAACCCTTCTCCCCCGGCTACATCTGCAGATTCACTACCTCTGGAAAACACTGCAGCCTCCGCTCAGCCTCACCTCAACATTCAGGACCTTCGGACCATAGCTGCCGACATAAAGGACACCCTGTCACCCGCCATTGCTGACTTATGTATCGACATACACATGTTGTCTGACAGGGTTCATGAAGTTGAACAAGTGGCGGCTAAACACGATCAAGTTCTACAAAAAGCAACCAGAAGAATTGATACGCATACACTCCAACTCAGAGAAATCCAGCGGCATGTCAAAGACCTCGACAGCAGAGGACGCCGCCACAACCTGCGGATAAGAGGTATGCCCGAATCTGTCACGGCAGAACACCTCTCCCCTGCTATAACCAACTTGTTTAATGACCTTTTAAGCAGACCGCCTCTGACACCACTCGCCATGGAGAGAATTCATAGAGCCCTCCGCCCCAAAGGCAGAGATACAGATCCCCCGAGGGATATAATCTGCTGCTTAGTTGATTTCAAACTCAAAGAAGAAATCCTTAGGCAAGCAAGGAGCCGTCAGCAGGTGCTACACGATGGGCACAATATCCAGATTTTTCAGGATCTGTCCAGTATCACACTTCAACATCGCCGTGATCTCAAACCTATACTGGATGTTCTCCGTACCAAAGGCATTCAGTATAGGTGGAAATTCCCGTTCTGCCTCTCGGCCACACATCTTGGTCGCACAGCCCTGCTAAGAGTCCCTGAAGATCTTACCTCTTTTTGCGACTCACTGGACATCCCCTTCATGGATGTGCCTAATTGGTACGCAGAGTTCCGACACCCCACCGCGAGGAAACTGGTGCCACAAGAAGAATTGATGGAAACACAGGACGCACGATCCCACGGGCGGAGATCCCCTTCAAGCAACAGGAGAAGAAACCCTCGCCATACTAATCACTGCGGCTCGAGTCCATCTGACTCTCCCCAATCTCGAAGAGCTAGAAGGGAATACTGAATTTACATCCACAAGATTAACTTCTATGTTCAGTTTAATCCGACGGATCAGTTTAGCTTGGTTCCATAACTTTTTCTCTCTGTTATATTAACTTCAGTTCTACCCATTCTACATGCTGTAACTGTATCCCACGGACTCATGAGAATGGAAACTGTTTTGCTTCTCAGGCACAGCCACGACACTCAGCAGCACAGATCGTTTCTCTGTTGGATGTTATCCCACAACTCCTTATTTGTCCTACGAAGCTTGCACAACTACGGACTCCAGAATGCTCATCCCCCACCAAGAATCCCATATCCTGACTATAACTGAACTGAAGCTGCCCCTCCTCCCTTCACCCCATTGCTGACTCCAGGATCTTATAAGCGGTCAGCTTGAATACCGTTGTACTCAATTGCATAGTGAACCGCATATAGCTCTTTCCACATGCATCGGACTCTAAATGTCTCCTGTAGCTCATGTTACATGCTACTGTACTGGATGGGGTAAGATTTGACATTTATTTTTCTATTTTTATGGTAACTGGTTTAAGACTATACCTTCTCTAAGTTGACTTACTGTGATGGTTTCATTTTTTTTTTTTTTTGTTCTTAGAGATGCAATTCTTCATACTCATACTATAATATGGTTAACGATATATGTACACTTTGTTGTTGTTCCATGTTCACTGAGCTATCGAACAGGTCAGATATATATAAGATTTCTGAATTAGACGGAATTGCTTGCATGCTTCCTACCAGAACACGATTATCCCTGACACATTTTGACACACTTAAGTGCAAGACGCACTCAACCTCCCCACACCTTTTATCACTTTGCTATAGCTAATTTATGGATTTACCTCCACACAAACACTCCCATAATGCAAATCTTACGACTTCCTACAGAAAATCCTTCTGCCTTATCAGTCCCACATTCCCTAATACTTACATCTCACTGGAAAAATTTCTAGTCATACACGATACTCCTACTATACGCTCGGCTGACAGGTGAGGGCAGGTTCATTCAATACCACTCAAATTTATTTATTTTCTTGTTGACATACCTTCTGTGCGAGGCTCTCTCCAACCCCCACACAGTTCATCAGTTCAACCTTAACCCCGGTTAAGGTCAATTTCATCTGACGACACACTATACCCTATACTCCTCTTCCTATAGAGGTGGACACTCTGCCCCCCTTCCCTCCCTCCTCCCCCCCTCTCACAGCTTAACTACAGTACATGGACAGACACTCTAGGCTCTACCCTACCTGATCAGATCGAATAAATACCTACGTACCAATAACTTAACATGCACGCCACCTCCCCCACATCACCGGTAGACACTCCAAGCCATGGATCGCAAAGCCATAATAAACCATTAATATCCTCCCAAGTAAAATTCCGCTCATTGAATATACGTGGTCTAAACACACCAGAGAAACGTTCGCAATTATTACACACACTGAAGCAAAACAAAGTACAGATAGCTTTTATCCAGGAAACCCACTTTCGCTCAGACAATATCCCCAAACTCTCCAACCACCACTATCCTACAGTATACCATGCTTCCAACGATGAATCAAAAACGAAAGGGGTATCAATACTAATAGCTAAAAATTGCCCTTTAATAACCTCAGAAATTAAAGCAGACAATAAAGGCAGATACCTGTTCCTCAAAGGGACACTACATAACAAGCCCATTACATTGGCGAACTTATACGCCCCTAACACAAAACAGGTACCTTACTTCCGTGAAACTCTCCAGCACCTAACTGATTTCTATTCAGGCATCCTCATTGTTGGGGGAGACTTCAATGTAGCTCTCTCTCCCGCACAAGACTCTTCCACTGGATCATCCTCTATACTAGGGATGAGCTTCGAGTTCGAGTCGAACTCATGTTCTACTCGAACATTGGCTGTTCGCAAGTTCGCCGAACAGCGAACAATTTGGGGTGTTCGCGGCAAATTCGAATGCCGCGGAACACCCTTTAAAAGTCTATGGGAGAAATCAAAAGTGCTAATTTTAAAGGCTTATATGCAAGTTATTGTCATAAAAAGTGTTTGGGGACCCGGGTCCTGCCCCAGGGGACATGGATCAATGCAAAAAAAAGTTTTAAAAACGGACGTTTTTTCAGGAGCAGTGATTTTATTAATGCTTAAAGTCAAACAATAAAAGTGTAATATCCCTTTAAATTTCGTACCTGGGGGGTGTCTATAGTATGCCTGTAAAGGGGCGCATGTTTCCCGTGTTTAGAACAGTCTGACAGCAAAATGACATTTGGAAGGAAAAAACTCATTTAAAACTACCCGCGGCTATTGCATTGCCGACAATACACATAGAAGTTCATTGATAAAAACGGCATGGGAATTCCCCACAGGGGAACCCCGAACCAAAATAAAAAAAAAAAAATGATGTGGGGGTCCCCCTAAATTCCATACAAGGCCCTTCAGGTCTGGTATGGATATTAAGGGGAACCCTAGCCAAAATTAAAAAAAAAAATTGACGTGGGGTTCCCCCTAAATTCCATACCAGACCCTTCAGGTCTGGTATGGATTTTAAGGGGAACCCCGCGCCAAAAAAAAAAAAAAAAACGGCGTGGGGTCCCCCTAAAAATCCATACCAGACCCTTATCCGAGCACGCAACCTGGCAGGCCGCAGGAAAAGAGGGGGGGACGAGAGTGCGCCCCCCCCCTTCCTGAACCGTACCAGGCCACATGCCCTCAACATTGGGAGGGTGCTTTGGGGTAGCCCCCCAAAACACCTTGTCCCCATGTTGATGAGGACAAGGGCCTCATCCTCACAACCCTGGCCGGTGGTTGTGAGGGTCTGCGGGCGGGGGGCTTATCGGAATCTGGAAGCCCCCTTTAACAAGGGGACCCCCAGATCCCGGCCCCCCCCCTGTGTGAAATGGTAAGGGGGTACTTACCCCTACCATTTCACTAAAAAACTGTCAAAAATGTTAAAAATGACAAGAGACAGTTTTTGACAATTCCTTTATTTAAATGCTTCTTCTTTCTTCCTTCATCTTCTTCTTCTTCTGGTTCTTCTGGCTCTTCTGGTTCTTCCTCCGGCGTTCTCGTCCAGCATCTTCTCCGCGGCGTCTTCTATCTTCTTCTCCTCGGGCCGCTCCGCACCCATGGCATGGGGGGGAGGCTCCCGCTCTTCTCTTCATCTTCTTCTTTTTCTTCTTCTTCTTCTTCCTTCTTCTCTTCTTCTCTTCTTCCTGTCTTCTCCGGGCCGCTCCGCAATCCATGCTGTGGCATGGTGGGAGGCTCCCGCTGTGTGACGGCGTCTCTTCGTCTGACGGTTCTTAAATAACGGGGGGCGGGGCCATCCGGTGACCCCGCCCCCCTCTGACGCACGGTGACTTGAGGGACTTCCCTGTGACGTCACGGGGAATGCCACAGGGAAGTCCCGTCATGTCACCGTGCGTCAGAGGGGGGCGGGGTCACCGGGTGGCCCCGCCCCCCGCTATTTAAGAACCGTCAGACGAAGAGACGCCGTCACACAGCGGGAGCCTCCCTCCATGCCACAGCATGGCTGCGGAGCGGCCCGGAGAAGACAGGAAGAAGAGAAGAAGAGAAGAAGGAAGAAGAAGAAAAAGAAGAAGAAGAAGAGAAGAGCGGGAGCCTCCCCCCTCATGCCATGGGTGCGGAGCGGCCCGAGGAGAAGAAGATAGAAGACGCCGCGGAGAAGATGCTGGACGAGAACGCCGGAGGAAGAACCAGAAGAGCCAGAAGAACCAGAAGAAGAAGAAGATGAAGGAAGAAAGAAGAAGCATTTAAATAAAGGAATTGTCAAAAACTGTCTCTTGTCATTTTTAACATTTTTGACAGTTTTTTAGTGAAATGGTAGGGGTAAGTACCCCCTTACCATTTCACACAGGGGGGGGGCCGGGATCTGGGGGTCCCCTTGTTAAAGGGGGCTTCCAGATTCCGATAAGCCCCCCGCCCGCAGACCCTCACAACCACCGGCCAGGGTTGTGAGGATGAGGCCCTTGTCCTCATCAACATGGGGACAAGGTGTTTTGGGGGGCTACCCCAAAGCACCCTCCCAATGTTGAGGGCATGTGGCCTGGTACGGTTCAGGAGGGGGGGGGGCGCACTCTCGTCCCCCCCTCTTTTCCTGCGGCCTGCCAGGTTGCGTGCTCGGATAAGGGTCTGGTATGGATTTTTAGGGGGACCCCACGCCGTTTTTTTTTTTTTTTTTGGCGCGGGGTTCCCCTTAAAATCCATACCAGACCTGAAGGGTCTGGTATGGAATTTAGGGGGAACCCCACGTCAATTTTTTTTTTTAATTTTGGCTAGGGTTCCCCTTAATATCCATACCAGACCTGAAGGGCCTTGTATGGAATTTAGGGGGACTCCCACATCATTTTTTTTTTTAAATTTTGGTTCGGGGTTGCCCTGTGGGGAATTCCCATGCCGTTTTTATCAATGAACTTCTATGTGTATTGTCGGCAATGCAATAGCCGCGGTAGTTTTAAATGTGTCTTTTCCTTCAAAATGTCACTTTGCTGTCAGACTGTTCTAAACACGGGAAACATGCGCCCCTTTACAGGCATACTATAGACACCCCCCAGGTATGAAATTTAAAGGGATATTACACTTTTATTGTTTGACTTTAAGCATTATTAAAATCACTGCTCCTGAAAAAACGGCCGTTTTTAAAACTTTTTTTTGCATTGATTCATGTCCCCTGGGGGAGGACCCGGGTCCCCAAACACTTTTTATGACAATAACTTGCATATTAGCCTTTAAAATTAGCACTTTTGATTATTCATGTTCGTGTCCCATAGACTTTAACGGCGTTCGCGTGTTCGAACGAATTTTTTTCCTGTTCGCATGTTCTGGTGCGAACCGAACAGGGGGGTGTTCGGCTCATCCCTACTCTATACCATACAGAGCCCTTAGAACCATCAAAAAACTTCTCCAAACCTTGACATTACATGACACGTGGCGAACACTACATCCAAACGAAAGGGACTTCACGTTTTACTCCTCACCCCATAATAAGTATACGAGAATCGATCATTTCTTTATCTCCCAAAAAGACCTGCCACTCCTATCAAAAGCCACTGTCGACCCTATGATTCTCTCAGATCACAATCCAGTCTCCATATCCCTGGAAATGCCGACAATTAACTCCAAACAGATGATCTGGCATCTGGACAACTCACTTCTGACAGATATCGATATTACCCAAAAACTTAATACTCGCCTCATGCACTTTTTCACAGAAAATAATACTACAGACTCAAAACAATCCAACATCTGGGCAGCTCATAAATGAGTTATAAGAGGGCAAATTATATCCCTGTCTGCACACAGAAACAAAACAAGGCGGACTCACATAGCAGCACTTTTGGCAAAAATCCACGCCTTAGAACAAACTCATAAACTCTCATTGGCCGCCAGTTCCCTTAAAGACCTAATCAAAACCAGAGAGGAACTTCTTGAAGCATTAGGCAAATCATTAAAACGCAAATACATCCTCACCCAAAAACTGTTCTACGAACTAGGGAACAAATCAGGCAAATTATTGGCGAGAGCTTTACAATACAAAAAAGCATCCCACACCATACACACCATTAGAGATTCGTCTGGCGCCTCCTTTGCATCTTCACGAGACATCGCCACCCAATTTATTAAATATTTTTCTGAGCTTTATAACCTTCCGTCCGTCAAAGGGCAAGGAATTACTCCAAACCGACAAAATATCCTTAGAGACTTCTTAACACATCACTGCCCTTCCACCATCTCATCAGAGGACTCCTCTAACTTAGCTCGCCCCATTAGCACTGAGGAAATTACAGAAGTACTGAAACAACTCAAACCGGGTAAAAGCCCTGGCCCGGACGGACTGACGGTGGGTTATTACAAGACCTGTCAAGATATACTGACTCCCCAACTCGCTAAAACGTTTAATGCTCTTTCTTCACAGACACAAACTAATAGAGACCTTCTGGAAGCACACATCACGCTTATACCCAAACCAGGAAAAGACGAAACATTAGTATCTAGTTACAGACCCATTTCACTCCTGAACGTAGACATTAAAATGTACGCCAAAATTCTCGCCAATCGCGTACTCCCTTTTCTTCCTAAACTAATCTCATTAGATCAAGTGGGTTTTGTCCCTGGCAGAGAAGCTAGGGATAATACCATTAAAGCTCTTAATATACACCATTGGCTTTCTAATTCCCCCACAAAAGGTTTTTTTCTCTCTCTGGACGCGGAGAAGGCGTTCGACAGGGTGGCTTGGGACTATATGATTGCGGTATTACAGGCTATGGGATTCCCTGCACACTTCCTCCAAATGATCTTGGCATTATATAACTCCCCTACTGCCAGAATAAGGGTCAACGGATGCCTGTCAGACGCCTTCTCCATTTCCAATGGCACTCGTCAAGGCTGCCCCCTGTCTCCCCTCCTTTTTGTAATCTCTTTAGAACCCATGTTACACAAAATTAAGAATAACCCAAATATATCGGGTATTGATATTAGGCACAAACAATACAAAATTGCCGCTTACGCCGACGATATTCTTCTCTTCCTCTCTAACCCATTAATCACCATACCTAACCTTCTTAAAGATTTTTAGCTTTTTCATACATTATCCAATTTAAAAATAAACTTCACCAAATCAAAAGCCCTCAACATCACCCTCCCTCTAACGACAGTCTCTTTATACCAAACTAACTTCCCTTTTAGCTGGGAGAAGCATGCCCTTACCTATTTAGGTATTCAAATACCCTCTAAATTATCTGAGCTCTATGTAAGGAACTACACTCCCATCCTCCACAATATAAAGACGGACCTCGCCAAATGGTCTTCTGGACAATTTTCTTGGTTTGGGAGAATAGCCATATTAAAAATGAACATATTACCCCGCATATTATATATTCTACAGACTGTCCCAATCAAACTCCCTCTAACATTTTTTAGAAATTATAAAAGAATGTGCAGTATTTTTATTTGGGCTCACAAAGCCCCCAGAATCAGCTGGGACAGAATGACTCTCCCCAAACTTAAAGGGGGACTAAACCTTCCGGATATCCGTAAATACCATGCAGCATGCCACATCGCCAGATTGATCGACTGGCACATACACACACACTCTAAAGACTGGATTTCTCTCGAAGACTCAAACGCCTTAATCCCTCTCTTACATGTACCATGGTGTAGCGTCACGAACACCCCTAAAGAACACTCCACCCACCCCCTGATAGGACCTACCTTGGAAAGCTTCCATAAAGTATGTCACTCGCTAAAATTAACACCCTGCCCAGGTCCAATGACCCCTCTAACCGGCAATCCTGACTTCCCACCATGTCTATCAGAGAAAAATGTGCTCTCTGCCAACGGGAAACATCCCCTAAGAGCCCACCAACTCTTTCACAAGGGATCTATTATTCCATTCTCGGATCTGCCCTCTAAATTCCCTGATCAACATATCCCGTTCTTTACATATCTACAATTACGACACTTCCTAACTTCCACCAATCCCACTTCACAATGGTATAGAAACCAAACATCTTTGGAGGCCCTTTGTTTCTCTGCCGGCCCTCAAAGTCACCTGATCTCAACGATTTACTCTCTACTTTGTGGTCCCACTGAATACAAATCTAATCCGACCAATCAGAAATGGGAAAGTGAACTCAACCTCGACCTCACTGAGGAGGATTGGGGGAATATACATGTACATATACATAAAGGCTCAATGAATGTCACAGCACAAGAAAACAATTACAAGTTGTATTCCAGATGGTACCTCACGCCCGAACGTCTACATGTATTCCACCCAACTACATCTCCGTTATGCTGGAGATGTAACTCCGAAGTGGGCTCTCTCCTCCATATTTGGTGGGACTGTGCTCACATAAAACCATTTTGGGAAACAATACACAAAACGATAGCCCACATTACCACCTATACCCTTGAATTTTCCCCTGCTCAATACCTACTCCACCATACAATCATACCACAATCCAATTACAGAAAGTCATTAACACTCCACCTGATTAACGCTGCTAAACAATGTGTCCCACAACGTTGGAAGAACGCTAATCCTCCCACTCTATCTGATTGGCTAAAACGGGTGGAAAAAATAGCGGAAATGGAGGACCTAATCCACCAAGCTAAAGAAATGCCCACAAAATTCCGAAACACCTGGGCTTGCTGGATTCACTTCAGAGACTCCCAGGAATATAAGTCTATGACTTTGGATTCCCAACCCAGACTCCCCTCATAGACTTAATAATAATTGACTCTGAAACGCCTATTTTCAACAGGCTCGGAGTGTCTACCATACACCTCAATCCCCTTACCCTAACTCATCTACATCTACCCCGAAGATATACCCCGCTACATACGCGTGCGGTCTGAATCAGGCTCTTTCTGACTTTGTCCTTATTCCACGTTGAGCCCACCAGGCACACTACCTTCCCTCTACACTTTGAATTCCCTACTTGACGTTAAACTCAAACCTCTGTTTATCCTTATCACCCCATCCCCTCCCCCGATAAATTACGACACTGAACCCCCAAAATCTCAACTAAATCCTGGTTACATCAACAATCCTAATTATTATGTAAATTCAATACATAACAAAACAGACCATTTCAAACGAAAACTGATCATAGGTATTTCCCTTCGTCGCCCCTCGCACAGTTTGAACCCATTAGGGGTGCGAGGGTCACGAACGGTCTTGCCCTGGTCTTCAATTAATCTATATGTTCTCGCAGGTTTGCCTATAATACACCCAAACACCATACGTATTTAGAAAATAGTCTCAATATTTTCCCGGATCAATTGATCCCCCATATTCTTAAAAATTATTCTCTTCCTAGAATTAACAATAATACTTCTATCTTTCTCAGGAACGATTTATACACAAGCATTTCCTGTATGAAACATATCGCTCACTGACCCTTCACCATATGTTTTTATCCAGTTTTGTACTATATGTAATACCTGTACAACTTCATTCTTAATTATTTTAATGTCATGTATTGCCATGTCCTTTTCATGATACTTGTTATATGTTACCTTGAATAAAATATTTGAAACAAAAAAAAAAAAAAATTCTCTCTAATTCAGTAATGTATTCATTAAAAAAATAATTTTATGTATTTTTAAAGCTATAATAAGTATTTGTCTTTACTTTAGCTTGTAGTAAAGATTAAGTAAGTGCCCAAATTTAGCATCCCGGGATAAAAAGCATCAGGCTACAAATTTATGTAAATGCTTTCATTTGAACTCTTCTGTTTGCATCTTTATCCAACCTCTGATTAGTAATGAGCTAACAGGGGAAAGTTCAGTTTTGAGCTAGCAGGATTACCTCCTGAACCCTACTGAAGACCATGAAAGCCAAAACTTGTAATTTTGTTTACCTATTTCAAAGCCAATTTGCATACTCTTGGTGCAAAATTGGCATAAAAAGGTGCTAATATAGTTGACAATCATTGTACCAATGCATAAAAATGCTTAACAAATAACATGTAGCAGGGAGCAGGTATTTTAATGAGGGTAAAGGGCATGGGCGTAGATAAAGGGAGTGCCAGGTGAGTCGAAAACCCCCCAGAGCATCTATCAATGGCACAGCAGTTAGGCTATTGTAGCCTTTCTATGGGATCCGAAAAGGAAAAATCAAAAGTCCCAATTTTGAAGGCTTTTATGCAAGTTATTGGCCATAAAAAGGTTATGGGGCCCGGGTACTGCCCTGGGGGCATGTAGCAATGAAAAAAATATATAGCTTTTAAAGGAGTAGTGATTTTAGTGATGCTTAAAATTTAATAATAAAAATGAAAAATTCCTTTAAACATAGTGCCTGGGGGGTCCGCATTTGTCTGCCTGTAAAATGGCACATCTGTATAGAACCTTTCTGCAGCAAAACTGACATTTCTAAAGAAAAAAAATTGACATTTAAATTGATTTTCCCTGCAAGCTTTCTTTATTTAGTAAATAATGGCTTGGGGAGCCAGCCTGTATGATAAGGGCACAATTTAGTGCATGTGGAACAAAATTAGAGATTTTTAAAATAAATTCTTGTGTCTCTTTGGCAGATTTTGGATGGAAAAAACAAAGTTTTGCACCACACTGAGCAAGTTTTATGTGAAGAAGCCAAATTATAGTACACTCAGACTAAGATTAACCATTTCTTTTAGCTAAAGTCTGGTGTTTCTTTTGCAGACTTTGGATAGAAGTAACAGGTGCAGAAAAAATTGGCTTTGGGTGTTGGTGGTGTCTTCACACAATAACCCTATAGAGGTAGTCTTGAGGAAAGTAAAATTTGGCCTTGCTGTAAAAAACTGAAATTTGATGCCCCTGTCTAAAGCGTTGCAGAAAAACTGTTTTTTTGGGTGTTGTTGGTGCCTTCACCCCATAACCTTCTATAGGTACTCTTGATGAAATCAAGAATTGATATTGCTGTAAAAAATTTAAATCGGAGGCTTTATAACTGCTGCTAATCCAGGACTGATTAATTTTGAAAAATGTCAGCCAGTCAACGGAGTCTGTGGTACAGTAACTCTTTTATCTGTCAGAAAACCTCTTGCAGCACTGAATTCCCATGCGAAAAGCATGCTGGATGCAGGGCAGCCCAGCATTTTAATTGCATACTGGGCAAGTTCTGGCCAGTGGTTTATTCTCATGACCCAGAAAGCCAGTGGATCATCTACTGGCAATCTCTCTGTTTTCACCCCTAGATAATCTTCTACCGTACGATGCAGATGCTGCTGATGGGATCTTGAAGCTGACAGCCCTGGGCACTGAGGACTAAAAAAAGTTGAAATGCATCACTGAGACGGCCCCCTTCTTCACAGCTCCTCCTTTTACCAACAGAAGCCTCAAAACTAGATTTTCCTTGAGACTGTAACCTATCAGAGTCTGGAAAGGTGTTACATAAACTCCTCTTTAAGGTGCCCTCAAGATAATTCATCCTTTGCTCCCTCTGTGAGGGCAGAGTGAGTTTCCCTTGACTTTCCCCTTTGTAATGGTGGTCAAAGAGGGTTGCCAACCAAAAATGATCCTTATCCTTGATGCCACAAATTCTCCCGTCCTTTCGCAGGCTTTGAACAATAAGGGAGGCCACGTACTGCAAGTTTGCAGAGGCATGAGAAGCAGAGTCCTTATGAGCATTGGTGCAGACAAGCCATGGAGCGGGGGGGGATCTTGGTGATGTATAAGTCACTAGTCAAAGTGGATACAAAAGGCCTCTTTATGCTTGAATGGGAGAAGGACCTAGGGCAAGAATGGAGCATGGAGGATTGGCACGGGGGTTCAGCTTCTGCCTTCAAGGGGATAATAAATATAGCTATAGTGGAGGCAGGTCTGAAAGTTCTGATAAGATGGTATCTTGTTCCTTCAAAATTAGCCAAAATGTATCTTTCATCCTCTCCTCTTTGCTCCCAGAATTGCAGTTGCGTGGGACTATGATGCATGTATGGTGGGGTTGCCCCAAAATTAGGGGATTCTGGAATAAATATCACCACATGGTGCTACTCAACTTCCCAGTCCCCGCTGCCCCTAAATCAGTTAGATGCCTCATTATGTTTATCTTGATTGGGGCTAAACTAAAGATTGCTTGAGCTTATTAACAACCTTATGTCTCCTTCAACCCGGCAAAAAGAAAAATCTCCTGGATTATGGCCCAGGAGAAAATGGTAAGCAATTTAATGGATTCTGCTAAGAAATATGAGGCTATCTGGGAGCCCTGGGACCAATATATGCAGATATCTCTTATTTCTTGATACCATTTGTGCTCCTCCAATGGGGTGTGACTCATTCGGTCACTATTCTTCTTATCTGTGATCTCTTCCTCCTCTTTCTTCTGTTCCTATGTTTCTCTCTTCCTCACTTGATTTTGTATTTCCCCTCTTATGACTTTCAGTCTTTTTGTGGGAACACAATCACTGTTCTGTTTGATTTCAGTTGAGCCAGTATATATATATGAGCTGAATTTCCCTGACTCATTGGGGTACGGATCATGAATTCCCCCCCACAATATTTAAAGTATGCCACAGGTTTCCCCTAGGGCAGAGATATGCAATTAGCGGACCTCCAGCTGTTGCAAAATTCCAAGTCCCATCATGCCTCTGCCTTTGAGTATCATGCTTGTGGCTT
This sequence comes from Lithobates clamitans, assembly GCA_037952925.1. Classification (NCBI taxonomy): domain Eukaryota; kingdom Metazoa; phylum Chordata; class Amphibia; order Anura; family Ranidae; genus Lithobates; species Lithobates clamitans. The sequence goes on from JBBGZY010000801.1 coordinate 798,930, forward strand.
TCAGAGTCTTACTATGCCTCATGGAACTTGTAGTTCTGCAACAGCTGGAGGTCTGCTAATTGCATATCCCTGCCCTAGGGGGAACTTAATTATACAATTCCAACTTTTATTGTTTTCCATATTATCCAGATATTGAAGCGGTTATAGTTTAATGAAAATGTATCACCTCAATGAGAAGGTACTCCTCCCGCCCATGGCTCTACTCAGAGGGACCAGAGAGGTGGGCATGAGAGTCAGATATTTCTAAGGTACAGTCTTGATGCAAACTCGAGATCCACCAGCAAACAATGCACCCAGGCTCTTGTACCCACCTTTCGGATCTTCTACATGCCTGTGTCTTAGTGGTTGGAGAAACCATTACTGAGTTTGCTTAATCCCTAAGCAACAGACGGTACCCCTCATGGTCGGCTGCTTATGCTGATATAACAGTTCCTGATTTAATATATGTATCCTGGTAAATACTTTTCTTATTTCTTGTTCAGTCTATGTTTGTACTGGCACCAGAAATGTTTATACAGTGTTATCTTGTTACTATGCATCTTTTGTTAATTTTCAATAAAAATCTATTGAAAGATGAGAAGCAGAGTCCTCTGGGTCACTGAGGATTACAGTATCTTGAACTGCCTCCTCCCAGCCATTTACTACTCCAAAGGTTTCTGGGGACTGAAAACCATCTCTTCCTCTGCTTCAATGCCTCCCAAACTCCTCCTCCTCTTCTCTCTCCTCTTGTGTGTTCTGTGGCATTGCAAAAATGGTGTCTGCATAAAGCGGGCCTTGAGAGGAAAGGAAGTCCTCCTCTTCTTCCCCTTGCTCTGCCTCGAGTGCCCTGTCCATAATGCCACACAGAGTATGCTCCAGCAGGAACACAAGAGGGATTATGTCACTGGTGCATGCATTGTTACAGCTCACCATCCTTGTCACCTCCTCAAATGGTCACAGTACAGTGCATGCATCCTTTATCAGCAGCCATTGGTGTGGGGAAAGAAAGCTGAGCTGCCCAGAGCCTGTCCATGGGCAATATTCACAGAGGTACTCATTGACGGCCCTCTGCTGCAAGTGCAGGCACTGCAGCATAGCCAACGTTTAGTTCCACCTGGTGGGCAGGTCACAAATCAGGCGGCTTACAGACAGGTGGAATTCCCACTGAATTTCAGCCAACCGAACACTGGCTGTGTATGCCCACCTGAAATAGCTACAGACTCTTCTGGCCTGCCTTAGATCTTGCAAACCTGGGTATCTGTTTAAGAAATGCTCCACCCCCAAATTGAGGGCATGTGCTAGGCTTGGCACATGTGTCAACCTTCTCTGTCAAAGGGCGGACAGAAGGTTAGTGCCATTATCGCACACCAACATTCCTGGCTCAAGCTTCCATGGCGTGAACCACCTCTGGGCCTGCCCTGAAAAGTTGAATGAATCTCTGCTCTGGTGTGGATCCTGTCCCCTAGACAGACTAGCTGAAGCACTACATGGCATCTTTTAGCTTGACTCATTGAATGGCTCATGAGCGCTTAGGGGGTACTGGTCATTCATAGGACAATCCAGCAGAGGATGTCATGGAGGAGGAGTGGGTGGAGCTGACAGGTATCACATCATTCCCACCAGCTGGATGGAGACATGGTGGCAATACAAGTTCCAGCACTGAGCCCTGTCCTTCATCCTTCCTAGTTGCAAGCACAGTTACCCAGTGTGCTGTGAACAAAACATATTGTCCCTGACCATGCTTGCTGGACCATGTATCAGCAGTAAGGTGGACATTGCCTTCCACGTGATGGTACAGAGCTGGAAAGGCCTTACGTGCAAAGAAATAATGACTGGGAGCCTGCCATTGTGGTACTGCACATTCTGCAAATTCACTGAGGTGTGCAGAATACACCAGATGGAAAGGCAGGATTTGTAAATCCAGCAATTTGGACAAGCTGGAATTTAGATGCTGGGCACGTGGGTGGCAGGGAGTGTTTTTTTTTTTTCACTGCAGCAGCTGGGGCAGAGAAATTTGCCTGCTATACTCTACAGATGGTGATGTGCTGCTGGCAGATGATGAAAGGATCTGTGACACCCTTTGCTATACCATCATTCCTGTCAGTGGAGGCTGCTGAGAGATCATGAGATATAGTCGGAGTAGACATGAAAGGCGAGGAGGAGAAGAATTGTGTCCTTTGTGTGTGACTTGAAGATGCTCTTGCCAACAGGCTGAGTGGTGGGAGGTTAAATGCCCTGTCAAGTATGTGGTACCCAAATGGCTGGTGTTTTTGCCACTCTTAATCTATTTGAGGCAAAGTTTGCAAATTACAACAGTACGATTGGCTGCACATGTGCTTAAAAAGGCCCAGACAGCTGAGCTGTGGGAAGTGGGCTGGGAGATAACAGCTCGACAATCTGGAGTAGGGTGGCTGTTATCTACTCTTCCATGATGGCTGCCTCTGGAGGACATTCTGCCTCATTGGGGTTGTTTCTCCCCTTCACTTTCCTTCTCTGCTCTATCCAGCACCCAAGTCATGTCAGTGACTTCATCATCATCATCATCCCCTCCATCCTCATTATCACTGGAGTCAACTTAGCAATGTGCTGCGGCTGGGGGTACATGACTGTCAATTTGTTGTTTATCAGTGTTCTCCCCTCTCTATAGGCTCATGTTACTCCCTTCCTCTACCTTAGAATCAACATCAGAATCAAGTAACAGGTGGCTGACGCTGTGTTCAAATAATTCAGCTGACTCCTCCATGCATGATGCTGGGGCTATGGCAGGAGTAGCTGTGGACAAGGAGACATAATAAACCGCTCTAGTGTCAGCTTGGGTCATAGAGGATGAGGAGGATGAGGATGGTTTAGTAAGCCAGTCCACCACCACTACTACATGCTTTGGCTGGATAGCACGGGCAACATTACTAAAACGAGACAATGGTGCCCTGCCTGAGAACTGACCATGTTCACCTTTGCCTGTGGACACAGACACTTCTGGCCTCCTCATAGAGACATGAGAACATCTACCTCTCCTTGTTGGCCTCCCAGACAGATTATTATCTGTTTTGTCATAAGGCAAACAATCAAGTATTAGGAGTACTGGCACAGAAACATGGGGATAAATACAAACCAGTGGGATATTATTCTCCAGCACTGGATTCTGTTTTATGTGCAGTAGCACCTTGTGTCGAAGCTATAGCTGTTGCAGTGGTAATGGTGGGAAAAAAACTGCTGAGAGTGCTAGGCAACACATCGATTTTAATGGTTCCTCATGCAGTGGAACAGGTGCTAAATCACATTAATACTAAGCATCTGTCTACTGCTAGATTGACCAGGTACACCTGATGAGGAAAACTGAAGAAATTACAAGATGCAGCATCCCAAAAATAGATAAGTAAATGGAAAAAGGCTGGGTGCAAACAAGATAGGGAATGTATTCTGCTCTATGTTCTATGGCACATCTCCCCTCTCATGTTGCCAAAGGAGGGATGGTTGATGCAATTTTAAAAATATGATTTGCAACTGGTATTGAAACTAGGACTCCCAGGTCCTTTTCCATCCCAGATTCCCCCAGAGGTTCTCCCCCTAGCGAGTTAATTGGATTCATATTTTTGGCACCCAAATGCATTATGTTACATTTTTCAACATTAAACCTCATTTGCCATGTAATTGCCCACCCCATTAATTTGTTTAGAACTTCTTGCAAGGTTTCTACATCTTGCATAGTTAGTTAAGTTATTGCCCTGCTTAGCTTAGTATCGTCTGCAAATGCTGAGATTGAGCTGTTTATCCCATCCTCCAGATCTTTTATGAATACATTAAATAGGATTGGTCCCAGGACAAAACCCTGGGGGATCCCACTTTCCACACCAGACCATTCCGAGTACTCCCCATTTATCACCACTCTCTGGATTCGCCCCGTAGCCAGTTTTCATCCTATGCCGACAGAACTTAATTTTCATCCATGCCGACAGAACTTAATTTGTGCAGTAAACGTTTGTGGGGAACTGTTTTAAATGCTTTTGCAAAATCCAGATACACCACATCTTTAGCCCTTCCTTTATCTAGATGGCAGTTCACCTCCTCATAGAAGGTGAATAGATTGGTCTAGCAAGAACGATTCTTCATGAATCCATGCTGATTACTGCTAATAATGTCATTTTTTTTTACTAAAATCTTGTATATAGTCCCTTAACATCCCCTCAAGAGCTTACAAACTATTGATGTTAGGCTAACTGGCCTGTAGTTTACAGGGATATATCTTGGCCCTTTTTAAAAAATGGTGCTACATTGGCTTTTCTCCAATCAGCTGGTACCATTCCCGTCAGTAGACGGTCCATAAAAATAAGGAACAATGGTCTGGCTATCACCTGACTGAGTTCCTTAAGGACCCTCAAATTCAAACCTTCTGGTCTCGGTGACTTATTGAAGTTTTTCATGTCTACTTCTAATTTTATCCTCTGTTAGCCATGAGGGAGCTTCCTGTGATGTGTTATGAAGGTAAACATTGCAGACTTGGTTATGGAATCCCCCCGTTTCCCTTGTGAAGACTGAGGAGAAGAATAAATTCAGAACCTTCGCCATCTCTCCATCTTTTGTAACCAGATTCCCTTCATCATCCAATATGTTCTGACCTCCCTTTCTAAAACCCCATACACACTATCAGATTTTCTGCTGATTATTGTCTTCAGATTTACCAAAACCATATAATATGAGGTCAAACCCTAAGACTTTCAATTTGTATGCAATCAGGCAGGCCCTTGCACTACATGGTTTTGTAAATCTGAAGACAAAAATCAGCATAAAATCTGATAGTGTGTATGGGGCTTTACTATTTATATACCATATTTGCCGGCATATAAGACGACTGGGTGTATAAGAGGACCCCCTATTTTTCCAGTGAAAACTTAGGTTTTGGGCTATATTCACCGTATAAGACTACCCCCCTTCCGAGGCAACACCATTTAAAAATAAACATCAGAAACTTAAAAGAAAACATCAGACTTAGCATCAGAAAAAGGAAACTGGTGAACTACAAGTCCCAGAAATCACACAATTGGTAGGCGCAAATAATGAATCCTCTCATCCAAAGCACCATAAATCATACCTGTATTTTAGGGGAGATCTGGAGCTGGATGTGCAGTACAGCATGCTTTGTTAATAGGTAGAGCACCAGGTACACACAGTTAGGGATGAGCTTCATGTTCGAGTCAAACCCATGTTCGACTCAAACATCGTCTGTTCGCCCTCTCCCCGAATTGCGAACGATATGGGCCGTTCGCGCCAAATTCGTGTGGTGCGTCACGGCCCATAATTCACTGCGGCATCGCAGTGCATTGCTGGTTGATGATTGGCCAAGCATGCACTATGACCTGCATGCTTGGCCAACCACAGCGCCGTCAGTAGACAGAGCTGTAATTGGCCAAAGCCAGGGTGGCTTTGGCCAATTACGGCTCAGGGGGTTTAGAACACGCCCCACACTATACAAGGCCGCCTGCATGGCGGCCCTGTGTAGTGTGTTCTGGCGTGCTTAGAGAGAGAGAGACAGTGTAATTTCATTTGAGTTAGCTAGATTAGGCAGGACAGTCAGTGAGTTAGCTGCACTTACAGTGTATTGTGTATATATGCATCCCAGGTGTTGTATATATATATATATATACACTGTATTCAGTTTAGCTAGATCCGTTATCCTGTTATCTTCCTACTGACAGGCAGGCTTGTCTTGTTATAGTATTTACAGCTACCTGAAGAAAATTGCTGGTGTTCTTTTGATCCTATTAGTACAACAGTCAGGCAGCTAGACTATTTACAGTTAGTGTAGTGCATCCTCCTCACAGTGTTCAGTTAAAGCTACAAGTTAGTTTGGTGTGACCTCTGCACAATGTTCAGCTAAAACTACAAGTTAGTGTAGTGCGTCCTCCTCACAGTGTTCAGCTAAAGCTACAAGTTGGTGTAGTGCGTCCTCCTCACAGTGTTAAGCTAAAACTACAAGTTAGTGTAGTGCGACCTCTGCTCAGTGTTCAGCTAAAGCTACAAGTTAGTGTAGTGCCTCCTCTGAACAGTGTTCAGCTAAAACTACAAGTTAGTACAGTGTGACCTCTGCGCATTGTTCAGCTAAAGCTACAAGTTAGTGTAGTGCGTCCTCTGAACGGTGTTCAGCTAAAGCTACAAGTTAGTGTAGTGCATCCTCCTCACAGTGTTCAGCTAAAACTACAAGTTAGTTTTTTGCGAACTCTGCACAGTGTTCAGCTAAAGCTACCTGTAGAAGGTTGGTGGTGTTTTCCTGATCCTATCACTACCGCAGGCAGCTAAATAAGCTACAAGTTAGTTTTTTGCGAGCTCTGCACAGGGTTCACCTAAAGCTACCTGTAGAAGGTTGGTGGTGTTTTCCTGATCCTATCACTACCGCAGGCAGCTAAAAAAGTTACAAGTTCGTTTTTTGCGAACTATGCACAGTGTTCAGCTAAAACTACAAGTTAGTGTAGTGCGAGCTCTGCACAGTGTTCAGCTAAAGCTACCTGTAGAAGGTTGGTGGTGTTTTCCTGATCCTATCGCTACCGCAGGCAGATACATAAGCTACAAGTTTGTTTTTTGCGAGCTCTGCACAGTGTTCAGCTAAAGCTACCTATAGAAAGTTGGTGGTGTTTTCCTGATCTTATCACTATCGCAGGCAGCTAAATAAGCTACAAGTTAGTTTTTTGCGAGCTCTGCACAGTGTTCAGCTAAAGCTACCTGTAGAAGATCGGTTATGTTTTACTGATCCTATCACTATCGCAGACAGCTAAATAAGCTACAAGTATGTTTTTTGCGAGCTCTGCACAGTGTTCACCTAAAGCTACCTGTAAAAGGTTGGTGGTGTTTTCCTGATCCTATCACTATCGCAAGCAGCTAAATAAGCTACAAGTTAGTTTTTTGCAAGCTCTGCACAGTGTTCAGCTAAAGCTACCTGTAGAAGGTTGGTGGTGTTTTCCTGATCCTATCACTACCGCAGACAGCTAAATAAGCTAAAAGTTAGTTTTTTGCAAGCTCTGCACAGTGTTCAGCTAAAGCTACCTGTAGAAGATCGGTTATGTTTTACTGATCCTATCACTATCGCAGACAGCTAAATAAGCTACAAGTATGTTTTTTGCGAGCTCTGCACAGTGTTCACCTAAAGCTACCTGTAAAAGGTTGGTGGTGTTTTCCTGATCCTATCACTATCGCAAGCAGCTAAATAAGCTACAAGTTAGTTTTTTGCAAGCTCTGCACAGTGTTCAGCTAAAGCTACCTGTAGAAGGTTGGTGGTGTTTTCCTGATCCTATCACTACCGCAGACAGCTAAATAAGCTAAAAGTTAGTTTTTTGCAAGCTCTGCACAGTGTTCAGCTAAAGCTACCTGTAGAAGGTTGGTGGTATTTTCCTGATCCTATCACTACCGCAAGCAGCTAAATAAACTACAAGTTAGTTTTTTTCGAGCTCTGCACAGTGTTCAGCTAAAGCTACCTGTAGAAGGTTGGTGGTGTTTTCCTGATCCTATCACTACCGCAGGCAGCTAAATAAGCTACAAGTTAGTTTTTTGCGAGCTCTGCACAGTGTTCAGCTAAAGCAACCTATAGAAGGTTGGTGGTGTTTTCCTGATCCTATCACTACCGCAGACAGCTAAATAAGCTACAAGTTAGTTTTTTGCGAGCTCTGCACAGTGTTAACCAAAAGCTACCTGTAGAATGTTGGTGGTGTTTTCCTCATCCTATCACTACCGCAGGCAGCTAAATAAGCTACAAATTCGTTTTTTGCGAGTTCTGCACAGTGTTCACCTAAAGCTACCTGTAGAAGGTTGGTGGTGTTTTCCTGATCCTATCACTACCGCAGGCAACCACATAAGCTACAAGTTAGTTTTTTGCAAGCTCTGCACAGTGTTCACCTAAAGCTACCTGTAGAAGGTTGGAGGTGTTTTCCTGATCCTATCACTACCACAAGCAGCTAAATAAGCTACAAGTTAGTTTTTTTCAAACTCTGCACAGTGTTCAGCTAAAGCTACCTGTAGAAGGTTGGTGGTGTTTTTCTGATCCTATCACTACCGCAGGCAGCTAAATATGCTACAAGTTAGTTTTTTGCGAGCTCTGCACAGTGTTCAGCTAAAGCAACCTGTAGAAGGTTGGTGGTGTTTTTCTGATCCTATCACTACCGCAATCAGCTAAATAAGCTACAAGTTGGTGTTTTGCAAGCTCTGCACAGTGTTCAGCTAAAGCTACCCGTAGAAGGTTGGTGGTGTTTTCCTGATCATATCACTACCACAGGCAGCTAAATAAGCTACAAGTTAGTTTTTTGCGAGCTCTGCACAGTGTTCACCTAAAGCTACCTGTAGAAGGTTGGTGGTGTTTTCCTGATCCTATCACTACCGTGGGGAGCTAAATAAGCTACAAGTTAGTTTTTTTGCGAGTTCTGCACAGTGTTCAGCTAAAGCTACCTGTAGAAGGTTGGTGGTGTTTTCCTGATCCTATCACTACCGCAGGCAGCTAAATAAGCTACAAGTTCGTTTTTTGCGAGCTCTGCACAGTGTTAACCTAAAGCTACCTGTAGAAGGTTGGTGGTGTTTTCCTGATCCTATCACTACCGCAAGCAGCTAAATAAGCTACAATTTAGTTTTTTGCAAGCTCTGCACAGTGTTCAGCTAAAGCTACCTGTAGAAGGTTGGTGGTGTTTTCCTGATGCTATCACTACCGCAGGCAGCTAAATAAGCTACAAGTTCGTTTTTCGCAAGCTCTGCACAGTGTTCACCGAAAGCTACCTGTAGAAGGTTGGTGGTGTTTTTCTGATCCTATCACTACCGCAGGCAACCAAATAAGCTACAAGTTAGTTTTTTGCAAGCTCTGCACAGTGTTCACCTAAAGCTACCTGTAGAAGGTTGGTGGTGTTTTCCTGATCCTATCACTACCGTGGGCAGCTAAATAAGCTACAAGTTAGTTTTTTTGTGAGTTCTGCACAGTGTTCAGCTAAAGCTACCTGTAGAAGGTTGGTGGTGTTTTCCTGATCCTATCACTACCGCAGGCAACCAAATAAGCTACAAGTTAGTTTTTTTGCGAGTTCTGCACAGTGTTCAGCTAAAGCTACCTGTAGAAGGTTGGTGGTGTTTTCCTGATCCTATCACTACCGCAGGCAGCTAAATAAGCTACAAGTTAGCTTTTTGCGAGCTCTGCACAGTGTTCAGCTAAAGCAACCTATAGAAGGTTGGTGGTGTTTTCCTGATCCTATCACTACCGCAGACAGCTAAATAAGCTACAAGTTAGTTTTTTGCGAGCTCTGCACAGTGTTAACCTAAAGCTACCTGTAGAAGGTTAATGGTGTTTTCCTGATCCTATCACTACCGCAAGCAGCTAAATAAGCTACAAGTTAGTTTTTTGCAAGCTATGCACAGTGTTCAGCTAAAGCTACCTGTTGAAGGTTGGTGGTGTTTTCTTGATCCTATCACTACCGCAGGCAGCTAAATAAGCTACAAATTAGTTTTTTGCAAGCTCTGCACAGTGTTCAGCTAAAGCTACCTGTATAAGGTTGGTGGTGTTTTCCTGATTCTATCACTACCGCAGACAGTTAAATTATCTACAAGTTAGTTTTTTGCAAGCTCTGCACAGTGTTCAGCTAAAGCTACTTGTAGAATGTTGGTGGTGTTTTCCTCATCCTATCACTACCGCAGGCAGCTAAATAAGCTACAAATTAGTTTTTTGCGAGCTCTGCACAGTGCTCACCTAAAGCTACCTGTAGAAGGTTGAAGGTGTTTTCCTGATCCTATCACTACCGCAAGCAGCTAAATAAGCTGAAAGTTAGTTTTTTCAAGCTCTGCACAGTGTTCAGCTAAAGCTACCTGTAGAAGGTTGGTGGTGTTTTTCTGATCCTATCACTACCGCAGGCAGCTAAATAAGCTACAGGTTAGTTTTTTGTGAGCTCTGCACAGTGTTCAGCTAAAGTAACCTGTAGAAGGTTGGTGGTGTTTTTCTGATCCTATCACTACCGCAATCAGCTAAATAAGCTACAAGTTGGTTTTTTGCAAGCTCTGCACAGTGTTCAGCTAAAGCTACCTGTAGAAGGTTGGTGGTGTTTTCCTGATCCTATCACTACCGTGGGCAGCTAAATAAGCTACAAGTTAGTTTTTTTGCAAGCTCTGCACAGTGTTCAGCTAAAGCTACCTGTAGAAGGTTGGTGGTGTTTTCCTGATCCTATCACTACCGCAGGCAACCAAATAAGCTACAAGTTAGTTTTTTTGCGAGTTCTGCACTGTGTTCAGCTAAAGCTACCTGTAGAAGGTTGGTGGTGTTTTCCTGATCCTATCACTACCGCAGGCAGCTAAATAAGCTACAAGTTAGCTTTTTGCGAGCTCTGCACAGTGTTCAGCTAAAGCAACCTATAGAAGGTTGGTGGTGTTTTCCTGATCCTATCACTACCGCAGACAGCTAAATAAGCTACAAGTTAGTTTTTTGCGAGCTCTGCACAGTGTTAACCTAAAGCTACCTGTAGAAGGTTAATGGTGTTTTCCTGATCCTATCACTACCGCAAGCAGCTAAATAAGCTACAAGTTAGTTTTTTGCAAGCTATGCACAGTGTTCAGCTAAAGCTACCTGTTGAAGGTTGGTGGTGTTTTCTTGATCCTATCACTACCGCAGGCAGCTAAATAAGCTACAAATTAGTTTTTTGCAAGCTCTGCACAGTGTTCAGCTAAAGCTACCTGTATAAGGTTGGTGGTGTTTTCCTGATTCTATCACTACCGCAGACAGTTAAATTATCTACAAGTTAGTTTTTTGCAAGCTCTGCACAGTGTTCAGCTAAAGCTACTTGTAGAATGTTGGTGGTGTTTTCCTCATCCTATCACTACCGCAGGCAGCTAAATAAGCTACAAATTAGTTTTTTGCGAGCTCTGCACAGTGCTCACCTAAAGCTACCTGTAGAAGGTTGAAGGTGTTTTCCTGATCCTATCACTACCGCAAGCAGCTAAATAAGCTGAAAGATAGTTTTTTCAAGCTCTGCACAGTGTTCAGCTAAAGCTACCTGTAGAAGGTTGGTGGTGTTTTCCTGATCCTATCACTACCGTGGGCAGCTAAATAAGCTACAAGTTCGTTTTTTGCGAACTATGCACAGTGTTCAGCTAAAACTACAAGTTAATGTAGTGCGAGCTCTTCACAGTGTTCAGCTAAAGCTACCTGTAGAAGGTTGGTGGTGTTTTCCTGATCCTATCGCTACCGCAGGCAGATACATAAGCTACAAGTTTGTTTTTTGCGAGCTCTGCACAGTGTTCAGCTAAAGCTACCTATAGAAAGTTGGTGGTGTTTTCCTGATCCTATCACTATCGCAAGCAGCTAAATAAGCTACAAGTTAGTTTTTTGCAAGCTCTGCACAGTGTTCAGCTAAAGCTACCTGTAGAAGGTTGGTGGTGTTTTCCTGATCCTATCACTACCGCAGACAGCTAAATAAGCTAAAAGTTAGTTTTTTGCAAGCTCTGCACAGTGTTCAGCTAAAGCTACCTGTAGAAGGTTGGTGGTGTTTTCCTGATCCTATCACTACCGCAAGCAGCTAAATAAACTACAAGTTAGTTTATTTCGAGCTCTGCACAGTGTTCAGCTAAAGCTACCTGTAGAAGGTTGGTGGTGTTTTCCTGATCCTATCACTACCGCAGGCAGCTAAATAAGCTACAATTTAGTTTTTTGCAAGCTCTGCACAGTGTTCAGCTAAAGCTACCTGTAGAAGGTTGGTGGTGTTTTCCTGATCCTATCACTACCGCAAGCAGCTAAATAAGCTACAATTTAGTTTTTTGCAAGCTCTGCACAGTGTTCAGCTAAAGCTACCTGTAGAAGGTTGGTGGTGTTTTCCTGATCCTATCACTACCGCAAGCAGCTAAATAAGCTACAATTTAGTTTTTTGCAAGCTCTGCACAGTGTTCAGCTAAAGCTACCTGTAGAAGGTTGGTGGTGTTTTCCTGATGCTATCACTACCGCAGGCAGCTAAATAAGCTACAAGTTAGTTTTTTGCGAGCTCTGCACAGTGTTCAGCTAAAGCTACCTGTAGAAGGTTGGTGGTGTTTTCCTGATCCTATCACTACCGCAGGCAGCTAAATAAGCTACAAGTTCGTTTTTTGCAAGCTCTGCACAGTGTTCAGCTAAAGCTACCTGTAGAATGTTGGTGGTGTTTTCCTCATCCTATCACTACCGCAGGCAGCTAAATAAGCTACAAATTCGTTTTTTGCGAGTTCTGCACAGTGTTCACCTAAAGCTACCTGTAGAAGGTTGGTGGTGTTTTCCTGATCCTATCACTACCGCAGGCAACCAAAAAAGCTACAAGTTAGTTTTTTGCAAGCTCTGCACAGTGTTCACCTAAAGCTACCTGTAGAAGGTTGGAGGTGTTGTCCTGATCCTATCACTACCGCAAGCAGCTAAATAAGCTACAAGTTAGTTTTTTTCAAACTCTGCACAGTGTTCAGCTAAAGCTACCTGTAGAAGGTTGGTGGTGTTTTTCTGATCCTATCACTACCGCAGGCAGCTAAATATGCTACAAGTTAGTTTTTTGCGAGCTCTGCACAGTGTTTAGCTAAAGCAACCTGTAGAAGGTTGGTGGTGTTTTTCTGATCCTATCACTACCGCAATCAGCTAAATAAGCTACAAGTTGGTTTTTTGCAAGCTCTGCACAGTGTTCAGCTAAAGCTACCTGTAGAAGGTTGGTGGTGTTTTCCTGATCATATCACTACCACAGGCAGCTAAATAAGCTACAAGTTAGTTTTTTGCGAGCTCTGCACAGTGTTCACCTAAAGCTACCTGTAGAAGGTTGGTGGTGTTCTCCTGATCCTATCACTACCGTGGGCAGCTAAATAAGCTACAAGTTAGTTTTTTTTTGCGAGCTCTGCACAGTGTTCAGCTAAAGCTACCTGTAGAAGGTTGGTGGTGTTTTCCTGATCTTATCACTACCGCAGGCAACCAAATAAGCTACAAGTTAGTTTTTTGCAAGCTCTGCACAGTGTTCAGCTAAAGCTACCTGTAGAAGATTGGTGGTGTTTTCCTGATCCTATCACTACCGCAGACAGCTAAATAAGCTACAAGTTAGTTTTTTGCGTTCTCTGCACAATGTTCACCGTAAGCTACCTGTTGAAGGTTGGTGGTGTTTTTCTGATCCTATCACTACCACAAGCAACTAAATAAGCTACAAGTTAGTTTTTTGCAAGCTCTGCACAGTGTTCAGCTAAAGCTACCTGTAGAAGGTTGGTGGTGTTTTCCTGATCCAATCACTACTGCGGGCATCTAAATAAGCTAAAAGTTAGTTTTTTGCGAGCTCTGCACAGTGTTCAGCTAAAGCTACCTGTAGAAGGTTGGTGGTGTTTTCCTGATCCAATCACTACCGCAGGCAACCAAATAAGCTACAAGTTAGTTTTTTGCGAGCTCTGCACAGTGTTTAGCTAAAGCTACCTGTAAAAGGTTGGTGGTGTTTTCCTGATCCTATCACTACCGCAGGCAGCTAAATAAGCTACAAGTTAGTTTTTTGCGAGCTCTACATAGTGTTCAGCTAAAGCTACCTGTTGAAGGTTGGTGGTGTTTTCCTGATCCTATCACTACCGCAGACAGCTAAATAAGCTACAAGTTAGTTTTTTGCTAGCTTTGCACAGTGTTCAGATAAAGCTACCTGTAGAAGGTTGGTGGTGTTTTCCTGATCCTATCACTACCGCAGGCAGCTAAATAAGCTACAAATTAGTTTTTTGCGAGCTCTGTACAGTGTTCAGCTAAAGCTACCTATAGAAGTTTGGTGGTGTTTTCCTGATCCCATCACTACCACAGACAGCTAAATAAGCTACAAGTTAGTTTTTTGCGTTCTCTGCACAGTGTTCACCTAAAGCTACCTGTTGAAGGTTGGTGGTGTTTTCCTGATCCTATCACTACCGCAGGCAGCTAAATAAGCCACAAGTTAGTTTTTTGCAAGCTCTGCACAGTGTTCAGCTAAAGCAACCTATAGAAGGTTGGTGGTGTTTTCCTGATCCTATCACTACCGCAGACAGCTAAATAAGCTACAAGTTAGTTTTTTGCGAGCTCTGCACAGTGTTAACCTAAAGCTACCTGTAGAAGGTTAATGGTGTTTTCCTGATCCTATCACTACCGCAAGCAGCTAAATAAGCTACAAGTTAGTTTTTTGCAAGCTATGCACAGTGTTCAGCTAAAGCTACCTGTATAAGGTTGGTGGTGTTTTCCTGATTCTATCACTACCGCAGACAGTTAAATTATCTACAAGTTAGTTTTTTGCAAGCTCTGCACAGTGTTCAGCTAAAGCTACTTGTAGAATGTTGGTGGTGTTTTCCTCATCCTATCACTACCGCAGGCAGCTAAATAAGCTACAAATTAGTTTTTTGCGAGCTCTGCACAGTGCTCACCTAAAGCTACCTGTAGAAGGTTGAAGGTGTTTTCCTGATCCTATCACTACCGCAAGCAGCTAAATAAGCTGAAAGTTAGTTTTTTCAAGCTCTGCACAGTGTTCAGCTAAAGCTACCTGTAGAAGGTTGGTGGTGTTTTTCTGATCCTATCACTACCGCAGGCAGCTAAATAAGCTACAGGTTAGTTTTTTGTGAGCTCTGCACAGTGTTCAGCTAAAGTAACCTGTAGAAGGTTGGTGGTGTTTTTCTGATCCTATCACTACCGCAATCAGCTAAATAAGCTACAAGTTGGTTTTTTGCAAGCTCTGCACAGTGTTCAGCTAAAGCTACCTGTAGAAGGTTGGTGGTGTTTTCCTGATCCTATCACTACCGTGGGCAGCTAAATAAGCTACAAGTTCGTTTTATGCAAGCTCTGCACAGTGTTCAGCTAAAGCTACCTGTAGAAGGTTGGAGGTGTTTTCCTTATCCTATCACTACCGCAGGCAGCTAAATAAGCTACAAGTTAGTTTTTTGCAAGCTCTGCACAGTGTTCAGCTAAAGCTACCTGTATAAGGTTGGTGGTGATTTCCTGATCCTATCACTACCGCAATCAGCTAAATAAGCTACAAGTTAGTTTTTTTGCAAGCTCTGCACAGTGTTCAGCTAAAGCTACCTGTAGAAGGTTGGTGGTGTTTTCCTGATCCTATCACTACCGCAGGCAACCAAATAAGCTACAAGTTAGTTTTTTGCAAGCTCTGCACAGTGTTTACCTAAAGCTACCTGTAGAAGGTTGGTGGTTTTTTCCTGATCCTATCACTACCGCTGAAAGCTAAATAAGCTACAAGTTAGTTTTTTGCAAGCTCTGCACAGTGTTCAGCTGAAGCTACCTGTAGAAGGTTGGTGGTGTTTTTCTGATCCTATCACTACCGCAGGCAGCTAAATAAGCTACAGGTTAGTTTTTTGTGAGCTCTGCACAGTGTTCAGCTAAAGTAACCTGTAGAAGGTTGGTGGTGTTTTTCTGATCCTATCACTACCGCAATCAGCTAAATAAGCTACAAGTTGGTTTTTTGCAAGCTCTGCACAGTGTTCAGCTAAAGCTACCTGTAGAAGGTTGGTGGTGTTTTCCTGATCCTATCACTACTGTGGGCAGCTAAATAAGCTACAAGTTAGTTTTTTTGCAAGCTCTGCACAGTGTTCAGCTAAAGCTACCTGTAGAAGGTTGGTGGTTTATTCCTGATCCTATCACTACCACTGAAAGCTAAATAAGCTACAAGTTAGTTTTTTGCAAGCTCTGCACAGTGTTCAGCTGAAGCTACCTGTAGAAGGTTGGTGGTGTTTTTCTGATCCTATCACTACCTCAGGCAGCTAAATAAGCTACAAGTTAGTTTTTTGCGAGCTCTGCACAGTGTTCAGCTAAAGCAACCTGTAGAAGGTTGGTGGTGTTTTTCTGATCCTATCACTACCGCAATCAGCTAAATAAGCTACAAGTTGGTTTTTTGCAAGCTCTGTACAGTGTTCAGCTAAAGCTACCTGTAGAAGGTTGGTGGTGTTTTCCTGATCCTATCACTACCGCAGGCAGCTAAATAAGCTACAAGTTAGTTTTTTGCGAGCTCTGCACAGGGTTCTCCTAAAGCTACCTGTAGAAGGTTGGTGGTGTTTTCCTGATCCTATCACTACCGCAGGCAGCTAAAAAAGTTACAAGTTCGTTTTTTGCGAACTATGCACAGTGTTCAGCTAAAACTACAAGTTAATGTAGTGCGAGCTCTTCACAGTGTTCAGCTAAAGCTACCTGTAGAAGGTTGGTGGTGTTTTCCTGATCCTATCGCTACCGCAGGCAGATACATAAGCTACAAGTTTGTTTTTTGCGAGCTCTGCACAGTGTTCAGCTAAAGCTACCTATAGAAAGTTGGTGGTGTTTTCCTGATCCTATCACTATCGCAAGCAGCTAAATAAGCTACAAGTTAGTTTTTTGCAAGCTCTGCACAGTGTTCAGCTAAAGCTACCTGTAGAAGGTTGGTGGTGTTTTCCTGATCCTATCACTACCGCAGAAAGCTAAATAAGCTAAAAGTTAGTTTTTTGCAAGCTCTGCACAGTGTTCAGCTAAAGCTACCTGTAGAAGGTTGGTGGTGTTTTCCTGATCCTATCACTACCGCAAGCAGCTAAATAAGCTACAATTTAGTTTTTTGCAAGCTCTGCACAGTGTTCAGCTAAAGCTACCTGTAGAAGGTTGGTGGTGTTTTCCTGATGCTATCACTACCGCAGGCAGCTAAATAAGCTACAAGTTCGTTTTCCCAAGCTCTGCACAGTGTTCACCGAAAGCTACCTGTAGAAGGTTGGTGGTGTTTTCCTGATCCTATCACTACCGCAGGCAACCAAATAAGCTACAAGTTAGTTTTTTGCAAGCTCTGCACAGTGTTCACCTAAAGCTACCTGTAGAAGGTTGGTGGTGTTTTCCTGATCCTATCACTACCGTGGGCAGCTAAATAAGCTACAAGTTAGTTTTTTTGTGAGTTCTGCACAGTGTTCAGCTAAAGCTACCTGTAGAAGGTTGGTGGTGTTTTCCTGATCCTATCACTACCGCAGGCAACCAAATAAGCTACAAGTTAGTTTTTTTGCGAGTTCTGCACAGTGTTCAGCTAAAGCTACCTGTAGAAGGTTGGTGGTGTTTTCCTGATCCTATCACTACCGCAGGCAGCTAAATAAGCTACAAGTTAGCTTTTTGCGAGCTCTGCACAGTGTTCAGCTAAAGCAACCTATAGAAGGTTGGTGGTGTTTTCCTGATCCTATCACTACCGCAGACAGCTAAATAAGGTACAAGTTAGTTTTTTGCGAGCTCTGCACAGTGTTAACCTAAAGCTACCTGTAGAAGGTTAATGGTGTTTTCCTGATCCTATCACTACCGCAAGCAGCTAAATAAGCTACAAGTTAGTTTTTTGCAAGCTATGCACAGTGTTCAGCTAAAGCTACCTGTTGAAGGTTGGTGGTGTTTTCTTGATCCTATCACTACCGCAGGCAGCTAAATAAGCTACAAATTAGTTTTTTGCAAGCTCTGCACAGTGTTCAGCTAAAGCTACCTGTATAAGGTTGGTGGTGTTTTCCTGATTCTATCACTACCGCAGACAGTTAAATTATCTACAAGTTAGTTTTTTGCAAGCTCTGCACAGTGTTCAGCTAAAGCTACTTGTAGAATGTTGGTGGTGTTTTCCTCATCCTATCACTACCGCAGGCAGCTAAATAAGCTACAAATTAGTTTTTTGCGAGCTCTGCACAGTGCTCACCTAAAGCTACCTGTAGAAGGTTGAAGGTGTTTTCCTGATCCTATCACTACCGCAAGCAGCTAAATAAGCTGAAAGTTAGTTTTTTCAAGCTCTGCACAGTGTTCAGCTAAAGCTACCTGTAGAAGGTTGGTGGTGTTTTTCTGATCCTATCACTACCGCAGGCAGCTAAATAAGCTACAGGTTAGTTTTTTGTGAGCTCTGCACAGTGTTCAGCTAAAGTAACCTGTAGAAGGTTGGTGGTGTTTTTCTGATCCTATCACTACCGCAATCAGCTAAATAAGCTACAAGTTGGTTTTTTGCAAGCTCTGCACAGTGTTCAGCTAAAGCTACCTGTAGAAGGTTGGTGGTGTTTTCCTGATCCTATCACTACCGTGGGCAGCTAAATAAGCTACAAGTTAGTTTTTTTGCAAGCTCTGCACAGTGTTCAGCTAAAGCTACCTGTAGAAGGTTGGTGGTGTTTTCCTGATCCTATCACTACCGCAGGCAACCAAATAAGCTACAAGTTAGTTTTTTTGCGAGTTCTGCACAGTGTTCAGCTAAAGCTACCTGTAGAAGGTTGGTGGTGTTTTCCTGATCCTATCACTACCGCAGGCAGCTAAATAAGCTACAAGTTAGCTTTTTGCGAGCTCTGCACAGTGTTCAGCTAAAGCAACCTATAGAAGGTTGGTGGTGTTTTCCTGATCCTATCACTACCGCAGACAGCTAAATAAGCTACAAGTTAGTTTTTTGCGAGCTCTGCACAGTGTTAACCTAAAGCTACCTGTAGAAGGTTAATGGTGTTTTCCTGATCCTATCACTACCGCAAGCAGCTAAATAAGCTACAAGTTAGTTTTTTGCAAGCTATGCACAGTGTCCAGCTAAAGCTACCTGTTGAAGGTTGGTGGTGTTTTCTTGATCCTATCACTACCGCAGGCAGCTAAATAAGCTACAAATTAGTTTTTTGCGAGCTCTGCACAGTGTTCAGCTAAAGCTACCTGTATAAGGTTGGTGGTGTTTTCCTGATTCTATCACTACCGCAGGCAGCTAAATAAGCTACAAGTTAGTTTTTTGCAAGCTCTGCACAGTGTTCAGCTAAAGCTACTTGTAGAATGTTGGTGGTGTTTTCCTCATCCTATCACTACCGCAGGCAGCTAAATAAGCTACAAATTAGTTTTTTGCGAGCTCTGCACAGTGCTCACCTAAAGCTACCTGTAGAAGGTTGAAGGTGTTTTCCTGATCCTATCACTACCGCAAGCAGCTAAATAAGCTGAAAGTTAGTTTTTTCAAGCTCTGCACAGTGTTCAGCTAAAGCTATCTGTAGAAGGTTGGTGGTGTTTTCCTGATCCTATCACTACCGTGGGCAGCTAAATAAGCTACAAGTTCATTTTTTGCGAACTATGCACAGTGTTCAGCTAAAACTACAAGTTAATGTAGTGCGAGCTCTTCACAGTGTTCAGCTAAAGCTACCTGTAGAAGGTTGGTGGTGTTTTCCTGATCCTATCGCTACCGCAGGCAGATACATAAGCTACAAGTTTGTTTTTTGCGAGCTCTGCACAGTGTTCAGCTAAAGCTACCTATAGAAAGTTGGTGGTGTTTTCCTGATCCTATCACTATCGCAAGCAGCTAAATAAGCTACAAGTTAGTTTTTTGCAAGCTCTGCACAGTGTTCAGCTAAAGCTACCTGTAGAAGGTTGGTGGTGTTTTCCTGATCCTATCACTACCGCAGACAGCTAAATAAGCTAAAAGTTAGTTTTTTGCAAGCTCTGCACAGTGTTCAGCTAAAGCTACCTGTAGAAGGTTGGTGGTGTTTTCCTGATCCTATCACTACCGCAAGCAGCTAAATAAACTACAAGTTAGTTTATTTCGAGCTCTGCACAGTGTTCAGCTAAAGCTACCTGTAGAAGGTTGGTGGTGTTTTCCTGATCCTATCACTACCGCAGGCAGCTAAATAAGCTACAATTTAGTTTTTTGCAAGCTCTGCACAGTGTTCAGCTAAAGCTACCTGTAGAAGGTTGGTGGTGTTTTCCTGATCCTATCACTACCGCAAGCAGCTAAATAAGCTACAATTTAGTTTTTTGCAAGCTCTGCACAGTGTTCAGCTAAAGCTACCTGTAGAAGGTTGGTGGTGTTTTCCTGATCCTATCACTACCGCAAGCAGCTAAATAAGCTACAATTTAGTTTTTTGCAAGCTCTGCACAGTGTTCAGCTAAAGCTACCTGTAGAAGGTTGGTGGTGTTTTCCTGATGCTATCACTACCGCAGGCAGCTAAATAAGCTACAAGTTAGTTTTTTGCGAGCTCTGCACAGTGTTCAGCTAAAGCTACCTGTAGAAGGTTGGTGGTGTTTTCCTGATCCTATCACTACCGCAGGCAGCTAAATAAGCTACAAGTTCGTTTTTTGCAAGCTCTGCACAGTGTTCAGCTAAAGCTACCTGTAGAATGTTGGTGGTGTTTTCCTCATCCTATCACTACCGCAGGCAGCTAAATAAGCTACAAATTCGTTTTTTGCGAGTTCTGCACAGTGTTCACCTAAAGCTACCTGTAGAAGGTTGGTGGTGTTTTCCTGATCCTATCACTACCGCAGGCAACCAAAAAAGCTACAAGTTAGTTTTTTGCAAGCTCTGCACAGTGTTCACCTAAAGCTACCTGTAGAAGGTTGGAGGTGTTGTCCTGATCCTATCACTACCGCAAGCAGCTAAATAAGCTACAAGTTAGTTTTTTTCAAACTCTGCACAGTGTTCAGCTAAAGCTACCTGTAGAAGGTTGGTGGTGTTTTTCTGATCCTATCACTACCGCAGGCAGCTAAATATGCTACAAGTTAGTTTTTTGCGAGCTCTGCACAGTGTTTAGCTAAAGCAACCTGTAGAAGGTTGGTGGTGTTTTTCTGATCCTATCACTACCGCAATCAGCTAAATAAGCTACAAGTTGGTTTTTTGCAAGCTCTGCACAGTGTTCAGCTAAAGCTACCTGTAGAAGGTTGGTGGTGTTTTCCTGATCATATCACTACCACAGGCAGCTAAATAAGCTACAAGTTAGTTTTTTGCGAGCTCTGCACAGTGTTCACCTAAAGCTACCTGTAGAAGGTTGGTGGTGTTCTCCTGATCCTATCACTACCGTGGGCAGCTAAATAAGCTACAAGTTAGTTTTTTTTTGCAAGCTCTGCACAGTGTTCAGCTAAAGCTACCTGTAGAAGGTTGGTGGTGTTTTCCTGATCTTATCACTACCGCAGGCAACCAAATAAGCTACAAGTTAGTTTTTTGCAAGCTCTGCACAGTGTTCAGCTAAAGCTACCTGTAGAAGATTGGTGGTGTTTTCCTGATCCTATCACTACCGCAGACAGCTAAATAAGCTACAAGTTAGTTTTTTGCGTTCTCTGCACAGTGTTCACCGTAAGCTACCTGTTGAAGGTTGGTGGTGTTTTTCTGATCCTATCACTACCACAAGCAACTAAATAAGCTACAAGTTAGTTTTTTGCAAGCTCTGCACAGTGTTCAGCTAAAGCTACCTGTAGAAGGTTGGTGGTGTTTTCCTGATCCAATCACTACCGCAGGCAACCAAATAAGCTACAAGTTAGTTTTTTGCGAGCTCTGCACAGTGTTTAGCTAAAGCTACCTGTAAAAGGTTGGTGGTGTTTTCCTGATCCTATCACTACCGCAGGCAGCTAAATAAGCTACAAGTTAGTTTTTTGCGAGCTCTACATAGTGTTCAGCTAAAGCTACCTGTTGAAGGTTGGTGGTGTTTTCCTGATCCTATCACTACCGCAGACAGCTAAATAAGCTACAAGTTAGTTTTTTGCTAGCTTTGCACAGTGTTCAGATAAAGCTACCTGTAGAAGGTTGGTGGTGTTTTCCTGATCCTATCACTACCGCAGGCAGCTAAATAAGCTACAAATTAGTTTTTTGCGAGCTCTGTACAGTGTTCAGCTAAAGCTACCTGTAGAAGTTTGGTGGTGTTTTCCTGATCCCATCACTACCGCAGACAGCTAAATAAGCTACAAGTTAGTTTTTTGCGTTCTCTGCACAGTGTTCACCTAAAGCTACCTGTTGAAGGTTGGTGGTGTTTTCCTGATCCTATCACTACCGCAGGCAGCTAAATAAGCCACAAGTTAGTTTTTTGCAAGCTCTGCACAGTGTTCAGCTAAAGCAACCTATAGAAGGTTGGTGGTGTTTTCCTGATCCTATCACTACCGCAGGCAGCTAAATAAGCTACAGGTTAGTTTTTTGTGAGCTCTGCACAGTGTTCAGCTAAAGTAACCTGTAGAAGGTTGGTGGTGATTTCCTGATCCTATCACTACCGCAATCAGCTAAATAAGCTACAAGTTAGTTTTTTTGCAAGCTCTGCACAGTGTTCAGCTAAAGCTACCTGTAGAAGGTTGGTGGTGTTTTCCTGATCCTATCACTACCGCAGGCAACCAAATAAGCTACAAGTTAGTTTTTTGCAAGCTCTGCACAGTGTTTACCTAAAGCTACCTGTAGAAGGTTGGTGGTTTTTTCCTGATCCTATCACTACCGCTGAAAGCTAAATAAGCTACAAGTTAGTTTTTTGCAAGCTCTGCACAGTGTTCAGCTGAAGCTACCTGTAGAAGGTTGGTGGTGTTTTTCTGATCCTATCACTACCGCAGGCAGCTAAATAAGCTACAGGTTAGTTTTTTGTGAGCTCTGCACAGTGTTCAGCTAAAGTAACCTGTAGAAGGTTGGTGGTGTTTTTCTGATCCTATCACTACCGCAATCAGCTAAATAAGCTACAAGTTGGTTTTTTGCAAGCTCTGCACAGTGTTCAGCTAAAGCTACCTGTAGAAGGTTGGTGGTGTTTTCCTGATCCTATCACTACTGTGGGCAGCTAAATAAGCTACAAGTTAGTTTTTTTGCAAGCTCTGCACAGTGTTCAGCTAAAGCTACCTGTAGAAGGTTGGTGGTGTTTTCCTGATCCTATCACTACCGCAGGCAACCAAATAAGCTACAAGTTAGTTTTTTGCAAGCTCTGCACAGTGTTTACCTAAAGCTACCTGTAGAAGGTTGGTGGTTTATTCCTGATCCTATCACTACCACTGAAAGCTAAATAAGCTACAAGTTAGTTTTTTGCAAGCTCTGCACAGTGTTCAGCTGAAGCTACCTGTAGAAGGTTGGTGGTGTTTTTCTGATCCTATCACTACCTCAGGCAGCTAAATAAGCTACAAGTTAGTTTTTTGCGAGCTCTGCACAGTGTTCAGCTAAAGCAACCTGTAGAAGGTTGGTGGTGTTTTTCTGATCCTATCACTACCGCAATCAGCTAAATAAGCTACAAGTTGGTTTTTTGCAAGCTCTGTACAGTGTTCAGCTAAAGCTACCTGTAGAAGGTTGGTGGTGTTTTCCTGATCCTATCACTACCGCAGGCAGCTAAATAAGCTACAAGTTAGTTTTTTGCGAGCTCTGCACAGGGTTCTCCTAAAGCTACCTGTAGAAGGTTGGTGGTGTTTTCCTGATCCTATCACTACCGCAGGCAGCTAAAAAAGTTACAAGTTCGTTTTTTGCGAACTATGCACAGTGTTCAGCTAAAACTACAAGTTAATGTAGTGCGAGCTCTTCACAGTGTTCAGCTAAAGCTACCTGTAGAAGGTTGGTGGTGTTTTCCTGATCCTATCGCTACCGCAGGCAGATACATAAGCTACAAGTTTGTTTTTTGCGAGCTCTGCACAGTGTTCAGCTAAAGCTACCTATAGAAAGTTGGTGGTGTTTTCCTGATCCTATCACTATCGCAAGCAGCTAAATAAGCTACAAGTTAGTTTTTTGCAAGCTCTGCACAGTGTTCAGCTAAAGCTACCTGTAGAAGGTTGGTGGTGTTTTCCTGATCCTATCACTACCGCAGACAGCTAAATAAGCTAAAAGTTAGTTTTTTGCAAGCTCTGCACAGTGTTCAGCTAAAGCTACCTGTAGAAGGTTGGTGGTGTTTTCCTGATCCTATCACTACCGCAAGCAGCTAAATAAACTACAAGTTAGTTTTTTTCGAGCTCTGCACAGTGTTCAGCTAAAGCTACCTGTAGAAGGTTGGTGGTGTTTTCCTGATCCTATCACTACCGCAGGCAGCTAAATAAGCTACAAGTTAGTTTTTTGCGAGCTCTGCACAGTGTTCAGCTAAAGCAACCTATAGAAGGTTGGTGGTGTTTTCCTGATCCTATCACTACCGTAGACAGCTAAATAAGCTACAAGTTAGTTTTTTGCGAGCTCTGCACAGTGTTAACCTAAAGCTACCTGTAGAAGGTTGGTGGTGTTTTCCTGATCCTATCACTACCGCAAGCAGCTAAATAAGCTACAATTTAGTTTTTTGCAAGCTCTGCACAGTGTTCAGCTAAAGCTACCTGTAGAAGGTTGGTGGTGTTTTCCTGATGCTATCACTACCGCAGGCAGCTAAATAAGCTACAAGTTAGTTTTTTGCGAGCTCTGCACAGTGTTCAGCTTATGCTACCTGTAGAAGGTTGGTGGTGTTTTCCTGATCCTATCACTACCGCAGGCAGCTAAATAAGCTACAAGTTCGTTTTTTGCAAGCTCTGCACAGTGTTCAGCTAAAGCTACCTGTAGAATGTTGGTGGTGTTTTCCTCATCCTATCACTACCGCAGGCAGCTAAATAAGCTACAAATTCGTTTTTTGCGAGTTCTGCACAGTGTTCACCTAAAGCTACCTGTAGAAGGTTGGTGGTGTTTTCCTGATCCTATCACTACCGCAGGCAACCAAAAAAGCTACAAGTTAGTTTTTTGCAAGCTCTGCACAGTGTTCACCTAAAGCTAACTGTAGAAGGTTGGAGGTGTTGTCCTGATCCTATCACTACCGCAAGCAGCTAAATAAGCTACAAGTTAGTTTTTTTCAAACTCTGCACAGTGTTCAGCTAAAGCTACCTGTAGAAGGTTGGTGGTGTTTTTCTGATCCTATCACTACCGCAGGCAGCTAAATATGCTACAAGTTAGTTTTTTGCGAGCTCTGCACAGTGTTCAGCTAAAGCTACCTATAGAAAGTTGGTGGTGTTTTCCTGATCCTATCACTATCGCAAGCAGCTAAATAAGCTACAAGTTAGTTTTTTGCAAGCTCTGCACAGTGTTCAGCTAAAGCTACCTGTAGAAGGTTGGTGGTGTTTTCCTGATCCTATCACTACCGCAGACAGCTAAATAAGCTAAAAGTTAGTTTTTTGCAAGCTCTGCACAGTGTTCAGCTAAAGCTACCTGTAGAAGGTTGGTGGTGTTTTCCTGATCCTATCACTACCGCAAGCAGCTAAATAAACTACAAGTTAGTTTTTTTCGAGCTCTGCACAGTGTTCAGCTAAAGCTACCTGTAGAAGGTTGGTGGTGTTTTCCTGATCCTATCACTACCGCAGGCAGCTAAATAAGCTACAAGTTAGTTTTTTGCGAGCTCTGCACAGTGTTCAGCTAAAGCAACCTATAGAAGGTTGGTGGTGTTTTCCTGATCCTATCACTACCGCAGACAGCTAAATAAGCTACAAGTTAGTTTTTTGCGAGCTCTGCACAGTGTTAACCTAAAGCTACCTGTAGAAGGTTGGTGGTGTTTTCCTGATCCTATCACTACCGCAAGCAGCTAAATAAGCTACAATTTAGTTTTTTGCAAGCTCTGCACAGTGTTCAGCTAAAGCTACCTGTAGAAGGTTGGTGGTGTTTTCCTGATGCTATCACTACCGCAGGCAGCTAAATAAGCTACAAGTTAGTTTTTTGCGAGCTCTGCACAGTGTTCAGCTTATGCTACCTGTAGAAGGTTGGTGGTGTTTTCCTGATCCTATCACTACCGCAGGCAGCTAAATAAGCTACAAGTTCGTTTTTTGCAAGCTCTGCACAGTGTTCAGCTAAAGCTACCTGTAGAATGTTGGTGGTGTTTTCCTCATCCTATCACTACCGCAGGCAGCTAAATAAGCTACAAATTCGTTTTTTGCGAGTTCTGCACAGTGTTCACCTAAAGCTACCTGTAGAAGGTTGGTGGTGTTTTCCTGATCCTATCACTACCGCAGGCAACCAAAAAAGCTACAAGTTAGTTTTTTGCAAGCTCTGCACAGTGTTCACCTAAAGCTACCTGTAGAAGGTTGGAGGTGTTGTCCTGATCCTATCACTACCGCAAGCAGCTAAATAAGCTACAAGTTAGTTTTTTTCAAACTCTGCACAGTGTTCAGCTAAAGCTACCTGTAGAAGGTTGGTGGTGTTTTTCTGATCCTATCACTACCGCAGGCAGCTAAATATGCTACAAGTTAGTTTTTTGCGAGCTCTGCACAGTGTTTAGCTAAAGCAACCTGTAGAAGGTTGGTGGTGTTTTTCTGATCCTATCACTACCGCAATCAGCTAAATAAGCTACAAGTTGGTTTTTTGCAAGCTCTGCACAGTGTTCAGCTAAAGCTACCTGTAGAAGGTTGGTGGTGTTTTCCTGATCATATCACTACCACAGGCAGCTAAATAAGCTACAAGTATGTTTTTTGCGAGCTCTGCACAGTGTTCACCTAAAGCTACCTGTAAAAGGTTGGTGGTGTTTTCCTGATCCTATCACTATCGCAAGCAGCTAAATAAGCTACAAGTTAGTTTTTTGCAAGCTCTGCACAGTGTTCAGCTAAAGCTACCTGTAGAAGGTTGGTGGTGTTTTCCTGATCCTATCACTACCGCAGACAGCTAAATAAGCTAAAAGTTAGTTTTTTGCAAGCTCTGCACAGTGTTCAGCTAAAGCTACCTGTAGAAGGTTGGTGGTATTTTCCTGATCCTATCACTACCGCAAGCAGCTAAATAAACTACAAGTTAGTTTTTTTCGAGCTCTGCACAGTGTTCAGCTAAAGCTACCTGTAGAAGGTTGGTGGTGTTTTCCTGATCCTATCACTACCGCAGGCAGCTAAATAAGCTACAAGTTAGTTTTTTGCGAGCTCTGCACAGTGTTCAGCTAAAGCAACCTATAGAAGGTTGGTGGTGTTTTCCTGATCCTATCACTACCGCAGACAGCTAAATAAGCTACAAGTTAGTTTTTTGCGAGCTCTGCACAGTGTTAACCAAAAGCTACCTGTAGAATGTTGGTGGTGTTTTCCTCATCCTATCACTACCGCAGGCAGCTAAATAAGCTACAAATTCGTTTTTTGCGAGTTCTGCACAGTGTTCACCTAAAGCTACCTGTAGAAGGTTGGTGGTGTTTTCCTGATCCTATCACTACCGCAGGCAACCACATAAGCTACAAGTTAGTTTTTTGCAAGCTCTGCACAGTGTTCACCTAAAGCTACCTGTAGAAGGTTGGAGGTGTTTTCCTGATCCTATCACTACCACAAGCAGCTAAATAAGCTACAAGTTAGTTTTTTTCAAACTCTGCACAGTGTTCAGCTAAAGCTACCTGTAGAAGGTTGGTGGTGTTTTTCTGATCCTATCACTACCGCAGGCAGCTAAATATGCTACAAGTTAGTTTTTTGCGAGCTCTGCACAGTGTTCAGCTAAAGCAACCTGTAGAAGGTTGGTGGTGTTTTTCTGATCCTATCACTACCTCAATCAGCTAAATAAGCTACAAGTTGGTGTTTTGCAAGCTCTGCACAGTGTTCAGCTAAAGCTACCCGTAGAAGGTTGGTGGTGTTTTCCTGATCATATCACTACCACAGGCAGCTAAATAAGCTACAAGTTAGTTTTTTGCGAGCTCTGCACAGTGTTCACCTAAAGCTACCTGTAGAAGGTTGGTGGTGTTTTCCTGATCCTATCACTACCGTGGGGAGCTAAATAAGCTACAAGTTAGTTTTTTTGCGAGTTCTGCACAGTGTTCAGCTAAAGCTACCTGTAGAAGGTTGGTGGTGTTTTCCTGATCCTATCACTACCGCAGGCAGCTAAATAAGCTACAAGTTCGTTTTTTGCGAGCTCTGCACAGTGTTAACCTAAAGCTACCTGTAGAAGGTTGGTGGTGTTTTCCTGATCCTATCACTACCGCAAGCAGCTAAATAAGCTACAATTTAGTTTTTTGCAAGCTCTGCACAGTGTTCAGCTAAAGCTACCTGTAGAAGGTTGGTGGTGTTTTCCTGATGCTATCACTACCGCAGGCAGCTAAATAAGCTACAAGTTCGTTTTTCGCAAGCTCTGCACAGTGTTCACCGAAAGCTACCTGTAGAAGGTTGGTGGTGTTTTCCTGATCCTATCACTACCGTGGGCAGCTAAATAAGCTACAAGTTAGTTTTTTTGTGAGTTCTGCACAGTGTTCAGCTAAAGCTACCTGTAGAAGGTTGGTGGTGTTTTCCTGATCCTATCACTACCGCAGGCAACCAAATAAGCTACAAGTTAGTTTTTTTGCGAGTTCTGCACAGTGTTCAGCTAAAGCTACCTGTAGAAGGTTGGTGGTGTTTTCCTGATCCTATCACTACCGCAGGCAGCTAAATAAGCTACAAGTTAGCTTTTTGCGAGCTCTGCACAGTGTTCAGCTAAAGCAACCTATAGAAGGTTGGTGGTGTTTTCCTGATCCTATCACTACCGCAGACAGCTAAATAAGCTACAAGTTAGTTTTTTGCGAGCTCTGCACAGTGTTAACCTAAAGCTACCTGTAGAAGGTTAATGGTGTTTTCCTGATCCTATCACTACCGCAAGCAGCTAAATAAGCTACAAGTTAGTTTTTTGCAAGCTATGCACAGTGTTCAGCTAAAGCTACCTGTTGAAGGTTGGTGGTGTTTTCTTGATCCTATCACTACCGCAGGCAGCTAAATAAGCTACAAATTAGTTTTTTGCAAGCTCTGCACAGTGTTCAGCTAAAGCTACCTGTATAAGGTTGGTGGTGTTTTCCTGATTCTATCACTACCGCAGACAGTTAAATTATCTACAAGTTAGTTTTTTGCAAGCTCTGCACAGTGTTCAGCTAAAGCTACTTGTAGAATGTTGGTGGTGTTTTCCTCATCCTATCACTACCGCAGGCAGCTAAATAAGCTACAAATTAGTTTTTTGCGAGCTCTGCACAGTGCTCACCTAAAGCTACCTGTAGAAGGTTGAAGGTGTTTTCCTGATCCTATCACTACCGCAAGCAGCTAAATAAGCTGAAAGTTAGTTTTTTCAAGCTCTGCACAGTGTTCAGCTAAAGCTACCTGTAGAAGGTTGGTGGTGTTTTTCTGATCCTATCACTACCGCAGGCAGCTAAATAAGCTACAGGTTAGTTTTTTGTGAGCTCTGCACAGTGTTCAGCTAAAGTAACCTGTAGAAGGTTGGTGGTGTTTTTCTGATCCTATCACTACCGCAATCAGCTAAATAAGCTACAAGTTGGTTTTTTGCAAGCTCTGCACAGTGTTCAGCTAAAGCTACCTGTAGAAGGTTGGTGGTGTTTTCCTGATCCTATCACTACCGTGGGCAGCTAAATAAGCTACAAGTTAGTTTTTTTGCAAGCTCTGCACAGTGTTCAGCTAAAGCTACCTGTAGAAGGTTGGTGGTGTTTTCCTGATCCTATCACTACCGCAGGCAACCAAATAAGCTACAAGTTAGTTTTTTTGCGAGTTCTGCACAGTGTTCAGCTAAAGCTACCTGTAGAAGGTTGGTGGTGTTTTCCTGATCCTATCACTACCGCAGGCAGCTAAATAAGCTACAAGTTAGCTTTTTGCGAGCTCTGCACAGTGTTCAGCTAAAGCAACCTATAGAAGGTTGGTGGTGTTTTCCTGATCCTATCACTACCGCAGACAGCTAAATAAGCTACAAGTTAGTTTTTTGCGAGCTCTGCACAGTGTTAACCTAAAGCTACCTGTAGAAGGTTAATGGTGTTTTCCTGATCCTATCACTACCGCAAGCAGCTAAATAAGCTACAAGTTAGTTTTTTGCAAGCTATGCACAGTGTTCAGCTAAAGCTACCTGTTGAAGGTTGGTGGTGTTTTCTTGATCCTATCACTACCGCAGGCAGCTAAATAAGCTACAAATTAGTTTTTTGCAAGCTCTGCACAGTGTTCAGCTAAAGCTACCTGTATAAGGTTGGTGGTGTTTTCCTGATTCTATCACTACCGCAGACAGTTAAATTATCTACAAGTTAGTTTTTTGCAAGCTCTGCACAGTGTTCAGCTAAAGCTACTTGTAGAATGTTGGTGGTGTTTTCCTCATCCTATCACTACCGCAGGCAGCTAAATAAGCTACAAATTAGTTTTTTGCGAGCTCTGCACAGTGCTCACCTAAAGCTACCTGTAGAAGGTTGAAGGTGTTTTCCTGATCCTATCACTACCGCAAGCAGCTAAATAAGCTGAAAGTTAGTTTTTTCAAGCTCTGCACAGTGTTCAGCTAAAGCTACCTGTAGAAGGTTGGTGGTGTTTTTCTGATCCTATCACTACCGCAGGCAGCTAAATAAGCTACAGGTTAGTTTTTTGTGAGCTCTGCACAGTGTTCAGCTAAAGTAACCTGTAGAAGGTTGGTGGTGTTTTTCTGATCCTATCACTACCGCAATCAGCTAAATAAGTTACAAGTTGGTTTTTTGCAAGCTCCGCACAGTGTTCAGCTAAAGCTACCTGTAGAAGGTTGGTGGTGTTTTCCTGATCCTATCACTACCGTGGGCAGCTAAATAAGCTACAAGTTCGTTTTTTGCGAACTATGCACAGTGTTCAGCTAAAACTACAAGTTAATGTAGTGCGAGCTCTTCACAGTGTTCAGCTAAAGCTACCTGTAGAAGGTTGGTGGTGTTTTCCTGATCCTATCGCTACCGCAGGCAGATACATAAGCTACAAGTTTGTTTTTTGCGAGCTCTGCACAGTGTTCAGCTAAAGCTACCTATAGAAAGTTGGTGGTGTTTTCCTGATCCTATCACTATCGCAAGCAGCTAAATAAGCTACAAGTTAGTTTTTTGCAAGCTCTGCACAGTGTTCAGCTAAAGCTACCTGTAGAAGGTTGGTGGTGTTTTCCTGATCCTATCACTACCGCAGACAGCTAAATAAGCTAAAAGTTAGTTTTTTGCAAGCTCTGCACAGTGTTCAGCTAAAGCTACCTGTAGAAGGTTGGTGGTGTTTTCCTGATCCTATCACTACCGCAAGCAGCTAAATAAACTACAAGTTAGTTTATTTCGAGCTCTGCACAGTGTTCAGCTAAAGCTACCTGTAGAAGGTTGGTGGTGTTTTCCTGATCCTATCACTACCGCAGGCAGCTAAATAAGCTACAATTTAGTTTTTTGCAAGCTCTGCACAGTGTTCAGCTAAAGCTACCTGTAGAAGGTTGGTGGTGTTTTCCTGATCCTATCACTACCGCAAGCAGCTAAATAAGCTACAATTTAGTTTTTTGCAAGCTCTGCACAGTGTTCAGCTAAAGCTACCTGTAGAAGGTTGGTGGTGTTTTCCTGATCCTATCACTACCGCAAGCAGCTAAATAAGCTACAATTTAGTTTTTTGCAAGCTCTGCACAGTGTTCAGCTAAAGCTACCTGTAGAAGGTTGGTGGTGTTTTCCTGATGCTATCACTACCGCAGGCAGCTAAATAAGCTACAAGTTAGTTTTTTGCGAGCTCTGCACAGTGTTCAGCTAAAGCTACCTGTAGAAGGTTGGTGGTGTTTTCCTGATCCTATCACTACCGCAGGCAGCTAAATAAGCTACAAGTTCGTTTTTTGCAAGCTCTGCACAGTGTTCAGCTAAAGCTACCTGTAGAAGGTTGGTGGTGTTTTCCTCATCCTATCACTACCGCAGGCAGCTAAATAAGCTACAAATTCGTTTTTTGCGAGTTCTGCACAGTGTTCACCTAAAGCTACCTGTAGAAGGTTGGTGGTGTTTTCCTGATCCTATCACTACCGCAGGCAACCAAAAAAGCTACAAGTTAGTTTTTTGCAAGCTCTGCACAGTGTTCACCTAAAGCTACCTGTAGAAGGTTGGAGGTGTTGTCCTGATCCTATCACTACCGCAAGCAGCTAAATAAGCTACAAGTTAGTTTTTTTCAAACTCTGCACAGTGTTCAGCTAAAGCTACCTGTAGAAGGTTGGTGGTGTTTTTCTGATCCTATCACTACCGCAGGCAGCTAAATATGCTACAAGTTAGTTTTTTGCGAGCTCTGCACAGTGTTTAGCTAAAGCAACCTGTAGAAGGTTGGTGGTGTTTTTCTGATCCTATCACTACCGCAATCAGCTAAATAAGCTACAAGTTGGTTTTTTGCAAGCTCTGCACAGTGTTCAGCTAAAGCTACCTGTAGAAGGTTGGTGGTGTTTTCCTGATCATATCACTACCACAGGCAGCTAAATAAGCTACAAGTTAGTTTTTTGCGAGCTCTGCACAGTGTTCACCTAAAGCTACCTGTAGAAGGTTGGTGGTGTTCTCCTGATCCTATCACTACCGTGGGCAGCTAAATAAGCTACAAGTTAGTTTTTTTTTGCGAGCTCTGCACAGTGTTCAGCTAAAGCTACCTGTAGAAGGTTGGTGGTGTTTTCCTGATCTTATCACTACCGCAGGCAACCAAATAAGCTACAAGTTAGTTTTTTGCAAGCTCTGCACAGTGTTCAGCTAAAGCTACCTGTAGAAGATTGGTGGTGTTTTCCTGATCCTATCACTACCGCAGACAGCTAAATAAGCTACAAGTTAGTTTTTTGCGTTCTCTGCACAATGTTCACCGTAAGCTACCTGTTGAAGGTTGGTGGTGTTTTCCTGATCCTATCACTACCACAAGCAACTAAATAAGCTACAAGTTAGTTTTTTGCAAGCTCTGCACAGTGTTTAGCTAAAGCTACCTGTAGAAGGTTGGTGGTGTTTTCCTGATCCAATCACTACCGCAGGCAACCAAATAAGCTACAAGTTAGTTTTTTGCGAGCTCTGCACAGTGTTTAGCTAAAGCTACCTGTAAAAGGTTGGTGGTGTTTTCCTGATCCTATCACTACCGCAGGCAGCTAAATAAGCTACAAGTTAGTTTTTTGCGAGCTCTACATAGTGTTCAGCTAAAGCTACCTGTTGAAGGTTGGTGGTGTTTTCCTGATCCTATCACTACCGCAGACAGCTAAATAAGCTACAAGTTAGTTTTTTGCGAGCTCTGCACAGTGTTCAGATAAAGCTACCTGTAGAAGGTTGGTGGTGTTTTCCTGATCCTATCACTACCGCAGGCAGCTAAATAAGCTACAAATTAGTTTTTTGCGAGCTCTGTACAGTGTTCAGCTAAAGCTACCTGTAGAAGTTTGGTGGTGTTTTCCTGATCCCATCACTACCGCAGACAGCTAAATAAGCTACAAGTTAGTTTTTTGCGTTCTCTGCACAGTGTTCACCTAAAGCTACCTGTAGAAGGTTAATGGTGTTTTCCTGATCCTATCACTACCGCAGGCAGCTAAATAAGCCACAAGTTAGTTTTTTGCAAGCTCTGCACAGTGTTCAGCTAAAGCAACCTATAGAAGGTTGGTGGTGTTTTCCTGATCCTATCACTACCGCAGACAGCTAAATAAGCTACAAGTTAGTTTTTTGCGAGCTCTGCACAGTGTTAACCTAAAGCTACCTGTAGAAGGTTAATGGTGTTTTCCTGATCCTATCACTACCGCAAGCAGCTAAATAAGCTACAAGTTAGTTTTTTGCAAGCTATGCACAGTGTTCAGCTAAAGCTACCTGTATAAGGTTGGTGGTGTTTTCCTGATTCTATCACTACCGCAGACAGTTAAATTATCTACAAGTTAGTTTTTTGCAAGCTCTGCACAGTGTTCAGCTAAAGCTACTTGTAGAATGTTGGTGGTGTTTTCCTCATCCTATCACTACCGCAGGCAGCTAAATAAGCTACAAATTAGTTTTTTGCGAGCTCTGCACAGTGCTCACCTAAAGCTACCTGTAGAAGGTTGAAGGTGTTTTCCTGATCCTATCACTACCGCAAGCAGCTAAATAAGCTGAAAGTTAGTTTTTTCAAGCTCTGCACAGTGTTCAGCTAAAGCTACCTGTAGAAGGTTGGTGGTGTTTTTCTGATCCTATCACTACCGCAGGCAGCTAAATAAGCTACAGGTTAGTTTTTTGTGAGCTCTGCACAGTGTTCAGCTAAAGTAACCTGTAGAAGGTTGGTGGTGTTTTTCTGATCCTATCACTACCGCAATCAGCTAAATAAGCTACAAGTTGGTTTTTTGCAAGCTCTGCACAGTGTTCAGCTAAAGCTACCTGTAGAAGGTTGGTGGTGTTTTCCTGATCCTATCACTACCGTGGGCAGCTAAATAAGCTACAAGTTCGTTTTATGCAAGCTCTGCACAGTGTTCAGCTAAAGCTACCTGTAGAAGGTTGGAGGTGTTTTCCTTATCCTATCACTACCGCAGGCAGCTAAATAAGCTACAAGTTAGTTTTTTGCAAGCTCTGCACAGTGTTCAGCTAAAGCTACCTGTATAAGGTTGGTGGTGATTTCCTGATCCTATCACTACCGCAATCAGCTAAATAAGCTACAAGTTAGTTTTTTTGCAAGCTCTGCACAGTGTTCAGCTAAAGCTACCTGTAGAAGGTTGGTGGTGTTTTCCTGATCCTATCACTACCGCAGGCAACCAAATAAGCTACAAGTTAGTTTTTTGCAAGCTCTGCACAGTGTTTACCTAAAGCTACCTGTAGAAGGTTGGTGGTTTTTTCCTGATCCTATCACTACCGCTGAAAGCTAAATAAGCTACAAGTTAGTTTTTTGCAAGCTCTGCACAGTGTTCAGCTGAAGCTACCTGTAGAAGGTTGGTGGTGTTTTTCTGATCCTATCACTACCGCAGGCAGCTAAATAAGCTACAGGTTAGTTTTTTGTGAGCTCTGCACAGTGTTCAGCTAAAGTAACCTGTAGAAGGTTGGTGGTGTTTTTCTGATCCTATCACTACCGCAATCAGCTAAATAAGCTACAAGTTGGTTTTTTGCAAGCTCTGCACAGTGTTCAGCTAAAGCTACCTGTAGAAGGTTGGTGGTGTTTTCCTGATCCTATCACTACTGTGGGCAGCTAAATAAGCTACAAGTTAGTTTTTTTGCAAGCTCTGCACAGTGTTCAGCTAAAGCTACCTGTAGAAGGTTGGTGGTGTTTTCCTGATCCTATCACTACCGCAGGCAACCAAATAAGCTACAAGTTAGTTTTTTGCAAGCTCTGCACAGTGTTTACCTAAAGCTACCTGTAGAAGGTTGGTGGTTTATTCCTGATCCTATCACTACCACTGAAAGCTAAATAAGCTACAAGTTAGTTTTTTGCAAGCTCTGCACAGTGTTCAGCTGAAGCTACCTGTAGAAGGTTGGTGGTGTTTTTCTGATCCTATCACTACCTCAGGCAGCTAAATAAGCTACAAGTTAGTTTTTTGCGAGCTCTGCACAGTGTTCAGCTAAAGCAACCTGTAGAAGGTTGGTGGTGTTTTTCTGATCCTATCACTACCGCAGGCAGCTAAATAAGCTACAAGTTAGTTTTTTGCGAGCTCTGCACAGGGTTCTCCTAAAGCTACCTGTAGAAGGTTGGTGGTGTTTTCCTGATCCTATCACTACCGCAGGCAGCTAAAAAAGTTACAAGTTCGTTTTTTGCGAACTATGCACAGTGTTCAGCTAAAACTACAAGTTAATGTAGTGCGAGCTCTTCACAGTGTTCAGCTAAAGCTACCTGTAGAAGGTTGGTGGTGTTTTCCTGATCCTATCGCTACCGCAGGCAGATACATAAGCTACAAGTTTGTTTTTTGCGAGCTCTGCACAGTGTTCAGCTAAAGCTACCTATAGAAAGTTGGTGGTGTTTTCCTGATCCTATCACTATCGCAAGCAGCTAAATAAGCTACAAGTTAGTTTTTTGCAAGCTCTGCACAGTGTTCAGCTAAAGCTACCTTTAGAAGGTTGGTGGTGTTTTCCTGATCCTATCACTACCGCAAGCAGCTAAATAAACTACAAGTTAGTTTTTTTCGAGCTCTGCACAGTGTTCAGCTAAAGCTACCTGTAGAAGGTTGGTGGTGTTTTCCTGATCCTATCACTACCGCAGGCAGCTAAATAAGCTACAAGTTAGTTTTTTGCGAGCTCTGCACAGTGTTCAGCTAAAGCAACCTATAGAAGGTTGGTGGTGTTTTCCTGATCCTATCACTACCGCAGACAGCTAAATAAGCTACAAGTTAGTTTTTTGCGAGCTCTGCACAGTGTTAACCTAAAGCTACCTGTAGAAGGTTGGTGGTGTTTTCCTGATCCTATCACTACCGCAAGCAGCTAAATAAGCTACAATTTAGTTTTTTGCAAGCTCTGCACAGTGTTCAGCTAAAGCTACCTGTAGAAGGTTGGTGGTGTTTTCCTGATGCTATCACTACCGCAGGCAGCTAAATAAGCTACAAGTTAGTTTTTTGCGAGCTCTGCACAGTGTTCAGCTTATGCTACCTGTAGAAGGTTGGTGGTGTTTTCCTGATCCTATCACTACCGCAGGCAGCTAAATAAGCTACAAGTTCGTTTTTTGCAAGCTCTGCACAGTGTTCAGCTAAAGCTACCTGTAGAATGTTGGTGGTGTTTTCCTCATCCTATCACTACCGCAGGCAGCTAAATAAGCTACAAATTCGTTTTTTGCGAGTTCTGCACAGTGTTCACCTAAAGCTACCTGTAGAAGGTTGGTGGTGTTTTCCTGATCCTATCACTACCGCAGGCAACCAAAAAAGCTACAAGTTAGTTTTTTGCAAGCTCTGCACAGTGTTCACCTAAAGCTAACTGTAGAAGGTTGGAGGTGTTGTCCTGATCCTATCACTACCGCAAGCAGCTAAATAAGCTACAAGTTAGTTTTTTTCAAACTCTGCACAGTGTTCAGCTAAAGCTACCTGTAGAAGGTTGGTGGTGTTTTTCTGATCCTATCACTACCGCAGGCAGCTAAATATGCTACAAGTTAGTTTTTTGCGAGCTCTGCACAGTGTTCAGCTAAAGCTACCTATAGAAAGTTGGTGGTGTTTTCCTGATCCTATCACTATCGCAAGCAGCTAAATAAGCTACAAGTTAGTTTTTTGCAAGCTCTGCACAGTGTTCAGCTAAAGCTACCTGTAGAAGGTTGGTGGTGTTTTCCTGATCCTATCACTACCGCAGACAGCTAAATAAGCTAAAAGTTAGTTTTTTGCAAGCTCTGCACAGTGTTCAGCTAAAGCTACCTGTAGAAGGTTGGTGGTGTTTTCCTGATCCTATCACTACCGCAAGCAGCTAAATAAACTACAAGTTAGTTTTTTTCGAGCTCTGCACAGTGTTCAGCTAAAGCTACCTGTAGAAGGTTGGTGGTGTTTTCCTGATCCTATCACTACCGCAGGCAGCTAAATAAGCTACAAGTTAGTTTTTTGCGAGCTCTGCACAGTGTTCAGCTAAAGCAACCTATAGAAGGTTGGTGGTGTTTTCCTGATCCTATCACTACCGCAGACAGCTAAATAAGCTACAAGTTAGTTTTTTGCGAGCTCTGCACAGTGTTAACCTAAAGCTACCTGTAGAAGGTTGGTGGTGTTTTCCTGATCCTATCACTACCGCAAGCAGCTAAATAAGCTACAATTTAGTTTTTTGCAAGCTCTGCACAGTGTTCAGCTAAAGCTACCTGTAGAAGGTTGGTGGTGTTTTCCTGATGCTATCACTACCGCAGGCAGCTAAATAAGCTACAAGTTAGTTTTTTGCGAGCTCTGCACAGTGTTCAGCTTATGCTACCTGTAGAAGGTTGGTGGTGTTTTCCTGATCCTATCACTACCGCAGGCAGCTAAATAAGCTACAAGTTCGTTTTTTGCGAGTTCTGCACAGTGTTCACCTAAAGCTACCTGTAGAAGGTTGGTGGTGTTTTCCTGATCCTATCACTACCGCAGGCAACCAAAAAAGCTACAAGTTAGTTTTTTGCAAGCTCTGCACAGTGTTCACCTAAAGCTACCTGTAGAAGGTTGGAGGTGTTGTCCTGATCCTATCACTACCGCAAGCAGCTAAATAAGCTACAAGTTAGTTTTTTTCAAACTCTGCACAGTGTTCAGCTAAAGCTACCTGTAGAAGGTTGGTGGTGTTTTTCTGATCCTATCACTACCGCAGGCAGCTAAATATGCTACAAGTTAGTTTTTTGCGAGCTCTGCACAGTGTTTAGCTAAAGCAACCTGTAGAAGGTTGGTGGTGTTTTTCTGATCCTATCACTACCGCAATCAGCTAAATAAGCTACAAGTTGGTTTTTTGCAAGCTCTGCACAGTGTTCAGCTAAAGCTACCTGTAGAAGGTTGGTGGTGTTTTCCTGATCATATCACTACCACAGGCAGCTAAATAAGCTACAAGTTAGTTTTTTGCGAGCTCTGCACAGTGTTCACCTAAAGCTACCTGTAGAAGGTTGGTGGTGTTTTCCTGATCCTATCACTACCGTGGGCAGCTAAATAAGCTACAAGTTAGTTTTTTTTTGCGAGCTCTGCACAGTGTTCAGCTAAAGCTACCTGTGGAAGGTTGGTGGTGTTTTCCTGATCTTATCACTACCGCAGGCAACCAAATAAGCTACAAGTTAGTTTTTTGCAAGCTCTGCACAGTGTTCAGCTAAAGCTACCTGTAGAAGATTGGTGGTGTTTTCCTGATCCTATCACTACCGCAGACAGCTAAATAAGCTACAAGTTAGTTTTTTGCGTTCTCTGCACAATGTTCACCGTAAGCTACCTGTTGAAGGTTGGTGGTGTTTTCCTGATCCTATCACTACCACAAGCAACTAAATAAGCTACAAGTTAGTTTTTTGCAAGCTCTGCACAGTGTTCAGCTAAAGCTACCTGCAGAAGGTTGACGGTGTTTTCCTGATCCTATCACTACTGCGGGCATCTAAATAAGCTAAAAGTTAGTTTTTTGCGAGCTCTGCACAGTGTTCAGCTAAAGCTACCTGTAGAAGGTTGGTGGTGTTTTCCTGATCCAATCACTACCGCAGGCAACCAAATAAGCTACAAGTTAGTTTTTTGCGAGCTCTGCACAGTGTTTAGCTAAAGCTACCTGTGGAAGGTTGGTGGTGTTTTCCTGATCTTATCACTACCGCAGGCAACCAAATAAGCTACAAGTTAGTTTTTTGCAAGCTCTGCACAGTGTTCAGCTAAAGCTACCTGTAGAAGATTGGTGGTGTTTTCCTGATCCTATCACTACCGCAGACAGCTAAATAAGCTACAAGTTAGTTTTTTGCGTTCTCTGCACAATGTTCACCGTAAGCTACCTGTTGAAGGTTGGTGGTGTTTTCCTGATCCTATCACTACCACAAGCAACTAAATAAGCTACAAGTTAGTTTTTTGCAAGCTCTGCACAGTGTTCAGCTAAAGCTACCTGCAGAAGGTTGACCGTGTTTTCCTGATCCTATCACTACTGCGGGCATCTAAATAAGCTACAAGTTAGTTTTTTGCGAGCTCTGCACAGTGTTCAGCTAAAGCTACCTGTTGAAGGTTGGTGGTGTTTTCCTGATCCTATCACTACCGCAGACAGCTAAATAAGCTACAAGTTAGTTTTTTGCGAGCTCTGCACAGTGTTCACCTGAAGCTACCTGTAGAAGGTTGGTGGTGTTTTCCTGATCCTATCACTACCGCAAGAAGATAAATAAGCTACAAGTTAGGGGCGTGGCCGGCCGGAGAGGAAGATGGACGCCTAAGCTCACAGCTCGCCAGCCAGGGGACACAATCCAGCGCAATCGGCCACAACAACGACGCCATCCTCACCCATCCTCACTCCTCACCTTCAGGAGACAAAGATGCAGGCATGCAGAAAGAGATTTACCAACCACAGGCCCCAGAAATTGACCGAATTTGCCTATAAGCCGGCGGGCTGGGATATCTAAGATGGCGCCGACCAGGCCGCGCCGAGCGGACCTTACACGGACCTCCCGGACGCCTCCACGGCTGATTACTCGGATCAAGGTACTGTACCTGACCCTTCCCAGACTCCGAAGGGTGACCCCCTCCCCAGCAGCCCAGCCAAAGCTAAAATGCGGCTGGATACGCCGCCGCACCGGTCACAACACCAACAAATTGAGGCCCAGGCTCCTACTCCCTTCTCCCTAGACCAGGCCCTAAACTCCTCTATGGCATCCTTCCCTACATCAGGGCAACCAGTCATGGATACCACACTGAAAGACATGCTGATCTCCCTCCAGACCTCTCTCATGACGGACCTCTCATCCATGTTCCACAGAATCACCTCTGATATTCACTTGCTAGATAACAGGGTGACTAACACTGAGAGAGGGATACAGGCATGCACATCCACGGTAAATGAAATCATTGATGCCTATGACACAGTGAAAGATGAACAGGCATGGATGCGGGCCAAGCTGGCCGACTTAGAAGACAGGTCCCGCAGGAACAACATAAAGTTGAGGGGTGTCCCCGAAGCCATACTCCCCCCGGACCTGCCGAGATACGCAAAAGAACTGATGCATATTGTGATTCCTGAAGCGTCCCCGCGTGATGTAATTATAGAAAGGATTCACAGAATTGCCAAGATTGCCCACCTAGCAACCTCGGTCCCCAGAGACATCCTAATGAGGGTCGACTTCTACCACATTAAAGAGAAACTCCTCATGGGGCTCAGAGCTAAATCACCCTTGCCTGCTCCCTATACTGGCATCCAACTCTTTCCCGACTTGTCCAAGTACACCCTCCAATCGAGAAGACATCTTAACCCGATAACCAAAAGCCTGCAAAACCACAAGCTACAATATAAATGGCGCTACCCTGCAACCATCCTTATTGTACACAATGGCCAAACGCACGCCATTGGGGATCTAGAAAAGGGCCTAAAGCTTCTCCACTCCTGGCGGATAATCCCCGAATTATCCAAACCACCTCCTTCAGACAGAGGACCCAATACGTCCCGCAACTCGCAAAACCGCAATCCCAACTGAGGGTGTATACACCACTACCACACTTGGCCGCTAACACCCATTATGGCTCCCCTGAGCGCTGGCAACCTGATTCTCTTGCCTTCTTCTCCCGGTATCACTGACTCTCTGTACCCCTTAATAGAGGTTTACACGGTGTCCTTCACCCCCTCTAGAGATTCTTCTACCACTAGAAGCACCACCTCCAACAACTAAACCGAACCTCCCACTATTGGATCATACCGACAAGCCTCACCACCTGTATTATACCATACAAGTTACTGTTCTACCACTGAATTTTTTTTTTCTTCTCCTTATCTCCTTTTCTTATCATTTTTACTGCATTCTAACACATTGCTCTATTCGCAGTATTCTAGTCCTATCTTGTTTCAGCCGTCCAGTCAGCCACGAAGTTATCACCAATCCCTTGACCCAGGATCCTCCTGCACCTACCTCCACGACCAAGCCTACTACCGCTGCAATCTACCCTCAAGTCTCGTACTTCTGCTACCCACCTGCTGAATCCCAACGCCAGGTACCTCCGGACCTACCCACCGACAACTAACTGTAAGTGTTGTGCACAACTCACACCGCAAGATGCCAATCACCATTCTCTCCTTGAACGTCAACGGGCTGAACCATCCCGCCAAACGTCACTCACTGTGGAAAACCGCCTCGGCTCTCCACTGCGATGTGCTTTGTATCCAGGAAACCCACCTGCTACATTCCAATACACCCTTATGCAACAACCACCAATATTCACACATCTTCCATGCCACACACCCCACTAAATCAAGAGGAGTTATGATAGCATTTCGGGACACTTTAGACTTCCAACTC
This sequence comes from Lithobates clamitans, assembly GCA_037952925.1. Taxonomy (NCBI): domain Eukaryota; kingdom Metazoa; phylum Chordata; class Amphibia; order Anura; family Ranidae; genus Lithobates; species Lithobates clamitans. The sequence goes on from JBBGZY010000801.1 coordinate 839,974, forward strand.
CTTGACTCATTATTAGACCCAGAAGGTCGGTTTATTATCCTAATCTGCACAATCAACAAAGCCACTTATACCCTAATCAATATATACGCCCCGAACTCCCACCAAATGAGATTCCTCCACAAAGTTCTTCGCTCTGCCACCACCATACGAAAAGGCCACCAGATCATCTGTGGCGACTTCAATTTAGTCCCAGACGTCTTGATGGACTCCACCTCACCGACTAAACGCCGTGAGTCTCCTTTAAAGAAATTCATCGCCTCCCAGGACCTGTATGATGTCTGGAGATGTCACCACGGCTCTGAACGTGACTTTACTTTTTTTTCACCCAGACACCGCTCGTATTCAAGAATAGACCTGTTCCTTTCTGACAAATGCATTTTGCAAAAAATTTCTGCCTCCCAGATCCACACCGCGACATGGTCGGACCATGCCCCCATATCTATCACATTACAAGACACCAATTTTCAACAAAATACGTTTCTCTGGCGTGCTAACAACTATATTATACAAAACGACACATACGCCCCAGAAATTTCAAAACACATCAATGAATTCTTTTCCTTGAACAAAGGCTCGGTACCCGACCCTGCCGTGGTGTGGAGCGCTCACAAAGCATTCATGCGAGGGATGTTAATTAAACTTGGTTCTCAGCATAAGAAGAAGAGGACGCAGCAGATAGACAAACTGACAACCCAGATAGCGACCCTAGAGGACAGGCTCAAAAATGACCCCCGAGACCCACAGGCCAACCAACTACTAAACCTCAGACAGGAACTTAGAACTTTACTTCTCCACTCCTACGAATTCCTACACAGGAAAATCAAAGCGTCTTCATACTCCACCTCCAACAAAGCTGGCAAGAAACTCTCCCAACGACTAAAAGGTAGACGCACCAAAACTAAAATAACCCAACTCATTCACCCCCATACCCACACCCCCTTAAGCAACCCCCAAGACATAGCTGATGCCTTCAGCACATACTATGAAGACCTCTACAACCTGAAACAGGACCCCCATACCCCGCAACCCTCCCAAGACGAAATAGATCATTTCCTCTGCAAACTAAATCTACCCAAACTGACTGAGAAACAACTGACCTCCTTAAATGCCCCATTCACTGACCAAGAAATTAGAAAAACCATAGACTCCCTCCCCAGCGGGAAGGCACCAGGCCCAGACGGAATAACCGGGGAATATTACAAACAATTTCATTCACAATTGACCCCACATCTTAGTGACCTATTCAATCATGCTGCCTCCTCTTCTACCTTTTCGCCAGAATATTTAAAAGTGTTAGTTATCACGATACCGAAACCAGGGAAACAGTTGAATGTCCCCCAAAACTTCCGTCCCATCTCCTTACTCGACCTCGACCTCAAACTATACGCCAAATCTATAGCGACAAGACTACTCAAAATTATGCCCACAATTATAAACCAAGACCAAACAGGATTCACAAAAGGCAGACAAGCCTCAGATGCCACCAGGAGGATGATTAACCTTATTCACCACGCTGAATCCACCGGAACGCCTTCTCTGCTCCTTTCCCTGGATGCAGAGAAGGCGTTCGATAGGGTTCACTGGTCCTACCTAGTGTCGGTCCTCCGGAAGTTTGGATTTCAAGGCCAGATTCTCGGCGCCATTATGGCTTTATATTCCAACCCCGAAGCTCAGGTTTACACGGAAGGCATGCTATCCCGACCATTCCCAATTACAAACGGCACCCGTCAAGGTTGCCCCCTATCCCCCCTCATATTCAACATGGTCATGGAACCCCTAGCAGAACATATCCGCTCTAATGCCGACATCTCGGGCATAAAGATTGGCCCTCATCACCACAAAATTAGCCTGTTTGCGGATGATGTTATCCTCATCCTCACCAACCCGACTGTTTCCCTGGCAGAAGTACAAAAGATGCTAAACTGGTTTAGCTCGATATCATATTACAAAATCAATACGACTAAATCCTTCATACTAGACATCAAGGTGGACGCTACTATAAGAAACCTCCTACAAGCCCAATATTCATTCGCCTGGGCAGACTCCGACATATCATATCTAGGCATACAACTACCGAGGACGACTAAAAAACTCTATACATGTAACTTTCCACCACTCCTCCAAAATATTCAAGCGACCACACAAAACATAGCGAAACACGAACTCTCCTGGACAGGTCGCCTTGCGGCCTTTAAAATGATCTGCCTTCCCCAGATACTCTACTACTTCCGAACCATACCTATTCCCCTGCCCACCACATTCTTCAGGTCCCTGCAGACGATGTTTAATAAATTCCTCTGGAAAGAAAAGAGACCCAGATGTGCCCACACAAAACTGATCAAACACAGACTGGTAGGAGGCTCGAGCTCAATAGACTTTGAAGACTACCACTTGGCAGCCATTCTACCAACTACCCTGCTGGTTTAAACCATCCCCGTCCACTCTATGGGGCCACATTGAACAATCTTCACTCATAAGACCAAACCTACAAACATGGCTGCTAAGCATTCCCCTAGGCGCTCCAATCCCGAAATCCCTGTCTCCCACCGTGAAAGCCTCAGCACAGGCATGGAAAAAAGCGTCATCCCAAATGCAATACTCTCCCACCACATCACAATCCCACATCCCCATAAAATCCTTACTCCATCTAATGCCAGAAATCTCACTTTCATCTTGGATCCTTAAAGGTATAAACTACATACAAGACATACTACAAGGAAACCACATCAAATCATTTCCTCAACTTCAAACCACACACGACATACCCACATCCGAATACTTCTCCTACCTCCGTATACGTCACTGCCTGCAAAATATACCATTCCCCATCTATAATATACACCCCAAGACTTGGGAATACCTCACCGACCCCGACACAAAAATCAAAGGCATCTCATATTTTTATAATAATCTACACCAAAAACGTACCTTTACCAAAATGCCACCCCACCACACCTGGGAAAAAGACCTTGCCAAAAAGTTTACAGACACACAATGGCAACAAGCCCTCAAGACTATTTACAAATCCACTAAATGCGCGGCCCTATGGGAACTTACACAGAAGATTACACTAAGATGGTATCTGACCCCTGCCCGCATAACTTCTTTTAACCCTCAAATCCCTAATACTTGCTGGAGATGTAAATCTTCCACATGCGACCTATTACATGTCTTCTGGTCGTGCACCAAACTCCGCAAATACTGGGAAGACATCTTCCACGTAATCTCGACAATCACCCAAATCACGACCCCTCCAACACCGGCCCTAGCGATCCTTAACCTCACTATTGAGGACTTTCCTCACCCCCTCCAATCCACAATCACCCACATCCTCATGGCAGCCAGGCTCAATATAGCTAGACACTGGAAATCTGACACACATCTGACGCTTACGCAGGTCACAGACTTGGTATCACTACACTACAGTTACGAGACCACCACAGCCACACTATCTGGGCAAGCCACTAAAATACGTACAGCATGGCAACCTTGGACCGACTGGACTAGAAACTGCGCACCCTGCACACAAACAGCTGTTCTGATCCTCCTTCTTGACCGAGCAATACCCATCACTACCTAGGAATGTTATGTTACCTTTGTAACTGAAAAATTTCTGTTCTTTTATTTTTCCAATGATTGGAACTTTCGTGTCCACCACAGAAGGGTCCGCTTCACTCCTGTGCCACTAAAGGTCCCACATGGGGTGACACACTTGTGAAGTGGACCGAATACGACCTATCAGAGTCTTATTCCTGTTAGCAATATACGAACTGACACGACTATTACTTACATTAGTATATACATGTTTCTACTAGATCCCTGTTTGTGGATAGAAGTTCATATCTATGATTGTTATACAGACGTTGTTGCACGACGTACAATGTTTAATTGTACAATGTATTCTTTAAAAATCTAATAAAAAATATGGAATCAAAAAAATAAGCTACAAGTTAGTTTTTTGTGTTCTCTGCACAGTGTTCACCTAAAGCTACCTGTAGAAGGTTGGTGGTGTTTTCCTGATCCTATCACTACCACAGACAGCTAAATAAGCTACAAGTTAGTTTTTTGCGAGCTCTGCACAGTGTTCAGCTAAAGCTACCTGTAGAAGGTTGGTGGTGTTTTCCTGATCCTATCACTACCGCAGGCAACCAAATAAGCTACAAGTTTGTTTTTTGCGAGCTCTGCACAGTGTTCAGCTAAAGATACCTGTTGAAGGTTGGTGGTGTTTTCCTGATCAGATCACTACCGCAAGCAGCTAAATAAGCTACAAGTTAGTTTTTTGCAAGCTCTGCACAGTGTTCAGCTAAAGCTACCTGTAGAAGGTTGGTGGTGTTTTCCTGATCCTATCACTACCGCAGGCAGCTAAATAAGCTACAAGTTAGTTTTTTGCGAGCTCTGCACAGTGTTCAGCTAAAGCTACCTGTAGAAGGTTGGTGGTGTTTTCCTGATCCTATCACTACCGGAGGCAAACAAATAAGCTACAAGTTAGTTTTTTGCGAGCTCTGCACAGTATTTAGCTAAAGATACCTGTAAAAGGTTGGTGGTGTTTTCCTGATCCTATCACTACCGCTGGCAGCTAAATAAGCTACAAGTTAGTTTTTTGCAAGCTCTGCAGTGTTCAGCTAAAGCTACCTGTAAAAGGTTGGTGGTGTTTTCCTGATCCTATCACTACCGCTGGCAGCTAAATAAGCTACAAGTTAGTTTTTTGCAAGCTCTGCACAGTGTTCAGCTAAAGCTACCTGTTGAAGGTTGGTGGTGTTTTCCTGATCCTATCACTACCACAGGCAGCTAAATAAGCTACAAATTAGTTTTTTGCGAGCTCTGCACAGTGTTCAGCTAAAGCTACCTGTAGAAGGTTGGTGGTGTTTTTCTGATCCTATTACTACCGCAGGCAGCTAAATAAGCTACAAGTTAGTTTTTTGCGAGCTCTGCACGGTGTTCAGCTAAAGCAACCTGTAGAAGGTTGGTGGTGTTTTTCTGACCCTATCACTACCGCAATCAGCTAAATAAGCTACAAGTTGGTTTTTTGCAAGCTCTGCACAGTGTTCAGCTAAAGCTACCTGTAGAAGGTTGGTGGTGTTTTCCTGATCCTATCACTACCGTGGGCAGCTAAATAAGCTACAAGTTAGTTTTTTGCGAGCTCTGCACAGTGTTCAGCTAAAGCTACCTGTAGAAGGTTGGTGGTGTTTTCCTGATCCTATCACTACCGCAGGCAACCAAATAAGCTACAAGTTAGTTTTTTGAAATCTCTGCACAGTGTTCAGCTAAAGCTACCTGTAGAAGGTTGGTAGTGTTTTCCTGATCCTATCACTACCGCTGAAAGCTAAATAAGCTACAAGTTAGTTTTTTGCGAGCTCTGCACAGTGTTCAGCTAAAGCAACCTGTAGAAGGTTGGTGGTGTTTTTCTGATCCTATCACTACCGCAATCAGCTAAATAAGCTACAGGTTGGTTTTTTGCAAGCTCTGCACAGTGTTCAGCTAAAGCTACCTGTAGAAGGTTGGTGGTGTTTTCCTGATCTTATCACTACCGTGGGCAGCTAAATAAGCTACAAGTTAGTTTTTTTGCGAGCTCTGCACAGTGTTCAGCTAAAGCTACCTGTACAAGGTTGGTGGTGTTTTCCTGATCTTATCACTACCGCAGGCAACCAAATAAGCTACAAGTTAGTTTTTTGCAAGCTCTGCACAGTGTTCAGCTAAAGCTACCTGTAGAAGATTGGTGGTGTTTTCCTGATCCTATCACTACCACAGACAGCTAAATAAGCTACAAGTTAGTTTTTTGCGTTCTCTGCACAATGTTCACCGTAAGCTACCTGTTGAAGGTTGGTGGTGTTTTCCTGATCCTATCACTACCACAAGCAGCTAAATAAGCTACAAGTTAGTTTTTTGCAAGCTCTGCACAGTGTTCAGCTAAAGCTACCTGCAGAAGGTTGGCGGTGTTTTCCTGATCCTATCACTACTGCGGGCATCTAAATAAGCTAAAAGTTAGTTTTTTGCGAGCTCTGCACAGTGTTCAGCTAAAGCTACCTGTAGAAGGTTGGTAGTGTTTTCCTGATCCAATCACTACCGCAGGCAACCAAATAAGCTACAAGTTAGTTTTTTGCGAGCTCTGCACAGTGTTTAGCTAAAGCTACCTGTAAAAAGGTTGGTGGTGTTTTCCTGATCCTATCACTACCGCAGGCAGCTAAATAAGCTACAAGTTAGTTTTTTGCGAGCTCTACACAGTGTTCAGCTAAAGCTACCTGTTGAAGGTTGGTGGTGTTTTCCTGATCCTATCACTACCGCAGACAGCTAAATAAGCTACAAGTTAGTTTTTTGCGAGCTCTGCACAGTGTTCACCTGAAGCTACCTGTAGAAGGTTGGTGGTGTTTTCCTGATCCTATCACTACCGCAAGAAGCTAAATAAGCTACAAGTTAGTTTTTTGTGTTCTCTGCACAGTGTTCACCTAAAGCTACCTGTTGAAGGTTGGTGGTGTTTTCCTGATCCTATCACTACCACAGACAGCTAAATAAGCTACAAGTTAGTTTTTTGCGAGCTCTGCACAGTGTTCAGCTAAAGCTACCTGTAGAAGGTTGGTGGTGTTTTCCTGATCCTATCACTACCGCAGGCAACCAAATAAGCTACAAGTTTGTTTTTTGCGAGCTCTGCACAGTGTTCAGCTAAAGATACCTGTTGAAGGTTGGTGGTGTTTTCCTGATCAGATCACTACCGCAAGCAGCTAAATAAGCTACAAGTTAGTTTTTTGCGAGCTCTGCACAGTGTTCAGCTAAAGCAACCTGTAGAAGGTTGGTGGTGTTTTTCTGACCCTATCACTACCGCAATCAGCTAAATAAGCTACAAGTTGGTTTTTTGCAAGCTCTGAACAGTGTTCAGCTAAAGCTACCTGTAGAAGGTTGGTGGTGTTTTTCTGACCCTATCACTACCGCAATCAGCTAAATAAGCTACAAGTTGGTTTTTTGCGAGCTCTGCACAGTGTTCAGCTAAAGCTACCTGTAGAAGGTTGGTGGTGTTTTCCTGATCCTATCACTACCGTGGGCAGCCAAATAAGCTACAAGTTAGTTTTTTTGCGAGCTCTGCACAGTGTTCAGCTAAAGCTACCTGTAGAAGGTTGGTGGTGTTTTCCTGATCCTATCACTACCGCAGGCAACCAAATAAGCTACAAGTTAGTTTTTTGAAAGCTCTGCACAGTGTTCAGCTAAAGCTACCTGTAGAAGGTTGGTGGTGTTTTCCTGATCCTATCACTACCGCTGAAAGCTAAATAAGCTACAAGTTAGTTTTTTGCAAGCTCTGCACAGTGTTCAGCTAAAGCTACCTGTGGAAGGTTGGTGGTGTTTTTCTGATCCTATCACTACCGCAGGCAGCTAAATAAGCTACAAGTTAGTTTTTTGCGAGCTCTGCACAGTGTTCAGCTAAAGCAACCTGTAGAAGGTTGGTGGTGTTTTTCTGATCCTATCACTACCGCAATCAGCTAAATAAGCTACAGGTTGGTTTTTTGCAAGCTCTGCACAGTGTTCAGCTAAAGCTACCTGTAGAAGGTTGGTGGTGTTTTCCTGATCCTATCACTACCGCAGGCAGCTAAATAAGCTACAAGTTAGTTTTTTGCGAGCTCTGCACAGTGTTCACCTAAAGCTACCTGTAGAAGGTTGGTGGTGTTTTCCTGATCCTATCACTACCGTGGGCAGCTAAATAAGCTACAAGTTAGTTTTTTTGCGAGCTCTGCACAGTGTTCAGCTAAAGCTACCTGTACAAGGTTGGTGGTGTTTTCCTGATCTTATCACTACCGCAGGCAACCAAATAAGCTACAAGTTAGTTTTTTGAAAGCTCTGCACAGTGTTCAGCTAAAGCTACCTGTAGAAGGTTGGTGGTGTTTTCCTGATCCTATCACTACCGCTGAAAGCTAAATAAGCTACAAGTTAGTTTTTTGCAAGCTCTGCACAGTGTTCAGCTAAAGCTACCTGTGGAAGGTTGGTGGTGTTCTTCTGATCCTATCACTACCGCAGGCAGCTAAATAAGCTACAAGTTAGTTTTTTGCGAGCTCTGCACAGTGTTCAGCTAAAGCAACCTGTAGAAGGTTGGTGGTGTTTTTCTGATCCTATCACTACCGCAGACAGCTAAATAAGCTACAAGTTAGTTTTTTGCGTTCTCTGCACAATGTTCACCGTAAGCTACCTGTTGAAGGTTGGTGGTGTTTTCCTGATCCTATCACTACCACAAGCAACTAAATAAGCTACAAGTTAGTTTTTTGCAAGCTCTGCACAGTGTTCAGCTAAAGCTACCTGCAGAAGGTTGGCGGTGTTTTCCTGATCCTATCACTACTGCGGGCATCTAAATAAGCTAAAAGTTAGTTTTTTGCGAGCTCTGCACAGTGTTCAGCTAAAGCTACCTGTAGAAGGTTGGTAGTGTTTTCCTGATCCAATCACTACCGCAGGCAACCAAAGAAGCTACAAGTTAGTTTTTTGCGAGCTCTGCACAGTGTTTAGCTAAAGCTACCTGTAAAAGGTTGGTGGTGTTTTCCTGATCCTATCACTACCGCAGGCAGCTAAATAAGCTACAAGTTAGTTTTTTGCGAGCTCTACACAGTGTTAAACTAAAGCTACCTGTTGAAGGTTGGTGGTGTTTTCCTGATCCTATCACTACCGCAGACAGCTAAATAAGCTATAAGTTAGTTTTTTGCGAGCTCTGCACAGTGTTCACCTGAAGCTACCTGTAGAAGGTTGGTGGTGTTTTCCTGATCCTATCACTACCGCAAGAAGATAAATAAGCTACAAGTTAGTTTTTTGTGTTCTCTGCACAGTGTTCACCTAAAGCTACCTGTTGAAGGTTGGTGGTGTTTTCCTGATCCTATCACTACCACAGACAGCTAAATAAGCTACAAGTTAGTTTTTTGCGAGCTCTGCACAGTGTTCAGCTAAAGCTACCTGTAGAAAGTTGGTGGTGTTTTCCTGATCCTATCACTACCGCAGGCAACCAAATAAGCTACAAGTTTGTTTTTTGCGAGCTCTGCACAGTGTTCAGCTAAAGATACCTGTTGAAGGTTGGTGGTGTTTACCTGATCAGATCACTACCGCAAGCAGCCAAATAAGCTACAAGTTAGTTTTTTGCAAGCTCTGCACAGTGTTCAGCTAAAGCTACCTGTAGAAGGTTGGTGGTGTTTTCCTGATCCTATCACTACCGCGGGCAGCTAAATAAGCTACAAGTTAGTTTTTTGCGAGCTCTGCACAGTGTTCAGCTAAAGCTACCTGTAGAAGGTTGGTGGTGTTTCCCTGATCCTATCACTACCGGAGGCAACCAAATAAGCTACAAGTTAGTTTTTTGCGAGCTCTGCACAGTGTTTAGCTAAAGATACCTGTAAAAGGTTGGTGGTGTTTTCCTGATCCTATCACTACCGCTGGCAGCTAAATAAGCTACAAGTTAGTTTTTTGCAAGCTCTGCAGTGTTCAGCTAAAGCTACCTGTAGAAGGTTGGTGGTGTTTTCCTGATCCTATCACTACCGCTGGCAGCTAAATAAGCTACAAGTTAGTTTTTTGCAAGCTCTGCACAGTGTTCAGCTAAAGCTACCTGTTGAAGGTTGGTGGTGTTTTCCTGATCCTATCACTACCGCAGGCAGCTAAATAAGCTACAAATTAGTTTTTTGCGAGCTCTGCACAGTGTTCAGCTAAAGCTACCTGTAGAAGGTTGGTGGTGTTTTCCTGATTCTATCACTACCGTAGACAGCTAAATTATCTACAAGTTAGTTTTTTGCAAGCTCTGCACAGTGTTCACCTAAAGCTACCTGTAGAAGGTTGGAGGTGTTTTCCTGATCCTATCACTAGCGCAAGCAGCTAAATAAGCTGAAAGTTAGTTTTTTCCAAGCTCTGCACAGTGTTCAGCTAAAGCTACCTGTAGAAGGTTGGTGGTGTTTTACTGATCATATCACTACCGCAGGCAGCTAAATAAGCTACAGGTTAGTTTTTTGCGAGCTCTGCACAGTGTTCAGCTAAAGCAACCTGTAGAAGGTTGGTGGTGTTTTTCTGATCCTATCACTACCGCAATCAGCTAAATAAGCTACAAGTTAGTTTTTTGCGTTCTCTGCACAATGTTCACCGTAAGCTACCTGTTGAAGGTTGGTGGTGTTTTCCTGATCCTATCACTACCACAAGCAACTAAATAAGCTACAAGTTAGTTTTTTGCAAGCTCTGCACAGTGTTCAGCTAAAGCTACCTGCAGAAGGTTGGCGGTGTTTTCCTGATCCTATCACTACTGCGGGCATCTAAATAAGCTAAAAGTTAGTTTTTTGCGAGCTCTGCACAGTGTTCAGCTAAAGCTACCTGTAGAAGGTTGGTAGTGTTTTCCTGATCCAATCACTACCGCAGGCAACCAAAGAAGCTACAAGTTAGTTTTTTAGGAGCTCTGCACAGTGTTTAGCTAAAGCTACCTGTAAAAGGTTGGTGGTGTTTTCCTGATCCTATCACTACCGCAGGCAGCTAAATAAGCTACAAGTTAGTTTTTTGCGAGCTCTACACAGTGTTCAGCTAAAGCTACCTGTTGAAGGTTGGTGGTGTTTTCCTGATCCTATCACTACCGCAGACAGCTAAATAAGCTATAAGTTAGTTTTTTGCGAGCTCTGCACAGTGTTCAGCTAAAGATACCTGTTGAAGGTTGGTGGTGTTTTCCTGATCAGATCACTACCGCAAGCAGCTAAATAAGCTACAAGTTAGTTTTTTGCAAGCTCTGCACAGTGTTCAGCTAAAGCTACCTGTAGAAGGTTGGTGGTGTTTTCCTGATCCTATCACTACCGCGGGCAGCTAAATAAGCTACAAGTTAGTTTTTTGCGAGCTCTGCACAGTGTTCAGCTAAAGCTACCTGTAGAAGGTTGGTGGTGTTTTCCTGATCCTATCACTACCAGAGGCAACCAAATAAGCTACAAGTTAGTTTTTTGCGAGCTCTGCACAGTGTTTAGCTAAAGATACCTGTAAAAGGTTGGTGGTGTTTTCCTGATCCTATCACTACCGGAGGCAACCAAATAAGCTACAAGTTAGTTTTTTGCGAGCTCTGCACAGTGTTTAGCTAAAGATACCTGTAAAAGGTTGGTGGTGTTTTCCTGATCCTATCACTACCGCTGGCAGCTAAATAAGCTACAAGTTAGTTTTTTGCAAGCTCTGCAGTGTTCAGCTAAAGCTACCTGTAGAAGGTTGGTGGTGTTTTCCTGATCCTATCACTACCGCTGGCAGCTAAATAAGCTACAAGTTAGTTTTTTGCAAGCTCTGCACAGTGTTCAGCTAAAGCTACCTGTTGAAGGTTGGTGGTGTTTTCCTGATCCTATCACTACCGCAGGCAGCTAAATAAGCTACAAATTAGTTTTTTGCGAGCTCTGCACAGTGTTCAGCTAAAGCTACCTGTAGAAGGTTGGTGGTGTTTTCCTGATTCTATCACTACCGTAGACAGCTAAATTATCTACAAGTTAGTTTTTTGCGAGCTCTGCACAGTGTTCACCTAAAGCTACCTGTAGAAGGTTGGAGGTGTTTTCCTGATCCTATCACTAGCGCAAGCAGCTAAATAAGCTGAAAGTTAGTTTTTTCCAAGCTCTGCACAGTGTTCAGCTAAAGCTACCTGTAGAAGGTTGGTGGTGTTTTTCTGATCATATCACTACCGCAGGCAGCTAAATAAGCTACAGGTTAGTTTTTTGCGAGCTCTGCACAGTGTTCAGCTAAAGCAACCTGTAGAAGGTTGGTGGTGTTTTTCTGATCCTATCACTACCGCAATCAGCTAAATAAGCTACAAGTTAGTTTTTTGCGTTCTCTGCACAATGTTCACCGTAAGCTACCTGTTGAAGGTTGGTGGTGTTTTCCTGATCCTATCACTACCACAAGCAACTAAATAAGCTACAAGTTAGTTTTTTGCAAGCTCTGCACAGTGTTCAGCTAAAGCTACCTGCAGAAGGTTGGCGGTGTTTTCCTGATCCTATCACTACTGCGGGCATCTAAATAAGCTAAAAGTTAGTTTTTTGCGAGCTCTGCACAGTGTTCAGCTAAAGCTACCTGTAGAAGGTTGGTAGTGTTTTCCTGATCCAATCACTACCGCAGGCAACCAAAGAAGCTACAAGTTAGTTTTTTGCGAGCTCTGCACAGTGTTTAGCTAAAGCTACCTGTTGAAGGTTGGTGGTGTTTTCCTGATCCTATCACTACCGCAGGCAGCTAAATAAGCTACAAGTTCGTTTTTTGCGAGCTCTACACAGTGTTCAGCTAAAGCTACCTGTTGAAGGTTGGTGGTGTTTTCCTGATCCTATCACTACCGCAGGCAGCTAAATAAGCTACAAATTAGTTTTTTGCGAGCTCTGCACAGTGTTCAGCTAAAGATACCTGTTGAAGGTTGGTGGTGTTTTCCTGATCAGGTCACTACCGCAAGCAGCTAAATAAGCTACAAGTTAGTTTTTTGCAAGCTCTGCACAGTGTTCAGCTAAAGCTACCTGTAGAAGGTTGGTGGTGTTTTCCTGATCCTATCACTACCGCGGGCAGCTAAATAAGCTACAAGTTAGTTTTTTGCAAGCTCTGCAGTGTTCAGCTAAAGCTACCTGTAGAAGGTTGGTGGTGTTTTCCTGATCCTATCACTACCGCTGGCAGCTAAATAAGCTACAAGTTAGTTTTTTGCGAGCTCTGCACAGTGTTCAGCTAAAGCTACCTGTAGAAGGTTGGTGGTGTTTTCCTGATCCTATCACTACCGCTGGCAGCTAAATAAGCTACAAGTTAGTTTTTTTGCGAGCTCTGCACAGTGTTCAGCTAAAGCTACCTGTTGAAGGTTGGTGGTGTTTTCCTGATCCTATCACTACCGCAGGCAGCTAAATAAGCTACAAATTAGTTTTTTGCGAGCTCTGCACAGTGTTCAGCTAAAGCTACCTGTAGAAGGTTGGTGGTGTTTTCCTGATTCTATCACTACCGTAGACAGCTAAATTATCTACAAGTTAGTTTTTTGCGAGCTCTGCACAGTGTTCACCTAAAGCTACCTGTAGAAGGTTGGAGGTGTTTTCCTGATCCTATCACTACCGCAAGCAGCTAAATAAGCTGAAAGTTAGTTTTTTCCAAGCTCTGCACAGTGTTCAGCTAAAGCTACCTGTAGAAGGTTGGTGGTGTTTTTCTGATCATATCACTACCGCAGGCAGCTAAATAAGCTACAGGTTAGTTTTTTGCGAGCTCTGCACAGTGTTCAGCTAAAGCAACCTGTAGAAGGTTGGTGGTGTTTTTCTGATCCTATCACTACCGCAATCAGCTAAATAAGCTACAAGTTGGTTTTTTGCGAGCTCTGCACAGTGTTCAGCTAAAGCTACCTGTAGAAGGTTGGTGGTGTTTTCCTGATCCTATCACTACCGCAGGCAACCAAATAAGCTACAAGTTAGTTTTTTGCAAGCTCTGCACAGTGTTTACCTAAACCTACCTGTAGAAGGTTGGTGGTTTTTTCCTGATCCTATCACTACCGCTGAAAGCTAAATAAGCTACAAGTTAGTTTTTTGCAAGCTCTGCACAGTGTTCAGCTAAAGCTACCTGTAGAAGGTTGTTGGTGTTTTTCTGATCCTATCACTACCGCAGGCAGCTAAATAAGCTACAAGTTAGTTTTTTGCGAGCTCTGCACTGTGTTCAGCTAAAGCAACCTGTAGAAGGTTGGTGGTGTTTTTCTGATCCTATCACTACCGCAATCGGCTAAATAAGCTACAAGTTGGTTTTTTGCAAGCTCTGCACAGTGTTCAGCTAAAGCTACCTGTAGAAGGTTGGTGGTGTTTTCCTGATCCTATCAGTACCGCAGGCAGCTATATAAGCTACAAGTTAGTTTTTTGCGAGCTCTGCACAGTGTTCAACTAAAGCTACCTGTAGAAGGTTGGAGGTGTTTTCCTGATCCTATCACTACCGCAAGCAGCTAAATAAGCTAAAAGTTAGTTTTTTCCAAGCTCTGCACAGTGTTCAGCTAAAGCTACCTGTAGAAGGTTGGTGGTGTTTTTCTGATCCTATTACTACCGCAGGCAGCTAAATAAGCTCCAAGTTAGTTTTTTGCGAGCTCTGCACAGTGTTCACCTAAAGCAACCTGTAGAAGGTTGGTGATGTTTTTCTGACCCTATCACTACCGCAATCAGCTAAATAAGCTACAAGTTGGTTTTTTGCAAGCTCTGCACAGTGTTCAGCTAAAGCTACCTGTAGAAAGTTGGTGGTGTTTTCCTGATCCTATCACTACCGTGGGCAGCTAAATAAGCTACAAGTTAGTTTTTTTGCGAGCTCTGCACAGTGTTCAGCTAAAGCTACCTGTAGAAGGTTGGTGGTTTTTTCCTGATCCTATCACTACCGCAGGCAGCTATATAATCTGCAAGTTAGTTTTTTGCGAGCTCTGCACAGTGTTTAACTAAAGCTACCTGTAGAAGGTTGGAGGTGTTTTCCTGATCCTATCACTACCGCAAGCAGCTAAATAAGCTAAAAGTTAGTTTTTTCCAAGCTCTGCACAGTGTTCAGCTAAAGCTACCTGTAGAAGGTTGGTGGTGTTTTTCTGATCCTATTACTACCGCAGGCAGCTAAATAAGCTCCAAGTTAGTTTTTTGCGAGCTCTGCACAGTGTTCAGCTAAAGCAACCTGTAGAAGGTTGGTGGTGTTTTTCTGACCCTATCACTACCGCAATCAGCTAAATAAGCTACAAGTTGGTTTTTTGCAAGCTCTGCACAGTGTTCAGCTAAAGCTACCTGTAGAAAGTTGGTGGTGTTTTCCTGATCCTATCACTACCGTGGGCAGCTAAATAAGCTACAAGTTAGTTTTTTTGCGAGCTCTGCACAGTGTTCAGCTAAAGCTACCTGTAGAAGGTTGGTGGTGTTTTCCTGATCCTATCACTACCGCAGGCAACCAAATAAGCTACAAGTTAGTTTTTTGAAAGCTCTGCACAGTGTTCAGCTAAAGCTACCTGTAGAAGGTTGGTGGTGTTTTCCTGATCCTATCACTACCGTGGGCAGCTAAATAAGCTACAAGTTAGTTTTTTTGCGAGCTCTGCACAGTGTTCAGCTAAGGCTACCTGTAGAAGTTTGGTGGTGTTTTCCTGATCTTATCACTACCGCAGGCAACCAAATAAGCTACAAGTTAGTTTTTTCCAAGCTCTGCACAGTGTTCAGCTAAAGCTACCTGTAGAAGGTTGGTGGTGTTTTTCTGATCCTATTACTACCGCAGGCAGCTAAATAAGCTACAAGTTAGTTTTTTGCGAGCTCTGCACAGTGTTCAGCTAAAGCAACCTGTAGAAGGTTGGTGGTGTTTTTCTGACCCTATCACTACCGCAATCAGCTAAATAAGCTACAAGTTGGTTTTTTGCAAGCTCTGCACAGTGTTCATCTAAAGCTACCTGTAGAAGGTTGGTGGTGTTTTCCTGATCCTATCACTACCGTGGGCAGCTAAATAAGCTACAAGTTAGTTTTTTTGCGAGCTCTGCACAGTGTTCAGCTAAAGCTACCTGTAGAAGGTTGGTGGTGTTTTCCTGATCCTATCACTACCGCAGGCAACCAAATAAGCTACAAGTTAGTTTTTTGAAAGCTCTGCACAGTGTTCAGCTAAAGCTACCTGTAGAAGGTTGGTGGTGTTTTCCTGATCCTATCACTACCGTGGGCAGCTAAATAAGCTACAAGTTAGTTTTTTTGCGAGCTCTGCACAGTGTTCAGCTAAAGCTACCTGTAGAAGGTTGGTGGTGTTTTCCTGATCTTATCACTACCGCAGGCAACCAAATAAGCTACAAGTTAGTTTTTTGCAAGCTCTGCACAGTGTTCAGCTAAAGCTACCTGTAGAAGATTGGTGGTGTTTTCCTGATCCTATCACTACTGCAGACAGCTAAATAAGCTACAAGTTAGTTTTTTTGGGAGCTCTGCACAGTGTTCAGCTAAAGCTACCTGTAGAAGGTTGGTGGTGTTTTCCTGATCCTATCACTATCGCTGGAAGCTAAATAAGCTACAAGTTAGTTTTTTGCAAGCTCTGCACAGTGTTCAGCTAAAGCTACCTGTAGAAGATTGGTGGTGTTTTCCTGATCCTATCACTACCGCAGACAGCTAAATAAGCTACAAGTTAGTTTTTTGAGTTCTCTGCACAATGTTCACCGTAAGCTACCTGTTGAAGGTTGGTGGTGTTTTCCTGATCCTATCACTACCGCAGGCAACCAAATAAGCTACAAGTTAGTTTTTTGCAAGCTCTGCACAGTGTTCAACTAGAGCTACCTGTAGAAGGTTGGTGGTGTTTTCCTGATCCTATCACTATCGCTGGAAGCTAAATAAGCTACAAGTTAGTTTTTTGCAAGCTCTGCACAGTGTTCAGCTAAAGCTACCTGTAAAAGATTGGTGGTGTTTTCCTGATCCTATCACTACCGCAGACAGCTAAATAAGCTACAAGTTAGTTTTTTTGGGAGCTCTGCACAGTGTTCAGCTAAAGCTACCTGTAGAAGGTTGGTGGTGTTTTCCTGATCCTATCACTACCGCAGGCAACCAAATAAGCTACAAGTTAGTTTTTTGCAAGCTCTGCACAGTGTTCAGCTAGAGCTACCTGTAGAAGGTTGGTGGTGTTTTCCTGATCCTATCACTATCGCTGGAAGCTAAATAAGCTACAAGTTAGTTTTTTGCAAGCTCTGCACAGTGTTCAGCTAAAGCTACCTGTAGAAGATTGGTGGTGTTTTCCTGATCCTATCACTACTGCAGACAGCTAAATAAGCTACAAGTTAGTTTTTTTGGGAGCTCTGCACAGTGTTCAGCTAAAGCTACCTGTAGAAGGTTGGTGGTGTTTTCCTGATCCTATCACTACCGCAGGCAACCAAATAAGCTACAAGTTAGTTTTTTGAGTTCTCTGCACAATGTTCACCGTAAGCTACCTGTTGAAGGTTGGTGGTGTTTTCCTGATCCTATCACTACCACAAGCAACTAAATAAGCTACAAGTTAGTTTTTTGCAAGCTCTGCACAGTGTTCAGCTAAAGCTACTTTCAGAAGGTTGTTGGTGTTTTTCTGATCCTATCACTACCGCAGGCAACTAAAAAAGCTACAAGTTAGTTTTTTGCGAGCTCTGCACAGTGTTCAGCTAAAGCAACCTGTAGAAGGTTGGTGGTGTTTTTCTGATCCTATCACTACCGCAATCAGCTAAATAAGCTACAAGTTGGTTTTTTGCAAGCTCTGCATAGTGTTCAGCTAAAGCTACCTGTAGAAGGTTGGTGGTGTTTTCCTGATCCTATCACTACCGCAGGCAGCTATATAAGCTACAAGTTAGTTTTTTGCGAGTTCTGCACAGTGTTCAACTAAAGCTACCTGTATAAGGTTGGAGGTGTTTTCCTGATCCTATCACTACCGCAAGCAGCTAAATAAGCTAAAAGTTAGTTTTTTCCAAGCTCTGCACAGTGTTCAGCTAAAGCTACCTGTAGAAGGTTGGTGGTGTTTTTCTGATCCTATTACTACCGCAGGCAGCTAAATAAGCTCCAAGTTAGTTTTTTGCAAGCTCTGCACAGTGTTCAGCTAAAGCAACCTGTAGAAGGTTGGTGGTGTTTTTCTGACCCTATCACTACCGCAATCAGCTAAATAAGCTACAAGTTGGTTATTTGCAAGCTCTGCACAGTGTTCAGCTAAAGCTACCTGTAGAAAGTTGGTGGTGTTTACCTGATCCTATCACTACCGTGGGCAGCTAAATAAGCTACAAGTTAGTTTTTTTGCGAGCTCTGCACAGTGTTCAGCTAAAGCTACCTGTAGAAGGTTGGTGGTGTTTTCCTGATCCTATCACTACCGCAGGCAACCAAATAAGCTACAAGTTAGTTTTTTGAAAGCTCTGCACAGTGTTCAGCTAAAGCTACCTGTAGAAGGTTGGTGGTGTTTTCCTGATCCTATCACTACCGTGGGCAGCTAAATAAGCTACAAGTTAGTTTTTTTGCGAGCTCTGCACAGTGTTCAGCTAAAGCTACCTGTAGAAGTTTGGTGGTGTTTTCCTGATCTTATCACTACCGCAGGCAACCAAATAAGCTACAAGTTAGTTTTTTCCAAGCTCTGCACAGTGTTCAGCTAAAGCTACCTGTAGAAGGTTGGTGGTGTTTTTCTGATCCTATTACTACCGCAGGCAGCTAAATAAGCTACAAGTTAGTTTTTTGCGAGCTCTGCACAGTGTTCAGCTAAAGCTACCTGTAGAAGGTTGGTGGTGTTTTCCTGATCCTATCACTACCGTGGGCAGCTAAATAAGCTACAAGTTAGTTTTATTGCGAGCTCTGCACAGTGTTCAGCTAAAGCTACCTGTAGAAGGTTGGTGGTGTTTTCCTGATCTTATCACTACCGCAGGCAACCAAATAAGCTACAAGTTAGTTTTTTGCAAGCTCTGCACAGTGTTCAGCCAAAGCTACCTGTAGAAGATTGGTGGTGTTTTCCTGATCCTATCACTACTGCAGACAGCTAAATAAGCTACAAGTTAGTTTTTTTGGGAGCTCTGCACAGTGTTCAGCTAAAGCTACCTGTAGAAGGTTGTTGGTGTTTTCCTGATCCTATCACTACCGCAGGCAACCAAATAAGCTACAAGTTAGTTTTTTGCAAGCTCTGCACAGTGTTCAGCTAGAGCTACCTGTAGAAGGTTGGTGGTGTTTTCCTGATCCTATCACTATCGCTGGAAGCTAAATAAGCTACAAGTTAGTTTTTTGCAAGCTCTGCACAGTGTTCAGCTAAAGCTACCTGTAGAAGATTGGTGGTGTTTTCCTGATCCTATCACTACCGCAGACAGCTAAATAAGCTACAAGTTAGTTTTTTGAGTTCTCTGCACAATGTTCACCGTAAGCTACCTGTTGAAGGTTGGTGGTGTTTTCCTGATCCTATCACTACCACAAGCAACTAAATAAGCTACAAGTTAGTTTTTTCCAAGCTCTGCACAGTGTTCAGCTAAAGCTACCTACAGAAGGTTGGCGGTGTTTTCCTGATCCTATCACTACCGCGGGCATCTAAATAAGCTAAAAGTTATTTTTTTGCGAGCTCTGCACAGTGTTCAGCTAAAGCTACCTGTAGAAGGTTGGTGGTGTTTTCCTGATCCAATCACTACCGCAGGCAACCAAATAAGCTACAAGTTAGTTTTTTGCGAGCTCTGCACAGTGTTTAGCTAAAGCTACCTGTAAAAGGTTGGTGGTGTTTTCCTGATCCTATCACTACCGCAGGCAGCTAAATAAGCTACAAGTTAGTTTTTTGCGAGCTCTACACAGTGTTCAGCTAAAGCTACCTGTAGAAGGTTGGTGGTGTTTTTCTGATCCTATCACTACCGCAATCAGCTAAATAAGCTACAAGTTGGTTTTTTGCAAGCTCTGCACAGTGTTCAGCTAAAGCTACCTGTAGAAGGTTGGTGGTGTGTTCCTGATCCTATCACTACCGTGGGCAGCTAAATAAGCTACAAGTTAGTTTTTTTGCGAGCTCTGCACAGTGTTCAGCTAAAGCTACCTGTAGAAGGTTCGTGGTGTTTTCCTGATCCTATCACTACCGCAGGCAACCAAATAAGCTACAAGTTAGTTTTTTGCAAGCTCTGCACAGTGTTTACCTAAAGCTACCTGTAGAAGGTTGGTGGTTTTTTCCTGATCCTATCACTACCGCTGAAAGCTAAATAAGCTACAAGTTAGTTTTTTGCAAGCTCTGCACAGTGTTAAGCTAAAGCTACCTGTAGAAGGTTGGTGGTGTTTTTCTGATCCTATCACTACCGCAGGCAGCTAAATAAGCTACAAGTTAGTTTTTTGCGAGCTCTGCACAGTGTTCAGCTAAAGCAACCTGTAGAAGGTTGGTGGTGTTTTTCTGATCCTATCACTACCGCAATCAGCTAAATAAGCTACAAGTTAGTTTTTTTGCGAGCTCTGCACAGTGTTCAGCTAAAGCTACCTGTAGAAGGTTGGTGGTGTTTTCCTGATCCTATCACTACCGCAGGCAGCTAAATAAGCTACAAGTTAGTTTTTTGCGAGCTCTGCACAGTGTTCAACTAAAGCTACCTGTAGAAGGTTGGAGGTGTTTTCCTGATCCTATCACTACCGCAAGCAGCTAAATAAGCTAAAAGTTAGTTTTTTCCAAGCTCTGCACAGTGTTCAGCTAAAGCTACCTGTAGAAGGTTGG
Source organism: Lithobates clamitans (assembly GCA_037952925.1). Taxonomy (NCBI): domain Eukaryota; kingdom Metazoa; phylum Chordata; class Amphibia; order Anura; family Ranidae; genus Lithobates; species Lithobates clamitans. Next base: position 860,041 of record JBBGZY010000801.1, read on the forward strand.
TGGTGTTTTTCTGATCCTATTACTACCGCAGGCAGCTAAATAAGCTACAGGTTAGTTTTTTGCGAGCTCTGCACAGTGTTCAGCTAAAGCAACCTGTAGAAGGTTGGTGGTGTTTTTCTGACCCTATCACTACCGCAATCAGCTAAATAAGCTACAAGTTGGTTTTTTGCAAGCTCTGCACAGTGTTCAGCTAAAGCTACCTGTAGAAGGTTGGTGGTGTTTTCCTGATCCTATCACTACCGTGGGCAGCTAAATAAGCTACAAGTTAGTTTTTTTGCGAGCTCTGCACAGTGTTCAGCTAAAGCTACCTGTAGAAGGTTGGTGGTGTTTTCCTGATCCTATCACTACCGCAGGCAACCAAATAAGCTACAAGTTCGTTTTTTGAAAGCTCTGCACAGTGTTCAGCTAAAGCTACCTGTAGAAGGTTGGTGGTGTTTTCCTGATCCTATCACTACCGCGGGCAGCTAAATAAGCTACAAGTTAGTTTTTTTGCGAGCTCTGCACAGTGTTCAGCTAAAGCTACCTGTAGAAGGTTGGTGGTGTTTTCCTGATCCTATCACTACCGCAGGCAACCAAATAAGCTACAAGTTAGTTTTTTGCAAGCTCTGCACAGTGTTCAGCTAGAGCTACCTGTAGAAGGTTGGTGGTGTTTTCCTGATCCTATCACTATCGCTGGAAGCTAAATAAGCTACAAGTTAGTTTTTTGCAAGCTCTGCACAGTGTTCAGCTAAAGCTACCTGTAGAAGATTGGTGGTGTTTTCCTGATCCTATCACTACCGCAGACAGCTAAATAAGCTACAAGTTAGTTTTTTGCGTTCTCTGCACAATGTTCACTGTAAGCTACCTGTTGAAGGTTGGTGGTGTTTTCCTGATCCTATCACTACCACAAGCAACTAAATAAGCTACAAGTTAGTTTTTTGCAAGCTCTGCACAGTGTTCAGCTAAAGCTACCTGCAGAATGTTGGCGGTGTTTTCCTGATCCTATCACTACCGCGGGCATCTAAATAAGCTAAAAGTTAGTTTTTTGCGAGCTCTGCACAGTGTTCAGCTAAAGCTACCTGTAGAAGGTTGGTGGTGTTTTCCTGATCCAATCACTACCGCAGGCAACCAAATAAGCTACAAGTTAGTTTTTTGCGAGCTCTGCACAGTGTTTAGCTAAAGCTACCTGTAAAAGGTTGGTGGTGTTTTCCTGATCCTATCACTACCGCAGGCAGCTAAATAAGCTACAAGTTAGTTTTTTGCGAGCTCTACACAGTGTTCAGCTAAAGCTACCTGTTGAAGTTTGGTGGTGTTTTCCTGATCCTATCACTACCGCAGGCAGCTAAATAAGCTACAAGTTAGTTTTTTGCGAGCTCTGCACAGTGTTCAGCTAAAGCTACCTGTTGAAGGTTGGTGGTGTTTTCCTGATCCTATTACTACCGCAGGCAGCTAAATAAGCTACAAGTTAGATTTTTGCGTTCTCTGCACAATGTTCAGCTAAAGCTACCTGTAGAAGGTTGGTGGTGTTTTCCTGATCCTATCACTACCGCAGACAGCTAAATAAGCTACAAGTTAATTTTTTGCAAGCTCTGCACAGTGTTCACCTGAAGCTACCTGTAGAAGGTTGGTGGTGTTTTCCTGATCCTATCACTTCCGCAAGAAGATAAATAAGCTACAAGTTAGTTTTTTGCGTTCTCTGCTCAGTGTTCACCTAAAGCTACCTGTTGAAGGTTGGTGGTGTTTTCTTGATCCTATCACTACCGCAATCAACTAAATAATCTACAAGTTAGTTTTTTGCAAGCTCTGCACAGTGTTCAGCTAAAGATACCTGTAGAAGGTTGGTGGTGTTTTCCTGATCCTATCACTACCGCGGGCAGCTAAATAAGCTACAAGTTAGTTTTTTGCGAGCTCTTCACAGTGTTCAGCTAAAGCTACCTGTAGAAGGTTGGTGGTGTTTTCCTGATCCTATCACTACCGCAGGCAACCAAATAAGCTACAAGTTAGTTTTTTGCGAGCTCTGCACAGTGTTCAGCTAAAGATACCTGTAAAAGGTTGGTGGTGATTTCCTGATCCTATCACTACCGCAGGCAGCTAAATAAGCTACAAGTTAGTTTTTTGCGAGCTCTGCACAGTGTTCAGCTATAGTTACCTGTCAGGCTCCTACTTACCAGACCGGTAAGTCCGCTTGGGCAGAAGGTAGGCTCCCTTACGCGTCCGACTCGCAGCCCCTGGTAAGGCAAATAGGAGGCACAGGAGTACGGAATGGTATGAGAGCCTATATGCAACAGTCCAGATACTGCAGGTTTTACAGGTGAGATGGCTGGAGCTGGCTGGAGCACAGGCAACAAGGCTGAGCAGGATTGTCAGGAAGCAGGCTGGGTTCGTTAGCAGACAGGCAGCAGAGGTACAATGGAGCAGGCAAACGGATGGTCAGGAGGCAGGCCGGGTTCGGTAACAGACAGGTAGCAGAGGTACAGTGGAGCAGGCAAACGGATGGTCAAACAGGCAGATGTCAGGTACAGGCAGAGTTCGGGGGGAGGTCCAGGAGACAAGGCCCGGGTCGTCAGGTAATCAGGAACAGTTCAGATACAAGGTCAGGCACTAGGACGGTAAGCTGTTGATCAGGCAGCACTGATCACAGAGGGACGCCGGCTTAAATGGACCATTTGGCGCCAAACGACGTGCAGGCGCGCGCACCAGCACACACAGGCGCGCTCACCCGCCAACGCCCGCACGCGCGCCCCCGCACACCGGCATGCACAACAGGCCGACCCCGGACACACACACCAGCACCGCGAGGAACGCACACAGCGAGGTCCACAGGAACGCTCGCGCCGACGCGCCCGACGCACACCGCCGCGAGCACCCTGCCCGCCGAGGTACGCTCTCTGACAGTGCCCCCTCCTCAAGGGCAGCCTCCGGATGCCCAGCTGGGCCAACCTGGTTGCGTGAGAATCCTTGAAGGCTTGTAGCAATTCATCAGCATGGAGATTACTTTCAGGCTCCCAAGAGTTATCCTCGGGTCCATACCCTTTCCATTTAATGAGGTACTGGATCTGATTCCACCTCTTTCTACAATCCAGGATTGCCTCGATTTCAAATACCTCCTCATTGTTGATCATAATAGACTCAGGTGGCTTGCCATTGTGGTCAGAGAAGGAATCAGGAACAACTGGTTTCAGAAGGGAAACATGAAAAACCGGGTGTATTCTAAAAGACTCCGGCAGGTTAAGTTCATACGCAACATCATTTACTTTTCTTTTCACCTGGAAAGGACCCATAAACTTAGGTCCCAATTTTTTGGAAGGACAAGCCATCTTTAAGTTACTTGTGGATAGCCATACTTGGTTACCAGGCTCAAGGATAAGTTCCCCACGTCTTTTCTTATCAAACATCCTCTTAAAAGATGCCTGGGACTGGGCCATGGTCTCCTGCAGGATCTTACAGTTAGTAGAGAAGAACTCCATTGTTTCAGTCACTGCTGGAAGGGCACATTCCGGAATAGAGCTGGGAAGAAAAGAGGGATTGAATCCATAGTTGGCAAAAAATGGCATCTGGTTGATGGCTGAATGCAGAGAATTATTGTAAGAAAATTCAGCGACTGGTAACAGAGACACCCAGTCATCTTGCGAAAATGCAGAAAAGCAACGGAGGTATTGCTCCAGCGTCTGGTTAGTTCTCTATGTCTGGCCGTTTGTCTGAGGATGATAGGCCGAAGAAAATGCCAGCTCAATTTCAAGAGCACCACACAGTGCCTTCCAGAACCGGGAGGTGAACTGGACACCACGATCTGACACAATATTAGCAGGTACCCCATGTAGTCTCACTATTTCCTTAACAAAGATCTTCGCCGTTTCTACGGCCGTGGGTGTACCCCTCATGGGGAGAAAGTGTGCCATTTTGGACAGTCTATCAATCACAACAAAGATAGTCGAGAAACCTTCAGATGGGGGTAGTTCTACGATGAAATCCATCGAAATCATTCTCCAAGGCCTGTCAGGAATCTGTAAGGGTTTCAACAAACCCCAGGCCCTTGTGCGATTGCTCTTGCTCCGGGCACAAGTGTGGCAAGAGCTTACATATTTCTTACAATCCTCCATTAATTGTGGCCACCAAAAGGTGCGTTGCACCAGTTCAATTGTCTTCCGGGCCCCGAAATGACCTGCCAGTTTGTGGTCGTGGCACAATTCCAGTACCGGCACTCTAAGTTTCTCAGGAACCAAGATCTTGCCTTCGTGCCAGAGCAACACATCGCTTAAGCTGGTCCCAGTAGGTTGGGGAATTTCTGAGGAGGCTTGCCTTATTCTGGAAATTAGATCTCCCTGAAGAAGTAAGAAATTTCCCGCCGGCAGGATAGTGTCTGGAGGGGCGATTTCCTTGGAATCATGAAACATTCGTGACAATGCATCTGGTTTCACATTTTTGGAGCCAGGTCTGTAAGTGATGTGAAATGAGAAGTGAGAGAAGAAGAGTGCCCATCTAGCCTGTCGTGGTTTAAGTCTCTTGGCAGATCTTAGGTATTCCAAGTTCTTGTGATCAGTATAGATGAGAACAGGATGTACAGCAAGCTCCAGAAGATAGCGCCACTCCTCCAGAGCCGCCTTGATGGCCAACAGTTCCCGTTCTCCTACATCGTAATTCCTTTCAGACAAAGAGAGTTTGCGAGATAAGAACGCTATTGGGAACAGAAAAGCCTTGGGGCCCTGGCGCTGAGAGAGTACTGCCCCTACTGCGATCTCCGAAGAATCAACTTCCAGCACAAACGGTAAGGCAGGGTCAGGGTGCTTGAGGATAGAGGCAGATGTGAACAGACCTTTTAATTTTTCGAAGGCCGATTGTGCCCTGGACGTCCAACAGAATCAGGTTCCCTGTTTTGTAAGTTCCGTAATGGGGGCAATGATTTTAGAAAAGTCTTTAATGAACTTCCTATAAAAATTAGAAAATCCAACGAAGCGTTGGACCCCTTTCTTGTCTGTAGGTGCAGGCCAATCCAAGATGGCGGATACCTTCTGTGGGTCCATCTTAATACCTTCTACAGAAATAATGAGTCCCAGAAATTGGATACATTGAAGTTCGAATTCACATTTGTCAAGTTTAGCGTATAGACCATGTTGCCTGAGCCGAGCAAGAACATTCCGAACGTGCCTGCGATGATCAGCCAAGGAAGAGGAAAAGATGAGAATGTCATCCAGGTAAACAATGACGTAGAGGTCCAAGAACTCCCTAAAGATGTCGTTCACAAAGTGTTGAAAAGTGGCTGGGGCATTACAAAGACCGAAGGGCATAACAAGATACTCGAAATGCCCGAAACGAGTGTGAAAAGCGGTCTTCCACTCATCTCCCTCTCGGATGCGGATTAGGTTATAGGCACCGCAAAGATCCAATTTTGTGAAAATTCTGGCGGTTCCCAGCCTTTGGAATAACTCAGGTACCAGGGGAAGCGGGTAGCGGTTCTTAATCGTTATCTTGTTTAATTCTCGATAATCGATGCATGGTCGAAGGGAATGGTCCTTCTTCTCTACAAAGAATAAACCAGCACCGGCCGGGGAAGTGGACGGGCGGATAAACTTTTTCTTCAAATTTTCATCTAAGTACAGCTTCAGGGTGCCCAGCTCCTGCTTAGTCAATGGAAAGATCCGGCCAAAGGGTATCTCGGTTCCAGGTAGCAACTCTATAGGACAATCGTAGGGCCTGTGTGGAGGTAATATCTCTGCACCTTTCTTGCTGAATACATCCGCAAAATCTTGGTAGGGCTCAGGAATAGCTTGGAGCAGGTTAGCATCAGGATGTAAACAGAGAAGTTGGGAAACCTCACGGTCAGCCCTTTGCAGACAATGTTGTTGACAGTACTCTGAGAGGAACTCTATACTTCCAGCAGCCCAGTTGATTTGGGGGTTGTGAACCTGCAGCCATGGTATTCCTAGGATGACTGGGAAAAGAGGTGAGGAGATAGCATCCAAATGGAGATATTCCCGGTGCTGAGGGCCCATAATAGCTTCTAAGGGGACGGTTTCCTGAGTGACCGGGCCGGAACGGAGGGCAGAACCGTCTGCAAGATGAACAGCCAGGCTTTGAGTTTTGGGTCGGAGAGGTATGTCATGTTGAGTAGCAAAGGTCAGGTCGATAAAACAACTGCAGGCTCCTGAGTTAACGATGACTGGAACTTGGATAGCCTTTCCGGGAAGCTGTAAAGTGACAGAGATAGTTAGATGTGTACCAGGAGTGGGTAGAATAGTGGCACAGGTACGAACAGCGGAACGACACTTACGCGTCTTGTTGGGGCAAATGCTGGCGTAGTGCCCAGGTTCTCCACAGTAGAGACAAAGGTTATGAGCCCGTCTGCGTAATTTCTCTTCAGGGGTCAAGGAGGGACGAAGCAGACCTAGCTGCATGGGTTCTGGTGCATCACTGGCCGGAACTGGTGGTGGAGCAGGAGGCCTACTGGAAGGATTGGGAACTTGGGGAAGCATCCAGGTGGGATGATAGGTACTGGTGAATCTTTCGGTGCGTCGTTCTCTCAACCTACGATCAATTTGAAAGGACAGGTTGATTAGTTCTTCCAGGGTCTGAGGTACCCCAACCCGTGCTAGCTCATCCTTGAGAGGATCTGACAAACCCATCCTAAACTGATGGCGCAGAGCAGCGTCGTTCCACGCCGTATCAGAGCTCAAACGTCTGAACTCAACAGCATAATCCTCTGCCGCTCGACGACCTTGACGAAGGGAGTGTAAGGTGGCTTCTGCAGTGGCAGTTAGCTGGGGATCCTCGTAAAGTTGAGACATTGCCCCAAAGAAAGCATCCAGACTTTCCAAGACGACAGATTTTTGCTCCAAAAGTCAGTGGGCCCAAGTTTGAGGTTCGCCAGATAACAAGGAGATAACGAAGCCCACCTTAGTTGCTTCTATAGAGAAGGTGCGTGGCTGAAGGGCAAAGTATAGATTACATGCATTCCGGAAAGCACGATATCTACTTCGGTCTCCAAAAAACCTTTCTGGTACTGGTACTTTGGGCTCTGGAGGTAACATGACTACGGAGGGTGCTGAGGTTGCAGCTGCGGTCCCCTGTGGGCCGGAGAGTACAGATAGGGCCTGTACATGCTCTTCCAGTCTTGAATATCCCTCTTGTAAGTTTTTTACCGCTTGGGTTAGACCCGCCAGATGTCTGCAGAGCTCTTCCATGGGGGAAGCCCCCTGCCCAGACTCGGTCATGGCTGCCTGATACTGTCAGGCTCCTACTTACCAGACCGGTGAGTCCGCTTGGGCAGAAGGTAGGCTCCCTTACGCGTCCGACTCGTGGCCCCTGGTAAGGCAAACAGGAGGCACAGGAGTACGGAATGGTATGAGAGCCTATATGCAACAGTCCAGATACTGCAGGTTTTACAGGTGAGATGGCTGGAGCTGGCTGGAGCACAGGCAACAAGGCTGAGCAGGATTGTCAGGAAGCAGGCTGGGTTCGTTAGCAGACAGGCAGCAGAGGTACAATGGAGCAGGCAAACGGATGGTCAGGAGGCAGGCCGGGTTCGGTAACAGACAGGTAGCAGAGGTACAGTGGAGCAGGCAAACGGATGGTCAAACAGGCAGATGTCAGGTACAGGCAGAGTTCGGGGGGAGGTCCAGGAGACAAGGCCGGGTCGTCAGGTAATCAGGAACAGTTCAGATACAAGGTCAGGCACTAGGACGGTAAGCTGTTGATCAGGCAGCACTGATCACAGAGGGACGCCGGCTTAAATATACCGTTTGGCGCCAAACGACGTGCACGCGCGCACACCAGCACACACAGGCGCGCGCACCCGCCAACGCCCGCACTCGCGCCCCCGCACACCGGCATGCACAACAGGCCGACCCCGGACACACACACCAGCACCGCGAGGAACGCGCACAGCGAGGTCCACAGGAACGCGCGCGCCATCACGCGCCGATGCGCCCCGACGCACACTGCCGTGAGCACCCTGCCCGTCGAGGTACGCTCTCTGACACTACCTGTTGAAGGTTGGTGGTGTTTTCCTGATCCTATCACTACCGCTGGCAGTTAAATAAGCTACAAGTTAGTTTTTTGCAAGCTCTGCACAGTGTTCAGCTAAAGCTACCTGTAGAAGGTTGGTGGTGTTTTCCTGATCCTATCACTACCGCTGGCAGCTAAATAAGCTACAAGTTAGTTTTTTGCGAGCTCTGCACAGTGTTCAGCTAAAGCTACCTGTAGAAGGTTGGTGGTGTTTTCCTGATCCTATCACTACCGCAGGCAGCTAAATAAGCTTCAAGTTAGTTTTTTGCGAGCTCTGCACAGTGTTCAGCCAAAGCTTCCTGTAGAAGGTTGGTGGTGTTTTCCTGATCCTATCACTACCGCAGGCAGCTAAATAAGCTACAAGTTAGTTTTTTGCGAGCTCTGCACAGTGTTCACCTGAAGCTACCTGTAGAAGGTTGGTGGTGTTTTCCTGACCTATCACTACCACAGACAGCTAAATAAGCTACAAGTTAGTTTTTTGAGAGTTCTACACAGTGTTCAGCTAAAGCTACCTGTAGAAGGTTGGTGGTGTTTTCCTGATCCTATCACTACCGCAGACAGCTAAATAAGCTACAAGTTAGTTTTTTGCAAGCTCTGCAAAGTGTTCACCTGAAGCTACCTTTAGAAGGTTGGTGGTGTTTTCCTGATCCTATCACTACCATGGGCAGCTAAATAAGCTACAAGTTAGTTTTTTGCGAGCTCTGCACAGTGTTCAGCTAAAGCTACCTGTAGAAGGTTGGTGGTGTTTTCCTGATCCTATCACTACCGCAGGCAACCAAATAAGCTACAAATTAGTTTTTTGCGAGCTCTGCACAGTGTTCAGCTAAAGCTACCTGTAGAAGGTTGGTGGTGTTTTCCTGATCCTATCACTACCACAGGCAGTTAAATAAGCTACAAGTTAGTTTTTTGCAAGCTCTGCACAGTGTTCAGCTAAAGCTACCTGTAGAAGGTTGGTGGTGTTTTCCTGATCATATCACTACCGCAAGCAGCTAAATAAGCTACAAGTTAGTTTTTTGTGAGCTCTGCACAGTGTTCAGCTAAAGCAACCTGAAGAAGGTTGGTGGTGTTTTCCTGATCCTATCACTACCGCAGAAAGCTAAATAAGTTACAAGTTAGTTTTTTGTGAGCTCTGCACAGTGTTCAGCTAAAGCTACCTGTAGAGGGTTGGTGGTGTTTTTCTGATCCTATCACTACCGTGGGCAGCTAAATAAGCTACACGTTAGTTTTTTGTGAGCTCTGCACAGTGTTCAGCTAAAGCTACCTGTTGAAGGTTGGTGGTGTTTCCGTGATCCTATCACTACCGCAGGCAGCTAAATAAGCTACAAGTTAGTTTTTTGTGAGCTCTGCACAGTGTTCAGCTAAAGCTACCTGTAGAAGGTTGGTGGTGTTTTCCTGATCCTATCACTACCACAGGCAGTTAAATAAGCTACAAGTTAGTTTTTTGCAAGCTCTGCACAGTGTTCAGCTAAAGCTACCTGTTGAAGGTTGGTGGTGTTTTCCTGATCATATCACTACCGCAAGCAGCTAAATAAGCTACAAGTTAGTTTTTTGCAAGCTCTGCACAGTGTTCAGCTAAAGCTACCTGTAGAAGGTTGGAGGTGTTTTCCTGATCCTATCACTACCGCAGGCAGCTAAATAAGCTACAAGTTAGTTTTTTGCAAGCTCTGCACAGTGTTCAGCTAAAGCAACCTGAAGAAGGTTGGTGGTGTTTTCCTGATCCTATCACTACCGCAGAAAGCTAAATAAGCTACAAGTTAGTTTTTTGCGAGCTCTGCACAGTGTTCAGCTAAAGCTACCTGTAGAAGGTTAGTGGTGTTTTCCTGAACCTATCACTACCGCATGTTAGGTTCGGTTCTTTTGGACCTCTTAGCCTAGGCTCGGACACTGGGTGTGTGGATTCCAACCCCTTCACCGGTGAGGTAAACAAGACACATACACGGGTTGTACGTGAATCATGAATACAATTTAATGGGTGCTCGGGCATTTGAATATATAGAGTAACTGTCACGTATTCCACTCGTAGGTGGACCAATCAAAATACAAGTTAAAGATATACATCATAACAACATAACATGACCTCTCTTTGTGTGTTACCACATAGCTGTCTTTATCACACCTCCCTGGGTCTCATCCTGCATAGACTAAGTTTGTGCGTCACTTAAACAGAAGCGTGTATCTACATTCTAAGAATTCAAATATCACCTAAGTAGAAGCGTGTAACCACATTCTAAGAATTCAAATGTTACGGCCTGTGGTTGAAACAAATGTATGTAAAATAGAGAACTTATCTTAAACTAACTTAACACCTCCTAGCATCTAAATAGATTATTGCTTCCGTAGCTAAAAAACCACAGAGGTTGAAGTCTTGGCTGGAATATCACAGAAATTACAAGTTCATTTAAAGTACAAGTTTTTTTCATATATCTACTTATTAATCAAGAAGCAATTATCAATCAAAAGCAGTTTACCCTTATAAAGCAATTATAAATCAATACAATCAAAAGCATTTTACCCTTATACCGCAAGCAGCTAAATAAGCTACAAGTTAGTTTTTTGCAAGCTCTGCACAGTGTTCAGCTAAAGCTACCTGTAGAAGGTTGGTGGTGTTTTCCTGATCCTATCACTACCGCAGGCAGCTAAAGAAGCTACAAGTTAGTTTTTTGCGAGCTCTGCACAGTGTTCACCTAGAGCTACCTGTAGAAGGTTGGTGGTGTTTTCCTGACCTATCACTACCACAGACAGCAAAATAAGCTACAAGTTAGTTTTTTGAGAGTTCTACACAGTGTTCAGCTAAAGCTACCTGTAGAAGGTTGATGGTGTTTTCCTGATCCTATCACTACCGCAGACAGCTAAATAAGCTACAAGTTAGTTTTTTGCAAGCTCTGCAAAGTGTTCACCTGAAGCTACCTTTAGAAGGTTGGTGGTGTTTTCCTGATCCTATCAATACCGCTGGCAGCTAAATAAGTTACAAGTTAGTTTTTTGCAAGCTCTGCACAGTGTTCAGCTAAAGCTACCTGTAGAAGGTTGGAGGTGTTTTCCTGATCCTATCACTACCGCAGGCAGCTAAATAAGCTACAAGTTAGTTTTTTGCGAGCTCTGCACAGTGTTCAGCTAAAGCAACCTGAAGAAGGTTGGTGGTGTTTTCCTGATCTTATCACTACCGCAGGGAGTTAAATAAGCTACAAGTTAGTTTTTTGCGAGCTCTGCACAGTGTTCAGCTAAAGCTACCTGTAGAAGGTTGGTGGTGTTTTCCTGATCCTATCACTACCGCAGGCAGCTAAATAAGCTACAAGTTAGTTTTTTGCAAGCTCTGCACAGTGTTCAGCTAAAGCTACCTGTAGAAGGTTGGTGGTGTTTTCCTGATCCTATCACTACCGCTGGCAGCTAAATAAGCTACAAGTTAGTTTTTTGCGAGCTCTGCACAGTGTTCAGACAAAGCTACCTGTTGAAGGTTGGTGGTGTTTTCCTGATCATATCACTACCGCAAGTAGCTAAATAAGCTACAAGTTAGTTTTTTGCAAGCTCTGCACAGTGTTCAGCTAAAGCTACCTGTAGAAGGTTGGAGGGGTTTTCCTGATCCTATCACTACTGCAGGCAGCTAAATAAGCTACAAGTTAGTTTTTTGCAAGCTCTGCACAGTGTTCAGCTAAAGCTACCTGTAGAAGGTTGGTGGTGATTTCCTGATCCTATCACTACCGCAATCAGCTAAGTAAGCTACAAGTTAGTTTTTTGCAAGCTCTGCCCAGTGTTCAGCTAAAGCTACCTGTAGAATGTTGGTGGTGTTTTCCTCATCCTATCACTACCACAGGCAGCTAAATAAGCTAAAAGTTAGTTTTTTGCGAGCTCTGCACAGTGTTCAGCTAAAGCTACCTGTAGAAGGTTAGTGGTGTTTTCCTGATCCTATCACTACCGCTGGCAGCTAAATAAGCTACAAGTTAGTTTTTTGCAAGCTCTGCACAGTGTTCAGCTAAAGCTACCTCTAGAAGGTTGGTGGTGTTTTCCTGATCCTATCAGTACCGCAGGCAGCTATATAAGCTACAAGTTAGTTTTTTGCGAGCTCTGCACAGTGTTCAACTAAAGCTACCTGTAGAAGGTTGGAGGTGTTTTCCTGATCCTATCACTACCGCAAGCAGCTAAATAAGCTAAAAGTTAGTTTTTTCCAAGCTCTGCACAGTGTTCAGCTAAATCTACCTGTAGAAGGTTAGTTGTGTTTTCCTGAACCTTCCACTTCCGCAAGCAGCTAAATAAGCTACAAGTTAGTTTTTTGCAAGCTCTGCACAGTGTTCAGCTAAAGCTACCTGTAGAAGGTTGGTGGTGTTTTCCTGATCCTCTCACTACCGCAAGCAGCTAAATAAGCTGAAAGTTAGTTTTTTCCAAGCTCTGCACAGTGTTCAGCTTAAGCTACCTGTAGAAGGTTGGTGGTGTTTTTCTGATCATATCACTACCGCAGGCAGCTAAATAAGCTACAGGTTAGTTTTTTGCGAGCTCTGCACAGTGTTCAGCTAAAGCAACCTGTAGAAGGTTGGTGGTGTTTTTCTGATCCTATCACTACCGCAATCAGCTAAATAAGCTACAAGTTGGTTTTTTGCAAGCTCTGCACAGTGTTCAGCTAAAGCTACCTGTAGAAGGTTGGTGGTGTGTTCCTGATCCTATCACTACTGTGGGCAGCTAAATAAGCTACAAGTTAGTTTTTTTGCGAGCTCTGCACAGTGTTCAGCTAAAGCTACCTGTAGAAGGTTGGTGGTGTTTTCCTGATCCTATCACTACCGCAGGCAACCAAATAAGCTACAAGTTAGTTTTTTGCAAGCTCTGCACAGTGTTTACCTAAAGCTACCTGTAGAAGGTTGGTGGTTTTTTCCTGATCCTATCACTACCGCTGAAAGCTAAATAAGCTACAAGTTAGTTTTTTGCAAGCTCTGCACAGTGTTCAGCTAAAGCTACCTGTAGAAGGTTGTTGGTGTTTTTCTGATCCTATCACTACCGCAGGCAGCTAAATAAGCTACAAGTTAGTTTTTTGCGAGCTCTGCACTGTGTTCAGCTAAAGCAACCTGTAGAAGGTTGGTGGTGTTTTTCTGATCCTATCACTACCGCAATCAGCTAAATAAGCTACAAGTTGGTTTTTTGCAAGCTCTGCACAGTGTTCAGCTAAAGCTACCTGTAGAAGGTTGGTGGTGTTTTCCTGATCCTATCAGTACCGCAGGCAGCTATATAAGCTACAAGTTAGTTTTTTGCGAGCTCTGCACAGTGTTCAACTAAAGCTACCTGTAGAAGGTTGGAGGTGTTTTCCTGATCCTATCACTACCGCAAGCAGCTAAATAAGCTAAAAGTTAGTTTTTTCCAAGCTCTGCACAGTGTTCAGCTAAAGCTACCTGTAGAAGGTTGGTGATGTTTTTCTGATCCTATTACTACCGCAGGCAGCTAAATAAGCTCCAAGTTAGTTTTTTGCGAGCTCTGCACAGTGTTCAGCTAAAGCAACCTGTAGAAGGTTGGTGGTGTTTTTCTGACCCTATCACTACCGCAATCAGCTAAATAAGCTACAAGTTGGTTTTTTGCAAGCTCTGCACAGTGTTCAGCTAAAGCTACCTGTAGAAAGTTGGTGGTGTTTTCCTGATCCTATCACTACCGTGGGCAGCTAAATAAGCTACAAGTTAGTTTTTTTGCGAGCTCTGCACAGTGTTCAGCTAAAGCTACCTGTAGAAGTTTGGTGGGTGTTTTCCTGATCTTATCACTACCGCAGGCAACCAAATAAGCTACAAGTTAGTTTTTTCCAAGCTCTGCACAGTGTTCAGCTAAAGCTACCTGTAGAAGGTTGGTGGTGTTTTTCTGATCCTATTACTACCGCAGGCAGCTAAATAAGCTACAAGTTAGTTTTTTGCGAGCTCTGCACAGTGTTCAGCTAAAGCAACCTGTAGAAGGTTGGTGGTGTTTTTCTGACCCTATCACTACCGCAATCAGCTAAATAAGCTACAAGTTGGTTTTTTGCAAGCTCTGCACAGTGTTCAGCTAAAGCTACCTGTAGAAGGTTGGTGGTGTTTTCCTGATCCTATCACTACCGTGGGCAGCTAAATAAGCTACAAGTTAGTTTTTTGCGAGCTCTGCACAGTGTTCAACTAAAGCTACCTGTAGAAGGTTGGAGGTGTTTTCCTGATCCTATCACTACCGCAAGCAGCTAAATAAGCTAAAAGTTAGTTTTTTCCAAGCTCTGCACAGTGTTCAGCTAAAGCTACCTGTAGAAGGTTGGTGATGTTTTTCTGATCCTATTACTACCGCAGGCAGCTAAATAAGCTCCAAGTTAGTTTTTTGCGAGCTCTGCACAGTGTTCAGCTAAAGCAACCTGTAGAAGGTTGGTGGTGTTTTTCTGACCCTATCACTACCGCAATCAGCTAAATAAGCTACAAGTTGGTTTTTTGCAAGCTCTGCACAGTGTTCAGCTAAAGCTACCTGTAGAAAGTTGGTGGTGTTTTCCTGATCCTATCACTACCGTGGGCAGCTAAATAAGCTACAAGTTAGTTTTTTTGCGAGCTCTGCACAGTGTTCAGCTAAAGCTACCTGTAGAAGTTTGGTGGGTGTTTTCCTGATCTTATCACTACCGCAGGCAACCAAATAAGCTACAAGTTAGTTTTTTCCAAGCTCTGCACAGTGTTCAGCTAAAGCTACCTGTAGAAGGTTGGTGGTGTTTTTCTGATCCTATTACTACCGCAGGCAGCTAAATAAGCTACAAGTTAGTTTTTTGCGAGCTCTGCACAGTGTTCAGCTAAAGCAACCTGTAGAAGGTTGGTGGTGTTTTTCTGACCCTATCACTACCGCAATCAGCTAAATAAGCTACAAGTTGGTTTTTTGCGAGCTCTGCACAGTGTTCAGCTAAAGCTACCTGTAGAAGGTTGGTGGTGTTTTCCTGATCCTATCACTACCGTGGGCAGCTAAATAAGCTACAAGTTAGTTTTTTTGCGAGCTCTGCACAGTGTTCAGCTAAAGCTACCTATAGAAGGTTGGTGGTGTTTTCCTGATCTTATCACTACCGCAGGCAACCAAATAAGCTACTAGTTAGTTTTTTTGGGAGCTCTGCACAGTGTTCAGCTAAAGCTACCTGTAGAAGGTTGGTGGTGTTTTCCTGATCCTATCACTACCACAGGCAACCAAATAGGCTACAAGTTAGTTTTTTGCAAGCTCTGCACAGTGTTCAGCTAGAGCTACCAGTAGAAGGTTGGTGGTGTTTTCCTGATCCTATCACTATCGCTGGAAGCTAAATAAGCTACAAGTTAGTTTTTTGCAAGCTCTGCACAGTGTTCAGCTAAAGCTACCTGTAGAAGATTGGTGGTGTTTTCCTGATCCTATCACTACCGCAGACAGCTAAATAAGCTACAAGTTAGTTTTTTGAGTTCTCTGCACAATGTTCACCGTAAGCTACCTGTTGAAGGTTGGTGGTGTTTTCCTGATCCTATCACTACCACAAGCAACTAAATAAGCTACAAGTTAGTTTTTTGCAAGCTCTGCACAGTGTTCAGCTAAAGCTACCTGTAGAAGATTGGTGGTGTTTTCCTGATCCTATCACTACTGCAGACAGCTAAATAAGCTACAAGTTAGTTTTTTTGGGAGCTCTGCACAGTGTTCAGCTAAAGCTACCTGTAGAAGGTTAGTGGTGTTTTCCTGATCCTATCACTACCGCAGGCAACCAAATAAGCTACAAGTTAGTTTTTTGCAAGCTCTGCACAGTGTTCAACTAGAGCTACCTGTAGAAGGTTGGTGGTGTTTTCCTGATCCTATCACTATCGCTGGAAGCTAAATAAGCTACAAGTTAGTTTTTTGCAAGCTCTGCACAGTGTTCAGCTAAAGCTACCTGTAGAAGATTGGTGGTGTTTTCCTGATCCTATCACTACCGCAGACAGCTAAATAAGCTACAAGTTAGTTTTTTTGGGAGCTCTGCACAGTGTTCAGCTAAAGCTACCTGTAGAAGGTTGCTGGTGTTTTCCTGATCCTATCACTACCGCAGGCAACCAAATAAGCTACAAGTTAGTTTTTTGCAAGCTCTGCACAGTGTTCAGCTAGAGCTACCTGTAGAAGGTTGGTGGTGTTTTCCTGATCCTATCACTATCGCTGGAAGCTAAATAAGCTACAAGTTAGTTTTTTGCAAGCTATGCACAGTGTTCAGCTAAAGCTACCTGTAGAAGATTGGTGGTGTTTTCCTGATCCTATCACTACTGCAGACAGCTAAATAAGCTACAAGTTAGTTTTTTTGGGAGCTCTGCACAGTGTTCAGCTAAAGCTACCTGTAGAAGGTTGGTGGTGTTTTCCTGATCCTATCACTACCGCAGGCAACCAAATAAGCTACAAGTTAGTTTTTTGCAAGCTCTGCACAGTGTTCAGCTAGAGCTACCTGTAGAAGGTTGGTGGTGTTTTCTTGATCCTATCACTATCGCTGGAAGCTAAATAAGCTACAAGTTAGTTTTTTGCAAGCTCTGCACAGTGTTCAGCTAAAGCTACCTGTAGAAGATTGGTGGTGTTTTCCTGATCCTATCACTACCGCAGACAGCTAAATAAGCTACAAGTTAGTTTTTTGAGTTCTCTGCACAATGTTCACCGTAAGCTACCTGTTGAAGGTTGGTGGTGTTTTCCTGATCCTATCACTACCACAAGCAACTAAATAAGCTACAAGTTAGTTTTTTGCAAGCTCTGCACAGTGTTCAGCTAAAGCAACCTGTAGAAGGTTGGTGGTGTTTTTCTGATCCTATCACTACCGCAATCAGCTAAATAAGCTAAAAGTTAGTTTTTTCCAAGCTCTGCACAGTGTTCAGCTAAAGCTACCTGTAGAAGGTTGGTGGTGTTTTTCTGATCCTATTACTACCGCAGGCAGCTAAATAAGCTCCAAGTTAGTTTTTTGCAAGCTCTGCACAGTGCTCAGCTAAAGCAACCTGTAGAAGGTTGGTGGTGTTTTTCTGACCCTATCACTACCGCAATCAGCTAAATAAGCTACAAGTTGGTTATTTGCAAGCTCTGCACAGTGTTCAGCTAAAGCTACCTGTAGAAAGTTGGTGGTGTTTACCTGATCCTATCACTACCGTGGGCAGCTAAATAAGCTACAAGTTAGTTTTTTTGCGAGCTCTGCACAGTGTTCAGCTAAAGCTACCTGTAGAAGGTTGGTGGTGTTTTCCTGATCCTATCACTACCGCAGGCAACCAAATAAGCTACAAGTTAGTTTTTTGAAAGCTCTGCACAGTGTTCAGCTAAAGCTACCTGTAGAAGGTTGGTGGTGTTTTCCTGATCCTATCACTACCGCAGGCAGCTAAATAAGCTTCAAGTTAGTTTTTTGCGAGCTCTGCACAGTGTTCACCTGAAGCTACCTGTAGAAGGTTGGTGGTGTTTTCCTGACCTATCACTACCACAGACAGCTAAATAAGCTAAAAGTTAGTTTTTTGAGAGTTCTACACAGTGTTCAGCTAAAGCTACCTGTAGAAGGTTGGTGGTGTTTTCCTGATCCTATCACTACCGCAGACAGCTAAATAAGCTACAAGTTAGTTTTTTGCAAGCTCTGCAAAGTGTTCACCTGAAGCTACCTTTAGAAGGTTGGTGGTGTTTTCCTGATCCTATCACTACCGTGGGCAGCTAAATAAGCTACAAGTTAGTTTTTTGCAAGCTCTGCACAGTGTTCAGCTAAAGCTACCTGTAGAAGGTTGGTGGTGTTTTCCTGATCCTATCACTACCGCAGGCAACCAAATAAGCTACAAATTAGTTTTTTGCGAGCTCTGCACAGTGTTCAGCTAAAGCTACCTGTAGAAGGTTGGTGGTGTTTTCCTGATCCTATCAATACCGCAGACAGCTAAATAAGCTACAAGTTAGTTTTTTCCGTTCTCTGCACAGTGTTCACCTAAAGCTACCTGTTGAAGTTTGGTAGTGTTTTCCTGATCCTATCACTACCGCGAGCAACTAAATAAGCTACAAGTTAGTTTTTTGCAAGCTCTGCACAGTGTTCAGCTAAAGCTACCTGTTGAAGGTTGCTGGTGTTTTCCTGATCCTATCACTACCGCTGGCAGCTAAATAAGCTACAAGTTAGTTTTTTGCAAGCTCTGCACAGTGTTCAGCTAAAGCTACCTGTAGAAGGTTGGAGGTGTTTTCCTGATCCTATCACTACCGCAGGCAGCTAAATAAGCTACAAGTTAGTTTTTTGCGAGCTCTGCACAGTGTTCAGCTAAAGCAACCTGAAGAAGGTTGGTGGTGTTTTCCTGATCTTATCACTACCGCAGGGAGTTAAATAAGCTACAAGTTTGTTTTTTGCAAGCTCTGCACAGTGTTCAGCTAAAGCTACCTGTAGAAGGTTGGTGGTGTTTTCCTGATCCTATCACTACCGCTGGCAGCTAAATAAGCTACAAGTTAGTTTTTTGCAAGCTCTGCCCAGTGTTCAGCTAAAGCTACCTGTAGAATGTTGGTGGTGTTTTCCTCATCCTATCACTATCGCAGGCAGCTAAATAAGCTACAAGTTAGTTTTTTGCAAGCTCTGCACAGTGTTCAGCTAAAGCTACCTGTATGAGGTTGGTGGTGATTTCCTGATCCTATCACTACCGCAATCAGCTAAATAAGCTACAAGTTAGTTTTTTGCAAGCTCTGCACAGTGTTCAGCTAAAGCTACCTGTAGAAGGTTGGTGGTGTTTTCCTGATCCTATCACTACCGCTGGCAGCTAAATAAGCTACAAGTTAGTTTTTTGCAAGCTCTGCCCAGTGTTCAGCTAAAGCTACCTGTAGAATGTTGGTGGTGTTTTCCTCATCCTATCACTACCACAGGCAGCTAAATAAGCTACAAGTTAGTTTTTTGCAAGCTCTGCACAGTGTTCAGCTAAAGCTACCTGTTGAAGGTTGCTGGTGTTTTCCTGATCCTATCACTACCGCTGGCAGCTAAATAAGCTACAAGTTAGTTTTTTGCAAGCTCTGCACAGTGTTCAGCTAAAGCTACCTGTAGAAGGTTGGAGGTGTTTTCCTGATCCTATCACTACCGCAGGCAGCTAAATAAGCTACAAGTTAGTTTTTTGCGAGCTCTGCACAGTGTTCAGCTAAAGCAACCTGAAGAAGGTTGGTGGTGTTTTCCTGATCTTATCACTACCGCAGGGAGTTAAATAAGCTACAAGTTAGTTTTTTGCAAGCTCTGCACAGTGTTCAGCTAAAGCTACCTGTAGAAGGTTGGTGGTGTTTTCCTGATCCTATCACTACCGCTGGCAGCTAAATAAGCTACAAGTTAGTTTTTTGCGAGCTCTGCACAGTGTTCAGCTAAAGCTACCTGTTGAAGGTTGGTGGTGTTTTCCTGATCATATCACTACCGCAAGCAGCTAAATAAGCTACAAGTTAGTTTTATGCAAGCTCTGCACAGTGTTCAGCTAAAGCTACCTGTAGAAGGTTGGAGGTGTTTTCCTGATCCTATCACTACCGCAGGCAGCTAAATAAGCTACAAGTTAGTTTTTTGCAAGCTCTGCACAGTGTTCAGCTAAAGCTACCTGTATAAGGTTGGTGGTGATTTCCTGATCCTATCACTACCGAAATCAGCTAAATAAGCTACAAGTTAGTTTTTTGCAAGCTCTGCCCAGTGTTCAGCTAAAGCTACCTGTAGAATGTTGGTGGTGTTTTCCTCATCTTTTCACTACCACAGGCAGCTAAATAAGCTACAAGTTAGTTTTTTGCAAGCTCTGCACAGTGTTCAGCTAAAGCTACCTGTTGAAGGTTGCTGGTGTTTTCCTGATCCTATCACTACCGCTGGCAGCTAAATAAGCTACAAGTTAGTTTTTTGCAAGCTCTGCACAGTGTTCAGCTAAAGCTACCTGTAGAAGGTTGGAGGTGTTTTCCTGATCCTATCACTACCGCAGGCAGCTAAATAAGCTACAAGTTAGTTTTTTGCGAGCTCTGCACAGTGTTCAGCTAAAGCAACCTGAAGAAGGTTGGTGGTGTTTTCCTGATCTTATCACTACCGCAGGGAGTTAAATAAGCTACAAGTTAGTTTTTTGCAAGCTCTGCACAGTGTTCAGCTAAAGCTACCTGTAGAAGGTTGGTGGTGTTTTCCTGATCCTATCACTACCGCTGGCAGCTAAATAAGCTACAAGTTAGTTTTTTGCGAGCTCTGCACAGTGTTCAGCTAAAGCTACCTGTTGAAGGTTGGTGGTGTTTTCCTGATCATATCACTACCGCAAGCAGCTAAATAAGCTACAAGTTAGTTTTATGCAAGCTCTGCACAGTGTTCAGCTAAAGCTACCTGTAGAAGGTTGGAGGTGTTTTCCTGATCCTATCACTACCGCAGGCAGCTAAATAAGCTACAAGTTAGTTTTTTGCAAGCTCTGCACAGTGTTCAGCTAAAGCTACCTGTATAAGGTTGGTGGTGATTTCCTGATCCTATCACTACCGCAATCAGCTAAATAAGCTACAAGTTAGTTTTTTGCAAGCTCTGCCCAGTGTTCAGCTAAAGCTACCTGTAGAATGTTGGTGGTGTTTTCCTCATCCTATCACTACAACAGGCAGCTAAATAAGCTACAAGTTAGTTTTTTGCAAGCTCTGCCCAGTGTTCAGCTAAAGCTACCTGTAGAAGGTTGGTGGTGTTTTCCTCATCCTATCACTACCACAGGCAGCTAAATAAGCTACAAGTTAGTTTTTTGCGAGCTCTGCACAGTGTTCAGCTAAAGCTACCTGTAGAAGGTTAGTGGTGTTTTCCTGAACCTATCACTACTGCAAGCAGCTAAATAAGCTACAAGTTAGTTTTTTGCAAGCTCTGCACAGTATTCAGCTAAAGCTACCTGTAGAAGGTTGGTGTTGTTTTCCTGATCCTATCATTACCACAGGCAGCTAAATAAGCTACAAGTTAGTTTTTTGCGAGCTCTGCACAGTGTTCAGCTAAAGCTACCTGTAGAAGGTTGGTGGTGTTTCTCTGATCCTATCACTACCGTGGGCAGCTAAATAAGCTACAAATTAGTTTTTTGCGAGCTCTGCACAGTGTTCAGCTAAAGCTACCTGTAGAAAGTTGGTGGTGTTTTCCTGATCCTAGCAATACCGCTGGCAGCTAAATAAGTTACAAGTTAGTTTTTTGCAAGCTCTGCACAGTGTTCAGCTAAAGCTACCTGTAGAAGGTTGGTGGTGTTTTCCTGATCCTATCACTACTGCAAGAAGATAAATAAGCTACAAGTTAGTTTTTTGCGAGCTCTGCACAGTGTTTACCTGAAGCTACCTGTAGAAGGTTGGTGGTGTTTTCCTGATCCTATCACTACCGCAAGAAGATAAATAAGCTACAATTTAGTTTTTTGCGAGCTCTGCACATTGTTCAGCTAAAGCTACCTGTAGAAGGTTGGTGGTGTTTTTCTGATCCTATCACTACCGTGGGCAGCTAAATAAGCTACAAGTTAGTTTTTTGTGAGCTCTGCACAGTGTTCAGCTAAAGCTACCTGTAGAAGGTTGGTGGTGTTTTCCTGATCCTATCACTACCACAGGCAGTTAAATAAGCTACAAGTTAGTTTTTTGCAAGCTCTGCACAGTGTTCAGCTAAAGCTACCTGTAGAAGGTTGGTGGTGTTTTCCTGATCATATCACTACCGCAAGCAGCTAAATAAGCTACAAGTTAGTTTTTTGTGAGCTCTGCACAGTGTTCAGCTAAAGCAACCTGAAGAAGGTTGGTGGTGTTTTCCTGATCCTATCACTACCGCAGAAAGCTAAATAAGTTACAAGTTAGTTTTTTGTGAGCTCTGCACAGTGTTCAGCTAAAGCTACCTGTAGAGGGTTGGTGGTGTTTTTCTGATCCTATCACTACCGTGGGCAGCTAAATAAGCTACACGTTAGTTTTTTGTGAGCTCTGCACAGTGTTCAGCTAAAGCTACCTGTTGAAGGTTGGTGGTGTTTCCGTGATCCTATCACTACCGCAGGCAGCTAAATAAGCTACAAGTTAGTTTTTTGTGAGCTCTGCACAGTGTTCAGCTAAAGCTACCTGTAGAAGGTTGGTGGTGTTTTCCTGATCCTATCACTACCACAGGCAGTTAAATAAGCTACAAGTTAGTTTTTTGCAAGCTCTGCACAGTGTTCAGCTAAAGCTACCTGTTGAAGGTTGGTGGTGTTTTCCTGATCATATCACTACCGCAAGCAGCTAAATAAGCTACAAGTTAGTTTTTTGCAAGCTCTGCACAGTGTTCAGCTAAAGCTACCTGTAGAAGGTTGGAGGTGTTTTCCTGATCCTATCACTACCGCAGGCAGCTAAATAAGCTACAAGTTAGTTTTTTGCAAGCTCTGCACAGTGTTCAGCTAAAGCAACCTGAAGAAGGTTGGTGGTGTTTTCCTGATCCTATCACTACCGCAGAAAGCTAAATAAGCTACAAGTTAGTTTTTTGCGAGCTCTGCACAGTGTTCAGCTAAAGCTACCTGTAGAAGGTTAGTGGTGTTTTCCTGAACCTATCACTACCGCATGTTAGGTTCGGTTCTTTTGGACCTCTTAGCCTAGGCTCGGACACTGGGTGTGTGGATTCCAACCCCTTCACCGGTGAGGTAAACAAGACACATACACGGGTTGTACGTGAATCATGAATACAATTTAATGGGTGCTCGGGCATTTGAATATATAGAGTAACTGTCACGTATTCCACTCGTAGGTGGACCAATCAAAATACAAGTTAAAGATATACATCATAACAACATAACATGACCTCTCTTTGTGTGTTACCACATAGCTGTCTTTATCACACCTCCCTGGGTCTCATCCTGCATAGACTAAGTTTGTGCGTCACTTAAACAGAAGCGTGTATCTACATTCTAAGAATTCAAATATCACCTAAGTAGAAGCGTGTAACCACATTCTAAGAATTCAAATGTTACGGCCTGTGGTTGAAACAAATGTATGTAAAATAGAGAACTTATCTTAAACTAACTTAACACCTCCTAGCATCTAAATAGATTATTGCTTCCGTAGCTAAAAAACCACAGAGGTTGAAGTCTTGGCTGGAATATCACAGAAATTACAAGTTCATTTAAAGTACAAGTTTTTTTCATATATCTACTTATTAATCAAGAAGCAATTATCAATCAAAAGCAGTTTACCCTTATAAAGCAATTATAAATCAATACAATCAAAAGCATTTTACCCTTATACCGCAAGCAGCTAAATAAGCTACAAGTTAGTTTTTTGCAAGCTCTGCACAGTGTTCAGCTAAAGCTACCTGTAGAAGGTTGGTGGTGTTTTCCTGATCCTATCACTACCGCAGGCAGCTAAAGAAGCTACAAGTTATTTTTTTGCGAGCTCTGCACAGTGTTCAGCTAAAGCTTCCTGTAGAAGGTTGGTGGTGTTTTCCTGATCCTATCACTACCGCAGGCAGCTAAATAAGCTACAAGTTAGTTTTTTGCGAGCTCTGCACAGTGTTCACCTGAAGCTACCTGTAGAAGGTTGGTGGTGTTTTCCTGACCTATCACTACCACAGACAGCAAAATAAGCTACAAGTTAGTTTTTTGAGAGTTCTACACAGTGTTCAGCTAAAGCTACCTGTAGAAGGTTGATGGTGTTTTCCTGATCCTATCACTACCGCAGACAGCTAAATAAGCTACAAGTTAGTTTTTTGCAAGCTCTGCAAAGTGTTCACCTGAAGCTACCTTTAGAAGGTTGGTGGTGTTTTCCTGATCCTATCAATACCGCTGGCAGCTAAATAAGTTACAAGTTAGTTTTTTGCAAGCTCTGCACAGTGTTCAGCTAAAGCTACCTGTAGAAGGTTGGAGGTGTTTTCCTGATCCTATCACTACCGCAGGCAGCTAAATAAGCTACAAGTTAGTTTTTTGCGAGCTCTGCACAGTGTTCAGCTAAAGCAACCTGAAGAAGGTTGGTGGTGTTTTCCTGATCTTATCACTACCGCAGGGAGTTAAATAAGCTACAAGTTAGTTTTTTGCGAGCTCTGCACAGTGTTCAGCTAAAGCTACCTGTAGAAGGTTGGTGGTGTTTTCCTGATCCTATCACTACCGCAGGCAGCTAAATAAGCTACAAGTTAGTTTTTTGCAAGCTCTGCACAGTGTTCAGCTAAAGCTACCTGTAGAAGGTTGGTGGTGTTTTCCTAATCCTATCACTACCGCTGGCAGCTAAATAAGCTACAAGTTAGTTTTTTGCGAGCTCTGCACAGTGTTCAGACAAAGCTACCTGTTGAAGGTTGGTGGTGTTTTCCTGATCATATCACTACCGCAAGTAGCTAAATAAGCTACAAGTTAGTTTTTTGCAAGCTCTGCACAGTGTTCAGCTAAAGCTACCTGTAGAAGGTTGGAGGGGTTTTCCTGATCCTATCACTACTGCAGGCAGCTAAATAAGCTACAAGTTAGTTTTTTGCAAGCTCTGCACAGTGTTCAGCTAAAGCTACCTGTAGAAGGTTGGTGGTGATTTCCTGATCCTATCACTACCGCAATCAGCTAAGTAAGCTACAAGTTAGTTTTTTGCAAGCTCTGCCCAGTGTTCAGCTAAAGCTACCTGTAGAATGTTGGTGGTGTTTTCCTCATCCTATCACTACCACAGGCAGCTAAATAAGCTAAAAGTTAGTTTTTTGCGAGCTCTGCACAGTGTTCAGCTAAAGCTACCTGTAGAAGGTTAGTGGTGTTTTCCTGAACCTATCACTACCGCAAGCAGCTAAATAAGCTACAAGTTAGTTTTTTGCAAGCTCTGCACAGTGTTCAGCTAAAGCTACCTGTAGAAGGTTGGTGGTGTTTTCCTGATCCTATCACTACCGCAGACAGCTAAATAAGCTACAAGTTAGTTTTTTGCGAGCTCTGCACAGTGTTCACCTAAAGCTACCTGTAGAAGGTTGCTGGTGTTTTCCTGATCCTATCACTTCCGCTGGCAGCTAAAAAAGCTACAAGTTAGTTTTTTGCGAGCTCTGCACAGTGTTCAGCTAAATCTACCTGTAGAAGGTTAGTGGTGTTTTCCTGAACCTTCCACTTCCGCAAGCAGCTAAATAAGCTACAAGTTAGTTTTTTGCAAGCTCTGCACAGTGTTCAGCTAAAGCTACCTGTAGAAGGTTGGTGGTGTTTTCCTGATCCTCTCACTACCGCAAGCAGCTAAATAAGCTGAAAGTTAGTTTTTTCCAAGCTCTGCACAGTGTTCAGCTAAAGCTACCTGTAGAAGGTTGGTGGTGTTTTTCTGATCATATCACTACCGCAGGCAGCTAAATAAGCTACAGGTTAGTTTTTTGCAAGCTCTGCACAGTGTTCAGCTAAAGCAACCTGTAGAAGGTTGGTGGTGTTTTTCTGATCCTATCACTACCGCAATCAGCTAAATAAGCTACAAGTTGGTTTTTTGCAAGCTCTGCACAGTGTTCAGCTAAAGCTACCTGTAGAAGGTTGGTGGTGTGTTCCTGATCCTATCACTACTGTGGGCAGCTAAATAAGCTACAAGTTAGTTTTTTTGCGAGCTCTGCACAGTGTTCAGCTAAAGCTACCTGTAGAAGGTTGGTGGTGTTTTCCTGATCCTATCACTACCGCAGGCAACCAAATAAGCTACAAGTTAGTTTTTTGCAAGCTCTGCACAGTGTTTACCTAAAGCTACCTGTAGAAGGTTGGTGGTTTTTTCCTGATCCTATCACTACCGCTGAAAGCTAAATAAGCTACAAGTTAGTTTTTTGCAAGCTCTGCACAGTGTTCAGCTAAAGCTACCTGTAGAAGGTTGTTGGTGTTTTTCTGATCCTATCACTACCGCAGGCAGCTAAATAAGCTACAAGTTAGTTTTTTGCGAGCTCTGCACTGTGTTCAGCTAAAGCAACCTGTAGAAGGTTGGTGGTGTTTTTCTGATCCTATCACTACCGCAATCAGCTAAATAAGCTACAAGTTGGTTTTTTGCAAGCTCTGCACAGTGTTCAGCTAAAGCTACCTGTAGAAGGTTGGTGGTGTTTTCCTGATCCTATCAGTACCGCAGGCAGCTATATAAGCTACAAGTTAGTTTTTTGCGAGCTCTGCACAGTGTTCAACTAAAGCTACCTGTAGAAGGCTGGAGGTGTTTTCCTGATCCTATCACTACCGCAAGCAGCTAAATAAGCTAAAAGTTAGTTTTTTCCAAGCTCTGCACAGTGTTCAGCTAAAGCTACCTGTAGAAGGTTGGTGATGTTTTTCTGATCCTATTACTACCGCAGGCAGCTAAATAAGCTCCAAGTTAGTTTTTTGCGAGCTCTGCACAGTGTTCAGCTAAAGCAACCTGTACAAGGTTGTTGGTGTTTTTCTGACCCTATCACTACCGCAATCAGCTAAATAAGCTACAAGTTGGTTTTTTGCAAGCTCTGCACAGTGTTCAGCTAAAGCTACCTGTAGAAAGTTGGTGGTGTTTTCCTGATCCTATCACTACCGTGGGCAGCTAAATAAGCTACAAGTTAGTTTTTTTGCGAGCTCTGCACAGTGTTCAGCTAAAGCTACCTGTAGAAGGTTGGTGGTGTTTTCCTGATCCTATCACTACCGCAGGCAACCAAATAAGCTACAAGTTAGTTTTTTGAAAGCTCTGCACAGTGTTCAGCTAAAGCTACCTGTAGAAGGTTGGTGGTGTTTTCCTGATCCTATCACTACCGTGGGCAGCTAAATAAGCTACAAGTTATTTTTTTTGCGAGCTCTGCACAGTGTTCAGCTAAAGCTACCTGTAGAAGTTTGGTGGGTGTTTTCCTGATCTTATCACTACCGCAGGCAACCAAATAAGCTACAAGTTAGTTTTTTCCAAGCTCTGCACAGTGTTCAGCTAAAGCAACCTGTAGAAGGTTGGTGGTGTTTTTCTGACCCTATCACTACCGCAATCAGCTAAATAAGCTACAAGTTGGTTTTTTGCAAGCTCTGCACAGTGTTCAGCTAAAGCTACCTGTAGAAGGTTGGTGGTGTTTTCCTGATCCTATCACTACCGTGGGCAGCTAAATAAGCTACAAGTTAGTTTTTTTGCGAGCTCTGCACAGTGTTCAGCTAAAGCTACCTATAGAAGGTTGGTGGTGTTTTCCTGATCTTATCACTACCGCAGGCAACCAAATAAGCTACAAGTTAGTTTTTTTGGGAGCTCTGCACAGTGTTCAGCTAAAGCTACCTGTAGAAGGTTGGTGGTGTTTTCCTGATCCTATCACTACCACAGGCAACCAAATAGGCTACAAGTTAGTTTTTTGCAAGCTCTGCACAGTGTACAGCTAGAGCTACCAGTAGAAGGTTGGTGGTGTTTTCCTGATCCTATCACTATCGCTGGAAGCTAAATAAGCTACAAGTTAGTTTTTTGCAAGCTCTGCACAGTGTTCAGCTAAAGCTACCTGTAGAAGATTGGTGGTGTTTTCCTGATCCTATCACTACTGCAGACAGCTAAATAAGCTACAAGTTAGTTTTTTTGGGAGCTCTGCACAGTGTTCAGCTAAAGCTACCTGTAGAAGGTTAGTGGTGTTTTCCTGATCCTATCACTACCGCAGGCAACCAAATAAGCTACAAGTTAGTTTTTTGCAAGCTCTGCACAGTGTTCAACTAGAGCTACCTGTAGAAGGTTGGTGGTGTTTTCCTGATCCTATCACTATCGCTGGAAGCTAAATAAGCTACAAGTTAGTTTTTTGCAAGCTCTGCACAGTGTTCAGCTAAAGCTACCTGTAGAAGATTGGTGGTGTTTTCCTGATCCTATCACTACCGCAGACAGCTAAATAAGCTACAAGTTAGTTTTTTTGGGAGCTCTGCACAGTGTTCAGCTAAAGCTACCTGTAGAAGGTTGCTGGTGTTTTCCTGATCCTATCACTACCGCAGGCAACCAAATAAGCTACAAGTTAGTTTTTTGCAAGCTCTGCACAGTGTTCAGCTAGAGCTACCTGTAGAAGGTTGGTGGTGTTTTCCTGATCCTATCACTATCGCTGGAAGCTAAATAAGCTACAAGTTAGTTTTTTGCAAGCTATGCACAGTGTTCAGCTAAAGCTACCTGTAGAAGATTGGTGGTGTTTTCCTGATCCTATCACTACTGCAGACAGCTAAATAAGCTACAAGTTAGTTTTTTTGGGAGCTCTGCACAGTGTTCAGCTAAAGCTACCTGTAGAAGGTTGGTGGTGTTTTCCTGATCCTATCACTACCGCAGGCAACCAAATAAGCTACAAAGTAGTTTTTTGCAAGCTATGCACAGTGTTCAGCTAAAGCTACCTGTAGAAGATTGGTGGTGTTTTCCTGATCCTATCACTACTGCAGACAGCTAAATAAGCTACAAGTTAGTTTTTTTGGGAGCTCTGCACAGTGTTCAGCTAAAGCTACCTGTAGAAGGTTGGTGGTGTTTTTCTGATCCTATCACTACCGCAATCAGCTAAATAAGCTACAAGTTGGTTTTTTGCAAGCTCTGCATAGTGTTCAGCTAAAGCTACCTGTAGAAGGTTGGTGGTGTTTTCCTGATCCTATCACTACCGCAGGCAGCTAAATAGGCTACAAGTTAGTTTTTTGCGAGTTCTGCACAGTGTTCAACTAAAGCTACCTGTAGAAGGTTGGAGGTGTTTTCCTGATCCTATCACTACCGCAAGCAGCTAAATAAGCTAAAAGTTAGTTTTTTCCAAGCTCTGCACAGTGTTCAGCTAAAGCTACCTGTAGAAGGTTGGTGGTGTTTTTCTGATCCTATTACTACCGCAGGCAGCTAATTAAGCTCCAAGTTAGTTTTTTGCAAGCTCTGCACAGTGCTCAGCTAAAGCAACCTGTAGAAGGTTGGTGGTGTTTTTCTGACCCTATCACTACCGCAATCAGCTAAATAAGCTACAAGTTGGTTATTTGCAAGCTCTGCACAGTGTTCAGCTAAAGCTACCTGTAGAAAGTTGGTGGTGTTTACCTGATCCTATCACTACCGTGGGCAGCTAAATAAGCTACAAGTTAGTTTTTTTGCGAGCTCTGCACAGTGTTCAGCTAAAGCTACCTGTAGAAGGTTGGTGGTGTTTTCCTGATCCTATCACTACCGCAGGCAACCAAATAAGCTACAAGTTAGTTTTTTGAAAGCTCTGCACAGTGTTCAGCTAAAGCTACCTGTAGAAAGTTGGTGGTGTTTACCTGATCCTATCACTACCGTGGGCAGCTAAATAAGCTACAAGTTAGTTTTTTTGCAAGCTCTGCACAGTGCTCAGCTAAAGCAACCTGTAGAAGGTTGGTGGTGTTTTTCTGACCCTATCACTACCGCAATCAGCTAAATAAGCTACAAGTTGGTTTTTTGCAAGCTCTGCACAGTGTTCAGCTAAAGCTACCTGTAGAAGGTTGGTGGTGTTTTCCTGATCCTATCACTACCGTGGGCAGCTAAATAAGCTACAAGTTAGTTTTTTTGCGAGCTCTGCACAGTGTTCAGCTAAAGCTACCTGTAGAAGGTTGGTGGTGTTTTCCTGATCCTATCACTACCGCAGGCAGCCAAATAAGCTACAAGTTAGTTTTTTGAAAGCTCTGCACAGTGTTCAGCTAAAGCTACCTGTAGAAGGTTGGTGGTGTTTTCCTGATCCTATCACTACCGTGGGCAGCTAAATAAACAACAAGTTAGTTTTTTTGCGAGCTCTGCACAGTGTTCAGCTAAAGCTACCTTTAGAAGGTTGGTGGTGTTTTCCTGATCTTATCACTACCGCAGGCAACCAAATAAGCTACAAGTTAGTTTTTTGCAAGCTCTGCACAGTGTTCAGCTAAAGCTACCTGTAGAAGATTGGTGGTGTTTTCCTGATCCTATCACTACTGCAGACAGCTAAATAAGCTACAAGTTAGTTTTTTTGGGAACTCTGCACAGTGTTCAGCTAAAGCTACCTGTAGAAGGTTGGTGGTGTTTTCCTGATCCTATCACTACTGCAGGCAACCAAATAAGCTACAAGTTAGTTTTTTGCAAGCTCTGCACAGTGTTCAGCTAGAGCTACCTGTAGAAGGTTGGTGGTGTTTTCCTGATCCTATCACTATCGCTGGAAGCTAAATAAGCTACAAGTTAGTTTTTTGCAAGCTCTGCACAGTGTTCAGCTAAAGCTACCTGTAGAAGATTGGTGGTGTTTTCCTGATCCTATCACTACCGCAGACAGCTAAATAAGCTACAAGTTAGTTTTTTGAGTTCTCTGCACAATGTTCACCGTAAGCTACCTGTTGAAGGTTGGTGGTGTTTTCCTGATCCTATCACTACCACAAGCAACTAAATAAGCTACAAGTTAGTTTTTTCCAAGCTCTGCACAGTGTTCAGCTAAAGCTACCTACAGAAGGTTGGCGGTGTTTTCCTGATCCTATCACTACCGCGGGCATCTAAATAAGCTAAAAGTTATTTTTTTGCGAGCTCTGCACAGTGTTCAGCTAAAGCTACCTGTAGAAGGTTGGTGGTGTTTTTCTGATCCTATCACTACCGCAGGCAGCTAAATAAGCTACAGGTTAGTTTTTTGCGAGCTCTGCACAGTGTTCAGCTAAAGCAACCTGTAGAAGGTTGGTGGTGTTTTTCTGATCCTATCACTACCGCAATCAGCTAAATAAGCTACAAGTTGGTTTTTTGCAAGCTCTGCACAGTGTTCAGCTAAAGCTACCTGTAGAAGGTTGGTGGTGTGTTCCTGATCCTATCACTACCGTGGGCAGCTAAATAAGCTACAAGTTAGTTTTTTTGCGAGCTCTGCACAGTGTTCAGCTAAAGCTACCTGTAGAAGGTTCGTGGTGTTTTCCTGATCCTATCACTACCGCAGGCAACCAAATAAGCTACAAGTTAGTTTTTTGCAAGCTCTGCACAGTGTTTACCTAAAGCTACCTGTAGAAGGTTGGTGGTTTTTTCCTGATCCTATCACTACCGCTGAAAGCTAAATAAGCTACAAGTTAGTTTTTTGCGAGCTCTGCACAGTGTTCACCTAAAGCTACCTGTAGAAGGTTGGTGGTGTTTTCCTGATCCTAATACTACCGCAGGCAGCTAAATAAGCTACAAGTTTGTTTTTTGCAAGCTCTGCTCAGTGTTCAGCTAAAGCTACCTGTAGAAGGTTGGTGGTGTTTTCCTGATCCTATCACTACCGCAGACAGCTAAATAAGCTACAAGTTGGTTTTTTGCGAGCTCTGCACAGTGTTCACCTGAAGCTACCTGTAGAAGGTTGGTGATGTTTTACTGATCCTATCAATACCGCAAGAAGATAAATAAGCTACAAGTTAGTTTTTTGCGAGCTCTGCACAGTGTTCAGCTAAAGCTACCTGTAGAAGGTTGGTGGTGTTTTCCTGATCCTATCACTACCACAGGCAGCTAAATAAGCTACAAGTTAGTTTTTTGCAAGCTCTGCACAGTGTTAAGCTAAAGCTACCTGTAGAAGGTTTTTGGTGTTTTTCTGATCCTATCACTACCGTGGGCAGCTAAATAACCTACACGTTAGTTTTTTGCGAGCTCTGCACAGTGTTCAGCTAAAACTACCTGTAGAAGGTTGGTGGTGTTTTCCTGATCCTATCACTACCGCAGGCAACCAAATAAGCTACAAGTTAGTTTTTTTCAAGCTCTGCTCAGTGTTCAAATAAAGCTACCTGTAGAAGGTTGGTGGTGTTTTCCTGATCCTATCACTACCGCAGGCAGCTAAATAAGCTACAAATTAGTTTTTTGCGAGCTCTGCACAGTGTTCAGCTAAAGCTACCTGTAGAAGGTTGGTGGTGTTTTCCTGATCCTATCAATACCGCTGGCAGCTAAAGAGGCTACAAGTTAGTTTTTTGCAAGCTCTGCACAGTGTTCAGCTAAAGCTACCTGTAGAAGATTGGTGCTGTTTTCCTGATCCTATCACTACTGCAGACAGCTAAATAAGCTACAAGTTAGTTTTTTGCGTTCTCTGCACAGTGTTCACCTAAAGCTACCTGTTGAAGGTTGGTGGTGTTTTCCTGATTCTATCACTACCGCAAGCAACTAAATAAGCTACAAGTTAGTTTTTTGCAAGCTCTGCACAGTGTTCAGCTAAAGCTACCTGTAGAAGGTTGGTGGTGTTTTCCTGATCTTATCACTACCACGGGCAGCTAAATAAGCTACAAGTTAGTTTTTTGCAAGCTCTGCACAGTGTTCACCTAAAGCTACCTGTAGAAGGTTGGTGGTGTTTTCCTGATCCTATCACTACCACAAGCAGCTAAATAAGCTACAAGTTAGTTTTTTTCCAAGCTCTGCACAGTGTTCAGCTAAAGCTACCTGTAGAAGGTTGGTGGTGTTTTCCTGATCCTATCACTACCGCAGGCAGCTAAATAAGCTACAAGTTAGTTTTTTGCGAGCTCTGCACAGTGTTCAGCTAAAGCAACCTGTAGAAGATTGGTGGTGTTTTTCTGATCCTATCACTACCGCAATCAGCTAAATAAGCTACAAGTTGTTTTTTTGCAAACTCTGCACAGTGTTCAGCTAAAGCTACCTGTAGAAGGTTCGTGGTGTTTTCCTGATCCTATCACTACCACAGGCAGCTAAATAAGCTACAAGTTAGTTTTTTGCAAGCTCTGCACAGTGTTCACCTAAAGCTACCTGTAGAAGGTTAGTGGTGTTTTCCTGATCCTATCACTACCGTGGGCAGCTAAATAAGCTACAAGTTAGTTTTTTGCGAGCTCTGCACAGTGTTCAGCTAAAGCTACCTGTAGAAGGTTGGTGGTGTTTTCCTGATCCTATCACTACCGCAGACAGCTAAATAAGCTACAAGTTAGGTTTTTTGCGAGCTCTGCACAGTGTTCACCTAAAGCTACCTGTAGAAGGTTGGTGGTGTTTTCCTGATCCTATCACTACCACAAGCAGCTAAATAAGCTACAAGTTAGTTTTTTTCCAAGCTCTGCACAGTGTTCAGCTAAAGCTACCTGTAGAAGGTTTGTGGTGTTTTCCTGATCCTATCACTACCGCAGACAGCTAAAAAAGCTACAAGTTAGTTTTTTTGCGAGCTCTGCACAGTGTTCAGCTAAAGCTACCTGTAGAAGGTTGGTGGTGTTTTCCTGATCCTATCACTACCGCAGGCAACCAAATAAGCTAAAGTTTGTTTTTTGCAAGCTCTGCACAGTGTTCAGCTAAAGCTACCTGTAGAAGGTTGGTGGTGTTTTCCTGATCCTATCACTACCGCTGAAAACTAAATAAGCTATAAGTTAGTTTTTTGCAAGCTCTGCACAGTGTTCAGCTAAAGCTACCTGTAGAAGGTTGGTGGTGTTTTTTTCTGATCCTATCACTACCGCAGACAGCTAAATAAGCTACAAGTTAATTTTTTTGCAAGCTCTACACAGTGTTCAGCTAAAGCTACCTGTAGAAGGTTGCTGGTGTTTTTCTGATCCTATCACTACCGCAGACAGCTAAATAAGCTACAAGTTATTTTTTTGCGAGCTCTGCACAGTGTTCAGCTAAAGCAACCTGTTGAAGGTTGGTGGTGTTTTTCTGATCCTATCACTACCGCAATCAGCTAAATAAGCTACAAGTTGGTTTTTTGCAAGCTCTGCACAGTGTTCAGCTAAAGCTACCTGTAGAAGGTTGGTGGTGTTTTCCTGATCCTATCACTACCGCAATCAGCTAAATAAGCTACAAGTTGGTTTTTTGCAAGCTCTGCACAGTGTTCAGCTAAAGCTACCTGTAGAAGGTTGGTGGTGTTTTCCTGATCCTATCACTACCGCAGACAGCTAAATAAGCTACAAGTTAGTTTTTTGCGTTCTCTGCACAATGTTCACCTAAAGCTACCTGTTGAACGTTGGTGGTGTTTTCCTGATCCTATCACTACCGCAAGCAACTAAATAATCCACAAGTTAGTTTTTTGCAAGCTCTGCACAGTGTTCAGCTAAAGCTACCTGTAGAAGGTTTGTGGTGTTTTCCTGATCCTATCACTACCGCAGACAGCTAAAAAAGCTACAAGTTAGTTTTTTTGCGAGCTCTGCACAGTGTTCAGCTAAAGCTACCTGTAGAAGGTTGGTGGTGTTTTCCTGATCCTATCACTACCGCAGGCAACCAAATAAGCTAAAGTTTGTTTTTTGCAAGCTCTGCACAGTGTTCAGCTAAAGCTACCTGTAGAAGGTTGGTGGTGTTTTCCTGATCCTATCACTACCGCTGAAAACTAAATAAGCTATAAGTTAGTTTTTTGCAAGCTCTGCACAGTGTTCAGCTAAAGCTACCTATAGAAGGTTGGTGGTGTTTTTTTCTGATCCTATCACTACCGCAGACAGCTAAATCAGCTACAAGTTAATTTTTTTGCAAGCTCTACACAGTGTTCAGCTAAAGCTACCTGTAGAAGGTTGGTGGTGTTTTCCTGATCCTATCACTACCGCAGGCAACCAAATAAGCTACAAGTTAGTTTTTTTCAAGCTCTGCTCAGTGTTCAGCTAAAGCTACCTGTAGAAGGTTGGTGGTGTTTTCCTGATCCTATCAATACCGCTGGCAGCTAAAGAGGCTACAAGTTAGTTTTTTGCAAGCTCTGCACAGTGTTCAGCTAAAGCTACCTGTAGAAGATTGGTGCTGTTTTCCTGATCCTATCACTACTGCAGACAGCTAAATAAGCTACAAGTTAGTTTTTTGCGTTCTCTGCACAGTGTTCACCTAAAGCTACCTGTTGAAGGTTGGTGGTGTTTTCCTGATTCTATCACTACCGCAAGCAACTAAATAAGCTACAAGTTAGTTTTTTGCAAGCTCTGCACAGTGTTCAGCTAAAGCTACCTGTAGAAGGTTGGTGGTGTTTTCCTGATCTTATCACTACCACGGGCAGCTAAATAAGCTACAAGTTAGTTTTTTGCAAGCTCTGCACAGTGTTCACCTAAAGCTACCTGTAGAAGGTTGGTGGTGTTTTCCTGATCCTATCACTACCACAAGCAGCTAAATAAGCTACAAGTTAGTTTTTTTCCAAGCTCTGCACAGTGTTCAGCTAAAGCTACCTGTAGAAGGTTGGTGGTGTTTTCCTGATCCTATCACTACCGCAGGCAGCTAAATAAGCTACAAGTTAGTTTTTTGCGAGCTCTGCACAGTGTTCAGCTAAAGCAACCTGTAGAAGGTTGGTGGTGTTTTTCTGATCCTATCACTACCGCAATCAGCTAAATAAGCTACAAGTTGTTTTTTTGCAAGCTCTGCACAGTGTTCAGCTAAAGCTACCTGTAGAAGGTTCGTGGTGTTTTCCTGATCCTATCACTACCACAGGCAGCTAAATAAGCTACAAGTTAGTTTTTTGCAAGCTCTGCACAGTGTTCACCTAAAGCTACCTGTAGAAGGTTAGTGGTGTTTTCCTGATCCTATCACTACCGTGGGCAGCTAAATAAGCTACAAGTTAGTTTTTTTGCGAGCTCTGCACAGTGTTCAGCTAAAGCTACCTGTAGAAGATTGGTGCTGTTTTCCTGATCCTATCACTACTGCAGACAGCTAAATAAGCTACAAGTTAGTTTTTTGCGTTCTCTGCACAGTGTTCACCTAAAGCTACCTGTTGAAGGTTGGTGGTGTTTTCCTGATTCTATCACTACCGCAAGCAACTAAATAAGCTACAAGTTAGTTTTTTGCAAGCTCTGCACAGTGTTCAGCTAAAGCTACCTGTAGAAGGTTGGTGGTGTTTTCCTGATCTTATCACTACCACGGGCAGCTAAATAAGCTACAAGTTAGTTTTTTGCAAGCTCTGCACAGTGTTCACCTAAAGCTACCTGTAGAAGGTTGGTGGTGTTTTCCTGATCCTATCACTACCACAAGCAGCTAAATAAGCTACAAGTTAGTTTTTTTCCAAGCTCTGCACAGTGTTCAGCTAAAGCTACCTGTAGAAGGTTGGTGGTGTTTTCCTGATCCTATCACTACCGCAGGCAGCTAAATAAGCTACAAGTTAGTTTTTTGCGAGCTCTGCACAGTGTTCAGCTAAAGCAACCTGTAGAAGGTTGGTGGTGTTTTTCTGATCCTATCACTACCGCAATCAGCTAAATAAGCTACAAGTTGTTTTTTTGCAAGCTCTGCACAGTGTTCAGCTAAAGCTACCTGTAGAAGGTTCGTGGTGTTTTCCTGATCCTATCACTACCACAGGCAGCTAAATAAGCTACAAGTTAGTTTTTTGCAAGCTCTGCACAGTGTTCACCTAAAGCTACCTGTAGAAGGTTAGTGGTGTTTTCCTGATCCTATCACTACCGTGGGCAGCTAAATAAGCTACAAGTTAGTTTTTTTGCGAGCTCTGCACAGTGTTCAGCTAAAGCTACCTGTAGAAGGTTGGTGGTGTTTTCCTGATCCTATCACTACCGCAGACAGCTAAATAAGCTACAAGTTAGGTTTTTTGCGAGCTCTGCACAGTGTTCAGCTAAAGCTACCTATAGAAGGTTGGTGGTGTTTTCCTGATCCTATCACTACTGCAGGCAACCAAATAAGCTACAAGTTAGTTTTTTGCAAGCTCTGCACAGTGTTCAGCTAAAGCTACCTGTAGAAGATTGGTGGTATTTTCCTGATCCTATCACTACCGCAGGCAACCAAATAAGCTACAAGTTAGTTTTTTGCAAGCTCTGCACAGTGTTCACCTAAAGCTACCTGTAGAAGGTTGGTGGTGTTTTCCTGATTCTATCACTACCACAAGCAGCTAAATAAGCTACAAGTTAGTTTTTTTCCAAGCTCTGCACAGTGTTCAGCTAAAGCTACCTGTAGAAGGTTTGTGGTGTTTTCCTGATCCTATCACTACCGCAGAGAGCTAAAAAAGCTACAAGTTAGTTTTTTTGCGAGCTCTGCACAGTGTTCAGCTAAAGCTACCTGTAGAAGGTTGGTGGTGTTTTCCTGATCCTATCACTACCGCAGGCAACCAAATAAGCTAAAGTTTGTTTTTTGCAAGCTCTGCACAGTGTTCAGCTAAAGCTACCTGTAGAAGGTTGGTGGTGTTTTCCTGATCCTATCACTACCGCTGAAAACTAAATAAGCTATAAGTTAGTTTTTTGCAAGCTCTGCACAGTGTTCAGCTAAAGCTACCTGTAGAAGGTTGGTGGTGTTTTTTTCTGATCCTATCACTACCGCAGACAGCTAAATAAGCTACAAGTTAATTTTTTTGCAAGCTCTACACAGTGTTCAGCTAAAGCTACCTGTAGAAGGTTGCTGGTGTTTTTCTGATCCTATCACTACCGCAGACAGCTAAATAAGCTACAAGTTATTTTTTTGCGAGCTCTGCACAGTGTTCAGCTAAAGCAACCTGTTGAAG
The DNA here is from genome assembly GCA_037952925.1 of Lithobates clamitans. Taxonomy (NCBI): domain Eukaryota; kingdom Metazoa; phylum Chordata; class Amphibia; order Anura; family Ranidae; genus Lithobates; species Lithobates clamitans. The sequence continues at coordinate 897,023 of JBBGZY010000801.1, forward strand.
GTTGGTGGTGTTTTTCTGATCCTATCACTACCGCAATCAGCTAAATAAGCTACAAGTTGGTTTTTTGCAAGCTCTGCACAGTGTTCAGCTAAAGCTACCTGTAGAAGGTTGGTGGTGTTTTCCTGATCCTATCACTACCGCAATCAGCTAAATAAGCTACAAGTTGGTTTTTTGCAAGCTCTGCACAGTGTTCAGCTAAAGCTACCTGTAGAAGGTTGGTGGTGTTTTCCTGATCCTATCACTACCGCAGACAGCTAAATAAGCTACAAGTTAGTTTTTTGCGTTCTCTGCACAATGTTCACCTAAAGCTACCTGTTGAACGTTGGTGGTGTTTTCCTGATCCTATCACTACCGCAAGCAACTAAATAATCTACAAGTTAGTTTTTTGCAAGCTCTGCACAGTGTTCAGCTAAAGCTACCTGTAGAAGGTTTGTGGTGTTTTCCTGATCCTATCACTACCGCAGACAGCTAAAAAAGCTACAAGTTAGTTTTTTTGCGAGCTCTGCACAGTGTTCAGCTAAAGCTACCTGTAGAAGGTTGGTGGTGTTTTCCTGATCCTATCACTACCGCAGGCAACCAAATAAGCTAAAGTTTGTTTTTTGCAAGCTCTGCACAGTGTTTAGCTAAAGCTACCTGTAGAAGGTTGGTGGTGTTTTCCTGATCCTATCACTACCGCTGAAAACTAAATAAGCTATAAGTTAGTTTTTTGCAAGCTCTGCACAGTGTTCAGCTAAAGCTACCTATAGAAGGTTGGTGGTGTTTTTTTCTGATCCTATCACTACCGCAGACAGCTAAATCAGCTACAAGTTAATTTTTTTGCAAGCTCTACACAGTGTTCAGCTAAAGCTACCTGTAGAAGGTTGCTGGTGTTTTTCTGATCCTATCACTACCGCAGACAGCTAAATAAGCTACAAGTTAGTTTTTTGCGAGCTCTGCACAGTGTTCAGCTAAAGCAACCTGTTGAAGGTTGGTGGTGTTTTTCTGATCCTATCACTACCGCAATCAGCTAAATAAGCTACAAGTTGGTTTTTTGCAAGCTCTGCACAGTGTTCAGCTAAAGCTACCTGTAGAAGGTTGCTGGTGTTTTCCTGATCCTATCACTACCGCAATCAGCTAAATAAGCTACAAGTTGGTTTTTTGCAAGCTCTGCACAGTGTTCAGCTAAAGCTACCTGTAGAAGGTTGGTGGTGTTTTCCTGATCCTATCACTACCGTGGGCAGCTAAATAAGCTACAAGTTAGTTTTTTTGCGAGCTCTGCACAGTGTTCAGCTAAAGCTACCTGCAGAAGGTTGGTGGTGTTTTCCTGATCCTATCACTACCGCAGACAGCTAAATAAGCTACAAGTTAGTTTTTTGCAAGCTCTGCACAGTGTTCAGCTAAAGCTACCTGTAGAAGGTTGGTGGTGTTTTCCTGATCCTATCACTACCGCAAGAAGATAAATAAGCTACAAGTTAGTTTTTTGCGTTCTCTGCACAGTGTTCACCTAAAGCTACCTGTTGAAGGTTGGTGGTGTTTTCCTGATCCTATCACTACCGCAAGCAACTAAATAAGCTACAAGTTAGTTTTTTGCAAGCTCTGCACAGTGTTCAGCTAAAGCTACCAGTAGAAGGTTGGTGGTGTTTTCCTGATCCTATCACTACCGCGGGCAGCTAAATAAGCTACAAGTTAGTTTTTTGCAAGCTCTGCACAGTGTTCAGCTAAAGCTAACTGTAGAAGGTTGGTGGTGTTTTCCTGATCCTATCACTACCGCAATCAGCTAAATAAGCTACAAGTTGTTTTTTTGCAAGCTCTGCACAGTGTTCAGCTAAAGCTACCTGTAGAAGGTTGGTGGTGTTGTCCTGATCCTATCACTACCGTGGGCAGCTAAATAAGCTACAAGTTAGGTTTTTTGCGAGCTCTGCACAGTGTTCAGCTAAAGCTACCTATAGAAGGTTGGTGGTGTTTTCCTGATCTTATCACTACCGCAGGCAACCAAATAAGCTACAAGTTAGTTTTTTTGGGAGCTCTGCACAGTGTTCAGCTAAAGCTACCTGTAGAAGGTTGGTGGTGTTTTCCTGATCCTATCACTACCACAGGCAACCAAATAGGCTACAAGTTAGTTTTTTGCAAGCTCTGCACAGTGTACAGCTAGAGCTACCAGTAGAAGGTTGGTGGTGTTTTCCTGATCCTATCACTATCGCTGGAAGCTAAATAAGCTACAAGTTAGTTTTTTGCAAGCTCTGCACAGTGTTCAGCTAAAGCTACCTGTAGAAGATTGGTGGTGTTTTCCTGATCCTATCACTACCGCAGACAGCTAAATAAGCTACAAGTTAGTTTTTTGAGTTCTCTGCACAATGTTCACCGTAAGCTACCTGTTGAAGGTTGGTGGTGTTTTCCTGATCCTATCACTACCACAAGCAACTAAATAAGCTACAAGTTAGTTTTTTGCAAGCTCTGCACAGTGTTCACCTAAAGCTACCTGTAGAAGGTTGGTGGTGTTTTCCTGATCCTATCACTACCACAAGCAGCTAAATAAGCTACAAGTTAGTTTTTTTCCAAGCTCTGCACAGTGTTCAGCTAAAGCTACCTGTAGAAGGTTGGTGGTGTTTTCCTGATCCTATCACTACCGCAGGCAGCTAAATAAGCTACAAGTTAGTTTTTTGCGAGCTCTGCACAGTGTTCAGCTAAAGCAACCTGTAGAAGGTTGGTGGTGTTTTTCTGATCCTATCACTACCGCAATCAGCTAAATAAGCTACAAGTTGTTTTTTTGCAAGCTCTGCACAGTGTTCAGCTAAAGCTACCTGTAGAAGGTTCGTGGTGTTTTCCTGATCCTATCACTACCACAGGCAGCTAAATAAGCTACAAGTTAGTTTTTTGCAAGCTCTGCACAGTGTTCACCTAAAGCTACCTGTAGAAGGTTAGTGGTGTTTTCCTGATCCTATCACTACCGTGGGCAGCTAAATAAGCTACAAGTTAGTTTTTTTGCGAGCTCTGCACAGTGTTCAGCTAAAGCTACCTGTAGAAGGTTGGTGGTGTTTTCCTGATCCTATCACTACCGCAGACAGCTAAATAAGCTACAAGTTAGGTTTTTTGCGAGCTCTGCACAGTGTTCAGCTAAAGCTACCTATAGAAGGTTGGTGGTGTTTTCCTGATCCTATCACTACTGCAGGCAACCAAATAAGCTACAAGTTAGTTTTTTGCAAGCTCTGCACAGTGTTCAGCTAAAGCTACCTGTAGAAGATTGGTGGTATTTTCCTGATCCTATCACTACCGCAGGCAACCAAATAAGCTACAAGTTAGTTTTTTGCAAGCTCTGCACAGTGTTCACCTAAAGCTACCTGTAGAAGGTTGGTGGTGTTTTCCTGATTCTATCACTACCACAAGCAGCTAAATAAGCTACAAGTTAGTTTTTTTCCAAGCTCTGCACAGTGTTCAGCTAAAGCTACCTGTAGAAGGTTTGTGGTGTTTTCCTGATCCTATCACTACCGCAGAGAGCTAAAAAAGCTACAAGTTAGTTTTTTTGCGAGCTCTGCACAGTGTTCAGCTAAAGCTACCTGTAGAAGGTTGGTGGTGTTTTCCTGATCCTATCACTACCGCAGGCAACCAAATAAGCTAAAGTTTGTTTTTTGCAAGCTCTGCACAGTGTTCAGCTAAAGCTACCTGTAGAAGGTTGGTGGTGTTTTCCTGATCCTATCACTACCGCTGAAAACTAAATAAGCTATAAGTTAGTTTTTTGCAAGCTCTGCACAGTGTTCAGCTAAAGCTACCTGTAGAAGGTTGGTGGTGTTTTTTTCTGATCCTATCACTACCGCAGACAGCTAAATAAGCTACAAGTTAATTTTTTTGCAAGCTCTACACAGTGTTCAGCTAAAGCTACCTGTAGAAGGTTGCTGGTGTTTTTCTGATCCTATCACTACCGCAGACAGCTAAATAAGCTACAAGTTATTTTTTTGCGAGCTCTGCACAGTGTTCAGCTAAAGCAACCTGTTGAAGGTTGGTGGTGTTTTTCTGATCCTATCACTACCGCAATCAGCTAAATAAGCTACAAGTTGGTTTTTTGCAAGCTCTGCACAGTGTTCAGCTAAAGCTACCTGTAGAAGGTTGGTGGTGTTTTCCTGATCCTATCACTACCGCAATCAGCTAAATAAGCTACAAGTTGGTTTTTTGCAAGCTCTGCACAGTGTTCAGCTAAAGCTACCTGTAGAAGGTTGGTGGTGTTTTCCTGATCCTATCACTACCGCAGACAGCTAAATAAGCTACAAGTTAGTTTTTTGCGTTCTCTGCACAATGTTCACCTAAAGCTACCTGTTGAACGTTGGTGGTGTTTTCCTGATCCTATCACTACCGCAAGCAACTAAATAATCTACAAGTTAGTTTTTTGCAAGCTCTGCACAGTGTTCAGCTAAAGCTACCTGTAGAAGGTTTGTGGTGTTTTCCTGATCCTATCACTACCGCAGACAGCTAAAAAAGCTACAAGTTAGTTTTTTTGCGAGCTCTGCACAGTGTTCAGCTAAAGCTACCTGTAGAAGGTTGGTGGTGTTTTCCTGATCCTATCACTACCGCAGGCAACCAAATAAGCTAAAGTTTGTTTTTTGCAAGCTCTGCACAGTGTTTAGCTAAAGCTACCTGTAGAAGGTTGGTGGTGTTTTCCTGATCCTATCACTACCGCTGAAAACTAAATAAGCTATAAGTTAGTTTTTTGCAAGCTCTGCACAGTGTTCAGCTAAAGCTACCTATAGAAGGTTGGTGGTGTTTTTTTCTGATCCTATCACTACCGCAGACAGCTAAATCAGCTACAAGTTAATTTTTTTGCAAGCTCTACACAGTGTTCAGCTAAAGCTACCTGTAGAAGGTTGCTGGTGTTTTTCTGATCCTATCACTACCGCAGACAGCTAAATAAGCTACAAGTTAGTTTTTTGCGAGCTCTGCACAGTGTTCAGCTAAAGCAACCTGTTGAAGGTTGGTGGTGTTTTTCTGATCCTATCACTACCGCAATCAGCTAAATAAGCTACAAGTTGGTTTTTTGCAAGCTCTGCACAGTGTTCAGCTAAAGCTACCTGTAGAAGGTTGCTGGTGTTTTCCTGATCCTATCACTACCGCAATCAGCTAAATAAGCTACAAGTTGGTTTTTTGCAAGCTCTGCACAGTGTTCAGCTAAAGCTACCTGTAGAAGGTTGGTGGTGTTTTCCTGATCCTATCACTACCGTGGGCAGCTAAATAAGCTACAAGTTAGTTTTTTTGCGAGCTCTGCACAGTGTTCAGCTAAAGCTACCTGCAGAAGGTTGGTGGTGTTTTCCTGATCCTATCACTACCGCAGACAGCTAAATAAGCTACAAGTTAGTTTTTTGCAAGCTCTGCACAGTGTTCAGCTAAAGCTACCTGTAGAAGGTTGGTGGTGTTTTCCTGATCCTATCACTACCGCAAGAAGATAAATAAGCTACAAGTTAGTTTTTTGCGTTCTCTGCACAGTGTTCACCTAAAGCTACCTGTTGAAGGTTGGTGGTGTTTTCCTGATCCTATCACTACCGCAAGCAACTAAATAAGCTACAAGTTAGTTTTTTGCAAGCTCTGCACAGTGTTCAGCTAAAGCTACCAGTAGAAGGTTGGTGGTGTTTTCCTGATCCTATCACTACCGCGGGCAGCTAAATAAGCTACAAGTTAGTTTTTTGCAAGCTCTGCACAGTGTTCAGCTAAAGCTAACTGTAGAAGGTTGGTGGTGTTTTCCTGATCCTATCACTACCGCAATCAGCTAAATAAGCTACAAGTTGTTTTTTTGCAAGCTCTGCACAGTGTTCAGCTAAAGCTACCTGTAGAAGGTTGGTGGTGTTGTCCTGATCCTATCACTACCGTGGGCAGCTAAATAAGCTACAAGTTAGGTTTTTTGCGAGCTCTGCACAGTGTTCAGCTAAAGCTACCTATAGAAGGTTGGTGGTGTTTTCCTGATCTTATCACTACCGCAGGCAACCAAATAAGCTACAAGTTAGTTTTTTTGGGAGCTCTGCACAGTGTTCAGCTAAAGCTACCTGTAGAAGGTTGGTGGTGTTTTCCTGATCCTATCACTACCACAGGCAACCAAATAGGCTACAAGTTAGTTTTTTGCAAGCTCTGCACAGTGTACAGCTAGAGCTACCAGTAGAAGGTTGGTGGTGTTTTCCTGATCCTATCACTATCGCTGGAAGCTAAATAAGCTACAAGTTAGTTTTTTGCAAGCTCTGCACAGTGTTCAGCTAAAGCTACCTGTAGAAGATTGGTGGTGTTTTCCTGATCCTATCACTACCGCAGACAGCTAAATAAGCTACAAGTTAGTTTTTTGAGTTCTCTGCACAATGTTCACCGTAAGCTACCTGTTGAAGGTTGGTGGTGTTTTCCTGATCCTATCACTACCACAAGCAACTAAATAAGCTACAAGTTAGTTTTTTGCAAGCTCTGCACAGTGTTCAGCTAAAGCTACCTGTAGAAGATTGGTGGTGTTTTCCTGATCCTATCACTACTGCAGACAGCTAAATAAGCTACAAGTTAGTTTTTTTGGGAGCTCTGCACAGTGTTCAGCTAAAGCTACCTGTAGAAGGTTAGTGGTGTTTTCCTGATCCTATCACTACCGCAGGCAACCAAATAAGCTACAAGTTAGTTTTTTGCAAGCTCTGCACAGTGTTCAACTAGAGCTACCTGTAGAAGGTTGGTGGTGTTTTCCTGATCCTATCACTATCGCTGGAAGCTAAATAAGCTACAAGTTAGTTTTTTGCAAGCTCTGCACAGTGTTCAGCTAAAGCTACCTGTAGAAGATTGGTGGTGTTTTCCTGATCCTATCACTACCGCAGACAGCTAAATAAGCTACAAGTTAGTTTTTTTGGGAGCTCTGCACAGTGTTCAGCTAAAGCTACCTGTAGAAGGTTGCTGGTGTTTTCCTGATCCTATCACTACCGCAGGCAACCAAATAAGCTACAAGTTAGTTTTTTGCAAGCTCTGCACAGTGTTCAGCTAGAGCTACCTGTAGAAGGTTGGTGGTGTTTTCCTGATCCTATCACTATCGCTGGAAGCTAAATAAGCTACAAGTTAGTTTTTTGCAAGCTATGCACAGTGTTCAGCTAAAGCTACCTGTAGAAGATTGGTGGTGTTTTCCTGATCCTATCACTACTGCAGACAGCTAAATAAGCTACAAGTTAGTTTTTTTGGGAGCTCTGCACAGTGTTCAGCTAAAGCTACCTGTAGAAGGTTGGTGGTGTTTTCCTGATCCTATCACTACCGCAGGCAACCAAATAAGCTACAAGTTAGTTTTTTGCAAGCTCTGCACAGTGTTCAGCTAGAGCTACCTGTAGAAGGTTGGTGGTGTTTTCTTGATCCTATCACTATCGCTGGAAGCTAAATAAGCTACAAGTTAGTTTTTTGCAAGCTCTGCACAGTGTTCAGCTAAAGCTACCTGTAGAAGATTGGTGGTGTTTTCCTGATCCTATCACTACCGCAGACAGCTAAATAAGCTACAAGTTAGTTTTTTGAGTTCTCTGCACAATGTTCACCGTAAGCTACCTGTTGAAGGTTGGTGGTGTTTTCCTGATCCTATCACTACCACAAGCAACTAAATAAGCTACAAGTTAGTTTTTTGCAAGCTCTGCACAGTGTTCAGCTAAAGCAACCTGTAGAAGGTTGGTGGTGTTTTTCTGATCCTATCACTACCGCAATCAGCTAAATAAGCTACAAGTTGGTTTTTTGCAAGCTCTGCATAGTGTTCAGCTAAAGCTACCTGTAGAAGGTTGGTGGTGTTTTCCTGATCCTATCACTACCGCAGGCAGCTAAATAGGCTACAAGTTAGTTTTTTGCGAGTTCTGCACAGTGTTCAACTAAAGCTACCTGTAGAAGGTTGGAGGTGTTTTCCTGATCCTATCACTACCGCAAGCAGCTAAATAAGCTAAAAGTTAGTTTTTTCCAAGCTCTGCACAGTGTTCAGCTAAAGCTACCTGTAGAAGGTTGGTGGTGTTTTTCTGATCCTATTACTACCGCAGGCAGCTAAATAAGCTCCAAGTTAGTTTTTTGCAAGCTCTGCACAGTGCTCAGCTAAAGCAACCTGTAGAAGGTTGGTGGTGTTTTTCTGACCCTATCACTACCGCAATCAGCTAAATAAGCTACAAGTTGGTTATTTGCAAGCTCTGCACAGTGTTCAGCTAAAGCTACCTGTAGAAAGTTGGTGGTGTTTACCTGATCCTATCACTACCGTGGGCAGCTAAATAAGCTACAAGTTAGTTTTTTTGCGAGCTCTGCACAGTGTTCAGCTAAAGCTACCTGTAGAAGGTTGGTGGTGTTTTCCTGATCCTATCACTACCGCAGGCAACCAAATAAGCTACAAGTTAGTTTTTTGAAAGCTCTGCACAGTGTTCAGCTAAAGCTACCTGTAGAAAGTTGGTGGTGTTTACCTGATCCTATCACTACCGTGGGCAGCTAAATAAGCTACAAGTTAGTTTTTTTGCAAGCTCTGCACAGTGCTCAGCTAAAGCAACCTGTAGAAGGTTGGTGGTGTTTTTCTGACCCTATCACTACCGCAATCAGCTAAATAAGCTACAAGTTGGTTTTTTGCAAGCTCTGCACAGTGTTCAGCTAAAGCTACCTGTAGAAGGTTGGTGGTGTTTTCCTGATCCTATCACTACCGTGGGCAGCTAAATAAGCTACAAGTTAGTTTTTTTGCGAGCTCTGCACAGTGTTCAGCTAAAGCTACCTGTAGAAGGTTGGTGGTGTTTTCCTGATCCTATCACTACCGCAGGCAGCCAAATAAGCTACAAGTTAGTTTTTTGAAAGCTCTGCACAGTGTTCAGCTAAAGCTACCTGTAGAAGGTTGGTGGTGTTTTCCTGATCCTATCACTACCGTGGGCAGCTAAATAAACAACAAGTTAGTTTTTTTGCGAGCTCTGCACAGTGTTCAGCTAAAGCTACCTTTAGAAGGTTGGTGGTGTTTTCCTGATCTTATCACTACCGCAGGCAACCAAATAAGCTACAAGTTAGTTTTTTGCAAGCTCTGCACAGTGTTCAGCTAAAGCTACCTGTAGAAGATTGGTGGTGTTTTCCTGATCCTATCACTACTGCAGACAGCTAAATAGGCTACAAGTTAGTTTTTTTGGGAGCTCTGCACAGTGTTCAGCTAAAGCTACCTGTAGAAGGTTGGTGGTGTTTTCCTGATCCTATCACTATCGCTGGAAGCTAAATAAGCTACAAGTTAGTTTTTTGCAAGCTCTGCACAGTGTTCAGCTAAAGCTACCTGTAGAAGATTGGTGGTGTTTTCCTGATCCTATCACTACCGCAGACAGCTAAATAAGCTACAAGTTAGTTTTTTGAGTTCTCTGCACAATGTTCACCGTAAGCTACCTGTTGAAGGTTGGTGGTGTTTTCCTGATCCTATCACTACCACAAGCAACTAAATAAGCTACAAGTCAGTTTTTTCCAAGCTCTGCACAGTGTTCAGCTAAAGCTACCTACAGAAGGTTGGCGGTGTTTTCCTGATCCTATCACTACCGCGTGCATCTAAATAAGCTAAAAGTTATTTTTTTGCGAGCTCTGCACAGTGTTCAGCTAAAGCTACCTGTAGAAGGTTGGTGGTGTTTTTCTGATCCTATCACTACCGCAGGCAGCTAAATAAGCTACAGGTTAGTTTTTTGCGAGCTCTGCACAGTGTTCAGCTAAAGCAACCTGTAGAAGGTTGGTGGTGTTTTTCTGATCCTATCACTACCGCAATCAGCTAAATAAGCTACAAGTTGGTTTTTTGCAAGCTCTGCACAGTGTTCAGCTAAAGCTACCTGTAGAAGGTTGGTGGTGTGTTCCTGATCCTATCACTACCGTGGGCAGCTAAATAAGCTACAAGTTAGTTTTTTTGCGAGCTCTGCACAGTGTTCAGCTAAAGCTACCTGTAGAAGGTTCGTGGTGTTTTCCTGATCCTATCACTACCGCAGGCAACCAAATAAGCTACAAGTTAGTTTTTTGCAAGCTCTGCACAGTGTTTACCTAAAGCTACCTGTAGAAGGTTGGTGGTTTTTTCCTGATCCTATCACTACCGCTGAAAGCTAAATAAGCTACAAGTTAGTTTTTTGCGAGCTCTGCACAGTGTTCACCTAAAGCTACCTGTAGAAGGTTGGTGGTGTTTTCCTGATCCTAATACTACCGCAGGCAGCTAAATAAGCTACAAGTTTGTTTTTTGCAAGCTCTGCTCAGTGTTCAGCTAAAGCTACCTGTAGAAGGTTGGTGGTGTTTTCCTGATCCTATCACTACCGCAGACAGCTAAATAAGCTACAAGTTAGTTTTTTGCGAGCTCTGCACAGTGTTCACCTGAAGCTACCTGTAGAAGGTTGGTGATGTTTTACTGATCCTATCAATACCGCAAGAAGATAAATAAGCTACAAGTTAGTTTTTTGCGAGCTCTGCACAGTGTTCAGCTAAAGCTACCTGTAGAAGGTTGGTGGTGTTTTCCTGATCCTATCACTACCACAGGCAGCTAAATAAGCTACAAGTAAGTTTTTTGCAAGCTCTGCACAGTGTTAAGCTAAAGCTACCTGTAGAAGGTTTTTGGTGTTTTTCTGATCCTATCACTACCGTGGGCAGCTAAATAACCTACACGTTAGTTTTTTGCGAGCTCTGCACAGTGTTCAGCTAAAACTACCTGTAGAAGGTTGGTGGTGTTTTCCTGATCCTATCACTACCGCAGGCAACCAAATAAGCTACAAGTTAGTTTTTTTCAAGCTCTGCTCAGTGTTCAAATAAAGCTACCTGTAGAAGGTTGGTGGTGTTTTCCTGATCCTATCACTACCGCAGGCAGCTAAATAAGCTACAAATTAGTTTTTTGCGAGCTCTGCACAGTGTTCAGCTAAAGCTACCTGTAGAAGGTTGGTGGTGTTTTCCTGATCCTATCAATACCGCTGGCAGCTAAAGAGGCTACAAGTTAGTTTTTTGCAAGCTCTGCACAGTGTTCAGCTAAAGCTACCTGTAGAAGATTGGTGCTGTTTTCCTGATCCTATCACTACTGCAGACAGCTAAATAAGCTACAAGTTAGTTTTTTGCGTTCTCTGCACAGTGTTCACCTAAAGCTACCTGTTGAAGGTTGGTGGTGTTTTCCTGATTCTATCACTACCGCAAGCAACTAAATAAGCTACAAGTTAGTTTTTTGCAAGCTCTGCACAGTGTTCAGCTAAAGCTACCTGTAGAAGGTTGGTGGTGTTTTCCTGATCTTATCACTACCACGGGCAGCTAAATAAGCTACAAGTTAGTTTTTTGCAAGCTCTGCACAGTGTTCACCTAAAGCTACCTGTAGAAGGTTGGTGGTGTTTTCCTGATCCTATCACTACCACAAGCAGCTAAATAAGCTACAAGTTAGTTTTTTTCCAAGCTCTGCACAGTGTTCAGCTAAAGCTACCTGTAGAAGGTTGGTGGTGTTTTCCTGATCCTATCACTACCGCAGGCAGCTAAATAAGCTACAAGTTAGTTTTTTGCGAGCTCTGCACAGTGTTCAGCTAAAGCAACCTGTAGAAGGTTGGTGGTGTTTTTCTGATCCTATCACTACCGCAATCAGCTAAATAAGCTACAAGTTGTTTTTTTGCAAGCTCTGCACAGTGTTCAGCTAAAGCTACCTGTAGAAGGTTCGTGGTGTTTTCCTGATCCTATCACTACCACAGGCAGCTAAATAAGCTACAAGTTAGTTTTTTGCAAGCTCTGCACAGTGTTCACCTAAAGCTACCTGTAGAAGGTTAGTGGTGTTTTCCTGATCCTATCACTATCGTGGGCAGCTAAATAAGCTACAAGTTAGTTTTTTTGCGAGCTCTGCACAGTGTTCAGCTAAAGCTACCTGTAGAAGGTTGGTGGTGTTTTCCTGATCCTATCACTACCGCAGACAGCTAAATAAGCTACAAGTTAGGTTTTTTGCGAGCTCTGCACAGTGTTCAGCTAAAGCTACCTATAGAAGGTTGGTGGTGTTTTCCTGATCCTATCACTACTGCAGGCAACCAAATAAGCTACAAGTTAGTTTTTTGCAAGCTCTGCACAGTGTTCAGCTAAAGCTACCTGTAGAAGATTGGTGGTATTTTCCTGATCCTATCACTACCGCAGGCAACCAAATAAGCTACAAGTTAGTTTTTTGCAAGCTCTGCACAGTGTTCACCTAAAGCTACCTGTAGAAGGTTGGTGGTGTTTTCCTGATCCTATCACTACCACAAGCAGCTAAATAAGCTACAAGTTAGTTTTTTTCCAAGCTCTGCACAGTGTTCAGCTAAAGCTACCTGTAGAAGGTTTGTGGTGTTTTCCTGATCCTATCACTACCGCAGACAGCTAAAAAAGCTACAAGTTAGTTTTTTTGCGAGCTCTGCACAGTGTTCAGCTAAAGCTACCTGTAGAAGGTTGGTGGTGTTTTCCTGATCCTATCACTACCGCAGGCAACCAAATAAGCTAAAGTTTGTTTTTTGCAAGCTCTGCACAGTGTTCAGCTAAAGCTACCTGTAGAAGGTTGGTGGTGTTTTCCTGATCCTATCACTACCGCTGAAAACTAAATAAGCTATAAGTTAGTTTTTTGCAAGCTCTGCACAGTGTTCAGCTAAAGCTACCTGTAGAAGGTTGGTGGTGTTTTTTTCTGATCCTATCACTACCGCAGACAGCTAAATAAGCTACAAGTTAATTTTTTCGCAAGCTCTACACAGTGTTCAGCTAAAGCTACCTGTAGAAGGTTGCTGGTGTTTTTCTGATCCTATCACTACCGCAGACAGCTAAATAAGCTACAAGTTATTTTTTTGCGAGCTCTGCACAGTGTTCAGCTAAAGCAACCTGTTGAAGGTTGGTGGTGTTTTTCTGATCCTATCACTACCGCAATCAGCTAAATAAGCTACAAGTTGGTTTTTTGCAAGCTCTGCACAGTGTTCAGCTAAAGCTACCTGTAGAAGGTTGGTGGTGTTTTCCTGATCCTATCACTACCGCAATCAGCTAAATAAGCTACAAGTTGGTTTTTTGCAAGCTCTGCACAGTGTTCAGCTAAAGCTACCTGTAGAAGGTTGGTGGTGTTTTCCTGATCCTATCACTACCGTGGGCAGCTAAATAAGCTACAAGTTAGTTTTTTTGCGAGCTCTGCACAGTGTTCAGCTAAAGCTACCTGCAGAAGGTTGGTGGTGTTTTCCTGATCCTATCACTACCGCAGACAGCTAAATAAGGTACAAGTTAGTTTTTTGCGTTCTCTGCACAATGTTCACCTAAAGCTACCTGTTGAACGTTGGTGGTGTTTTCCTGATCCTATCACTACCGCAAGCAACTAAATAATCTACAAGTTAGTTTTTTGCAAGCTCTGCACAGTGTTCAGCTAAAGCTACCTGTAGAAGGTTTGTGGTGTTTTCCTGATCCTATCACTACCGCAGACAGCTAAAAAAGCTACAAGTTAGTTTTTTTGCGAGCTCTGCACAGTGTTCAGCTAAAGCTACCTGTAGAAGGTTGGTGGTGTTTTCCTGATCCTATCACTACCGCAGGCAACCAAATAAGCTAAAGTTTGTTTTTTGCAAGCTCTGCACAGTGTTCAGCTAAAGCTACCTGTAGAAGGTTGGTGGTGTTTTCCTGATCCTATCACTACCGCTGAAAACTAAATAAGCTATAAGTTAGTTTTTTGCAAGCTCTGCACAGTGTTCAGCTAAAGCTACCTATAGAAGGTTGGTGGTGTTTTTTTCTGATCCTATCACTACCGCAGACAGCTAAATCAGCTACAAGTTAATTTTTTTGCAAGCTCTACACAGTGTTCAGCTAAAGCTACCTGTAGAAGGTTGCTGGTGTTTTTCTGATCCTATCACTACCGCAGACAGCTAAATAAGCTACAAGTTAGTTTTTTGCGAGCTCTGCACAGTGTTCAGCTAAAGCAACCTGTTGAAGGTTGGTGGTGTTTTTCTGATCCTATCACTACCGCAATCAGCTAAATAAGCTACAAGTTGGTTTTTTGCAAGCTCTGCACAGTGTTCAGCTAAAGCTACCTGTAGAAGGTTGGTGGTGTTTTCCTGATCCTATCACTACCGCAATCAGCTAAATAAACTACAAGTTGGTTTTTTGCAAGCTCTGCACAGTGTTCAGCTAAAGCTACCTGTAGAAGGTTGGTGGTGTTTTCCTGATCCTATCACTACCGTGGGCAGCTAAATAAGCTACAAGTTAGTTTTTTTGCGAGCTCTGCACAGTGTTCAGCTAAAGCTACCTGCAGAAGGTTGGTGGTGTTTTCCTGATCCTATCACTACCGCAGACAGCTAAATAAGCTACAAGTTAGTTTTTTGCAAGCTCTGCACAGTGTTCACCTGAAGCTACCTGTAGAAGGTTGGTGGTGTTTTCCTGATCCTATCACTACCGCAAGAAGATAAATAAGCTACAAGTTAGTTTTTTGCGTTCTCTGCACAGTGTTCACCTAAAGCTACCTGTTATAGGTTGGTGGTGTTTTCCTGATCCTATCACTACCGCAAGCAACTAAATAAGCTACAAGTTAGTTTTTTGCAAGCTCTGCACAGTGTTCAGCTAAAGCTACCAGTAGAAGGTTGGTGGTGTTTTCCTGATCCTATCACTACCGCGGGCAGCTAAATAAGCTACAAGTTAGTTTTTTGCAAGCTCTGCACAGTGTTCAGCTAAAGCTAACTGTAGAAGGTTGGTGGTGTTTTCCTGATCCTATCACTACCGCGGGCAGCTAAATAAGCTACAAGTTAGTTTTTTGCGAGCTCTGCACAGTGTTCAGCTAAAGCTACCTGTAGAAGGTTGGTGGTGTTTTCCTGATCCTATCAATACCGCAGGAAACCAAATAAGCTACAAGTTAGTTTTTTGCAAGCTCTGCACAGTGTTCAGCTAAAGATACCTGTAAAAGGTTGGTGGTGTTTTCCTGATCCTTTCACTACCGCAGGCAGCTAAAAAAGCTACAAGTTAGTTTTTTGCGAGCTCTGCACAGTGTTCACCTAAAGCTACCTGTAGAAGGTTGGTGGTGTTTTCCTGATCCTAATACTACCGCAGGCAGCTAAATAAGCTACAAGTTAGTTTTTTGCAAGCTCTGCTCAGTGTTCAGCTAAAGCTACCGGTAGAAGGTTGGTGGTGTTTTCCTGATCCTATCACTACCGCAGACAGCTAAATAAGCTACAAGTTAGTTTTTTGCGAGCTCTGCACAGTGTTCACCTGAAGCTACCTGTAGAAGGTTGGTGATGTTTTACTGATCCTATCAATACCGCAAGAAGATGAATAAGCTACAAGTTAGTTTTTTGCGAGCTCTGCACAGTGTTCAGCTAAATCTACCTGTAGAAGGTTGGTGGTGTTTTCCTGATCCTATCACTACCGTGGGCAGCTAAATAAGCTACAAGTTAGTTTTTTTGCGAGCTCTGCACAGTGTTCAGCTAAAGCTACCTGTAGAAGGTTGGTGGTGTTTTCCTGATCCTATCACTTCCGCAGCCAACCAAATAAGCTACAAGTTAGTTTTTTGCAAGCTCTGCACAGTGTTCAGCTAAAGCTACCTGTAGAAGGTTGGTGGTGTTTTCCTGATCTTATCACTACCGCAGACAGCTAAATAAGCTACAAGTTAGTTTTTTTCGAGCTCTGCACAGTGTTCACCTGAAGCTACCTGTAGAAGGTTGGTGGTGTTTTACTGATCCTATCAATACCGCAAGAAGATAAATAAGCTACAAGTTAGTTTTTTGCGAGCTCTGCACAGTGTTCAGATAAAGCTACATGTAGAAGGTTGGTGGTGTTTTCCTGATCCTATCACTACCGTGGGCAGCTAAATAAGCTACAAGTTAGTTTTTTGCGAGCTCTGCACAGTGTTCAGCTAAAGCTACCTGTAGAAGGTTGGTGGTGTTTTCCTGATCCTATCACTTCCGCAGCCAACCAAATAAGCTACAAGTTAGTTTTTTGCAAGCTCTGCACAGTGTTCAGCTAAAGCTACCTGTAGAAGGTTGGTGGTGTTTTCCTGATCCTATCACTACCGTGGGCAGCTAAATAAGCTACAAGTTAGTTTTTTGCGAGCTCTGCACAGTGTTCAGCTAAAGCTACCTGTAGAAGGTTGGTTGTGTTTTCCTGATCCTATCACTACCGCAGACAGCTAAAAAAGCTACAAGTTAGTTTTTTGCGTTCTCTGCACAGTGTTCACCTAAAGCTACCTGTTGAAGGTTGGTGGTGTTTTCCTGATCCTATCACTACCGCGGGCAGCTAAATAAGCGACAAGTTAGTTTTTTGCGAGATCTGCACAGTGTTCAGCTAAAGCTACCTGTAGAAGGTTGGTGGTGTTTTCCTGATCCTATCACTACCGAAGGCAACCAAATAAGCTACAAGTTAGTTTTTTGCGAGCTCTGCACAGTGTTCAGCTAAAGCTACCTGTAAAAGGTTGGTGGTGTTTTTGTGATCCTATCACTACCGCAAGCAGCTAAATAAACTACAAGTTAGTTTTTTGCAAGCTCTGCACAGTGTTCAGCTAAAGCTACCTGTAGAAGATTGGTGGTGTTTTCCTGATCCTATCACTACCGCAGGCAGCTAAATAAGCTTCAAGTTCGTTTTTTGCGAGCTCTGCACAGTGTTCACCTAAAGCTACCTGTAGAAGGTTGGTGGTGTTTTCCTGATCCTATTACTACCGCAGGCAGCTAAATAAGCTACAAGTTAGTTTTTGCAAGCTCTGCACAGTGTTCAGCTAAAGCTACCTGTAGAAGGTTGGTGGTGTTTTCCTGATCCTATCACCACTGCAAGCAACTAAATAAGCTAAAAGTTAGTTTTTTGCGAGCTCTGCACAGTGTTCAGCTAAAGCTACCTGTAGAAGCTTGGTGGTGTTTTCTTGTTCCTATCACTACCGCAGGCAACCAAATAAGCTACAAGTTAGTTTTTTGCGAGCTCTGCACAGTGTTCAGCTAAAGCTACCTGAAGAAGGTTGGTGGTGTTTTCCTGATCCTATCACTACCACAGGCAGCTAAATAAGCTACAAGTTAGTTTTTTGCGAGCTCTGCACAGTGTTCACCTAATGCTACCTGTAGAAGGTTGGTGGTGTTTTCCTGATCCTATCACTACCGTGGGCAGCTAAATAAGCTACAAGTTAGTTTTTTTGCGAGCTCTGCACAGTGTTCAGCTAAAGCTACCTGTAGAATGTTGGTGGTGTTTTCCTCATCCTATCACTACCGCAGGCAGCTAAATAAGCTACAAATTAGTTTTTTTGAGCTCTGCACAGTGTTCAGCTAAAGCTACCTGTAGAAGGTTGGTGGTGTTTTCCTGATCCTATCACTACCGCAGGCAGCTAAATAAGCTACAAATTAGTTTTTTCGAGCTCTGCACAGTGTTCAGCTAAAGCTACCTGTAGAAGGTTGGTGGTGTTTTCCTGATCCTATTACTACCGCAGGCAGCTAAATAAGCTACAAGTTAGTTTTTTGCGAGCTCTGCACAGTGTTCAGCTAAAGCTACCTGTAGAAGGTTGGTGGTGTTTTCCTGATCCTATCACTACCGCGGGCAGCTAAATAAGCTACAAGTTAGTTTTTTGCGAGCTCTGCACAGTGTTCACCTTATGCTACCTGTAGAAGGTTGGTGGTGTTTTCCTGATCCTATCACTACCGCAGGCAACCAAATAAGCTACAAGTTAGTTTTTTGCAAGCTCTGCACAGTGTTTAGCTAAAGATACCTGTAAAAGGTTGGTTGTGTTTTCCTGATATTATCACTACCGCAGGTAGCTAAATAAGCTACAAGTTAGTTTTTTGCGAGCTCTGCACAGTGTTCACCTAAAGCTACCTGTAGAAGGTTGGTGGTGTTTTCCTGATCCTAATACTACCGCAGGCAGCTAAATAAGCTACAAGTTAGTTTTTGCAAGCTCTGCACAGTGTTCAGCTAAAGCTACCTGTAGAAGGTTGGTGGTGTTTTCCTGATCCTATCACCACTGCAAGCAACTAAATAAGCTAAAAGTTAGTTTTTTGCGAGCTCTGCACAGTGTTCAGCTAAAGCTACCTGTAGAAGCTTGGTGGTGTTTTCTTGTTCCTATCACTACCGCAGGCAACCAAATAAGCTACAAGTTAGTTTTTTGCGAGCTCTGCACAGTGTTCAGCTAAAGCTACCTGTAGAAGGTTGGTGGTGTTTTCCTGATCCTATCACTACCACAGGCAGCTAAATAAGCTACAAGTTAGTTTTTTGCGAGCTCTGCACAGTGTTCACCTAATGCTACCTGCAGAAGGTTGGTGGTGTTTTCCTGATCCTATCACTACCGTGGGCAGCTAAATAAGCTACAAGTTAGTTTTTTTGCGAGCTCTGCACAGTGTTCAGCTAAAGCTACCTGTAGAATGTTGGTGGTGTTTTCCTCATCCTATCACTACCGCAGGCAGCTAAATAAGCTACAAATTAGTTTTTTTGAGCTCTGCACAGTGTTCAGCTAAAGCTACCTGTAGAAGGTTGGTGGTGTTTTCCTGATCCTATCACTACCGCAGGCAGCTAAATAAGCTAAAAATTAGTTTTTTCGAGCTCTGCACAGTGTTCAGCTAAAGCTACCTGTAGAAGGTTGGTGGTGTTTTCCTGATCCTATTACTACCGCAGGCAGCTAAATAAGCTACAAGTTAGTTTTTTGCGAGCTCTGCACAGTGTTCACCTTATGCTACCTGTAGAAGGTTGGTGGTGTTTTCCTGATCCTATCACTACCGCAGGCAACCAAATAAGCTACAAGTTAGTTTTTTGCAAGCTCTGCACAGTGTTTAGCTAAAGATACCTGTAAGAGGTTGGTGGTGTTTTCCTGATCCTATCACTACCGCAGTTAGCTAAATAAGCTACAAGTTAGTTTTTTGCAAGCTCTGCACAGTGTTCACCTAAAGCTACCTGTAGAAGGTTGGTGGTGTTTTCCTGATCCTAATACTACCGCAGGCAGCTAAATAAGCTACAAGTTAGTTTTTTGCAAGCTCTGCTCAGTGTTCAGCTAAAGCTACCTGTAGAAGGTTGGTGGTGTTTTCCTGATCCTATCACTACCGCAGACAGCTAAATAAGCTACAAGTTAGTTTTTTGCGAGCTCTGCACAGTGTTCACGTGAATCTACCTGTAGAAGGTTGGTGGTGTTTTCCTGATCCTATCACTACCGTGGGCAGCTAAATAAGCTACAAGTTAGTTTTTTTGCGAGCTCTCCACAGTGTTCAGCTAAAGCTACCTGTAGAAGGTTTGTGGTGTTTTCCTGATCCTATCACTACCGCAGACAGCTAAAAAAGCTACAAGTTAGTTTTTTGCGTTCTCTGCACAGTGTTTACCTAAAGCTACCTGTTGTAGGTTGGAGGTGTTTTCCTGATACTATCAATACCGCAGGCAACCAAATAAGCTACAAGTTAGTTTTTTGCGAGCTCTGCACAGTGTTCAATTAAAGCTACCTGTAGAAGGTTGGTGGTATTTTCCTGATCCTATCACTACCGCGGGCAGCTAAATAAGCTACAAGTCAGTTTTTTGCGAGCTCTGCACAGTGTTCACCTTATGCTACCTGTAGAAGGTTGGTGGTGTTTTCCTGATCCTATCACTACCGCAGGCAACCAAATAAGCTACAAGTTAGTTTTTTGCAAGCTCTGCACAGTGTTTAGCTAAAGATACCTGTAAGAGGTTGGTGGTGTTTTCCTGATCCTATCACTACCGCAGTTAGCTAAATAAGCTACAAGTTAGTTTTTTGCAAGCTCTGCACAGTGTTCACCTAAAGCTACCTGTAGAAGGTTGGTGGTGTTTTCCTGATCCTAATACTACCGCAGGCAGCTAAATAAGCTACAAGTTAGTTTTTTGCAAGCTCTGCTCAGTGTTCAGCTAAAGCTACCTGTAGAAGGTTGGTGGTGTTTTCCTGATCCTATCACTACCGCAGACAGCTAAATAAGCTACAAGTTAGTTTTTTGCGAGCTCTGCACAGTGTTCACCTGAAGCTACCTGTAGAAGGTTGGTGGTGTTTTCCTGATCCTATCACTACCGTGGGCAGCTAAATAAGCTACAAGTTAGTTTTTTTGCGAGCTCTGCACAGTGTTCAGCTAAAGCTACCTGTAGAAGGTTCGTGGTGTTTTCCTGATCCTATCACTACCGCAGACAGCTAAAAAAGCTACAAGTTAGTTTTTTGCGTTCTCTGCACAGTGTTTACCTAAAGCTACCTGTTGTAGGTTGGAGGTGTTTTCCTGATACTATCAATACCGCAGGCAACCAAATAAGCTAAAAGTTAGTTTTTTGCGAGCTCTGCACAGTGTTCAGCTAAAGCTACCTGTAGAAGCTTGGTGGTGTTTTCTTGTTCCTATCACTACCGCAGGCAACCAAATAAGCTACAAGTTAGTTTTTTGCGAGCTCTGCACAGTGTTCAGCTAAAGCTACCTGTAGAAGGTTGGTGGTGTTTTCCTGATCCTATCACTACCACAGGCAGCTAAATAAGCTACAAGTTAGTTTTTTGCGAACTCTGCACAGTGTTCACCTAATGCTACCTGTAGAAGGTTGGTGGTGTTTTCCTGATCCTATCACTACCGTGGGCAGCTAAATAAGCTACAAGTTAGTTTTTTTGCGAGCTCTGCACAGTGTTCAGCTAAAGCTACCTGTAGAATGTTAGTGGTGTTTTCCTGATCCTATCACTACCGCAGGCAGCTAAATAAGCTACAAATTAGTTTTTTTGAGCTCTGCACAGTGTTCAGCTAAAGCTACCTGTAGAAGGTTGGTGGTGTTTTCCTGATCCTATCACTACCGCGGGCAGCTAAATAAGCTACAAGTTAGTTTTTTGCGAGCTCTGCACAGTGTTCACCTTATGCTACCTGTAGAAGGTTGGTGGTGTTTTCCTGATCCTATCACTACCGCAGGCAACCAAATAAGCTACAAGTTAGTTTTTTGCAAGCTCTGCACAGTGTTTAGCTAAAGATACCTGTAAAAGGTTGGTGGTGTTTTCCTGATCCTATCACTACCGCAGGTAGCTAAATAAGCTACAAGTTAGTTTTTTGCAAGCTCTGCACAGTGTTCACCTAAAGCTACCTGTAGAAGGTTGGTGGTCTTTTCCTGATCCTAATACTACCGCAGGCAGCTAAATAAGCTACAAGTTAGTTTTTTGCAAGCTCTGCTCAGTGTTCAGCTAAAGCTACCTGTAGAAGGTTGGTGGTGTTTTCCTGATCCTATCACTACCGCAGACAGCTAAATAAGCTACAAGTTAGTTTTTTGCGAGCTCTGCACAGTGTTCACCTGAAGCTACCTGTAGAAGGTTGGTGGTGTTTTCCTGATCCTATCACTACCGTGGGAAGCTAAATAAGCTACAAGTTAGTTTTTTTGCGAGCTCTGCACAGTGTTCAGCTAAAGCTACCTGTAGAAGGTTCGTGGTGTTTTCCTGATCCTATCACTACCGCAGACAGCTAAAAAAGCTACAAGTTAGTTTTTTGCGTTCTCTGCACAGTGTTTACCTAAAGCTACCTGTTGTAGGTTGGAGGTGTTTTCCTGATACTATCAATACCGCAGGCAACCAAATAAGCTAAAAGTTAGTTTTTTGCGAGCTCTGCACAGTGTTCAGCTAAAGCTACCTGTAGAAGCTTGGTGGTGTTTTCTTGTTCCTATCACTACCGAAGGCAACCAAATAAGCTACAAGTTAGTTTTTTGCGAGCTCTGCACAGTGTTCAGCTAAAGCTACCTGTAGAAGGTTGGTGGTGTTTTCCTGATCCTATCACTACCACAGGCAGCTAAATAAGCTACAAGTTAGTTTTTTGCGAGCTCTGCACAGTGTTCACCTAATGCTACCTGTAGAAGGTTGGTGGTGTTTTCCTGATCCTATCACTACCGTGGGCAGCTAAATAAGCTACAAGTTAGTTTTTTTGCGAGCTCTGCACAGTGTTCAGCTAAAGCTACCTGTAGAATGTTGGTGGTGTTTTCCTCATCCTATCACTACCGCAGGCAGCTAAATAAGCTACAAATTAGTTTTTTTGAGCTCTGCACAGTGTTCAGCTAAAGCTACCTGTAGAAGGTTGGTGGTGTTTTCCTGATCCTATCACTACCGCAGGCAGCTAAATAAGCTACAAATTAGTTTTTTCGAGCTCTGCACAGTGTTCAGCTAAAGCTACCTGTAGAAGGTTGGTGGTGTTTTCCTGATCCTATTACTACCGCAGGCAGCTAAATAAGCTACAAGTTAGTTTTTTGCGAGCTCTGCACAGTGTTCAGCTAAAGCTACCTGTAGAAGGTTGGTGGTGTTTTCCTGATCCTATCACTACCGCGGGCAGCTAAATAAGCTACAAGTTAGTTTTTTGCGAGCTCTGCACAGTGTTCACCTTATGCTACCTGTAGAAGGTTGGTGGTGTTTTCCTGATCCTATCACTACCGCAGGCAACCAAATAAGCTACAAGTTAGTTTTTTGCAAGCTCTGCACAGTGTTTAGCTAAAGATACCTGTAAAAGGTTGGTGGTGTTTTCCTGATCCTATCACTACCGCAGGTAGCTAAATAAGCTACAAGTTAGTTTTTTGCGAGCTCTGCACAGTGTTCACCTAAAGCTACCTGTAGAAGGTTGGTGGTGTTTTCCTGATCCTATCACTACCGCAGGCAACCAAATAAGCTACAAGTTAGTTTTTTGCAAGCTCTGCTCAGTGTTCAGCTAAAGCTACCAATAGAAGGTTGGTGGTGTTTTCCTGATCCTATCAATACCGCAGACAGCTAAATAAGCTACAAGTTAGTTTTTTGCGAGCTCTGCACAGTGTTCACCTGAAGCTACCTGTAGAAGGTTTGTGGTGTTTTCCTGATCCTATCACTACCGTGGGCAGCTAAATAAACTACAAGTTAGTTTTTTTGCGAGCTCTGCACAGTGTTCAGCTAAAGCTACCTGTAGAAGGTTCGTGGTGTTTTCCTGATCCTATCACTACCGTGGGCAGCTAAATAAGCTACAAATAAGTTTTTTCGAGCTCTGCACAGTGTTCAGCTAAAGCTACCTGTAGAAGGTTGGTGGTGTTTTCCTGATCCTATCACTACCGCGGGCAGCTAAATAAGCTACAAGTTAGTTTTTTGCGTTCTCTGCACAGTGTTTACCTAAAGCTACCTGTTGTAGGTTGGAGGTGTTTTCCTGATACTATCAATACCGCAGGCAACCAAATAAGCTACAAGTTCGTTTTTTGCGAGCTCTGCACAGTGTTCAATTAAAGCTACCTGTAGAAGGTTGGTGGTATTTTCCTGATCCTAATACTACCGCAGGCAGCTAAATAAGCTACAAGTTAGTTTTTTGCAAGCTCTGCTCAGTGTTCAGCTAAAGCTACCTGTAGAATGTTGGTGGTGTTTTCCTGATCCTATCACTACCGCAAGCAACTAAATAAGCTACAAGTTAGTTTTTTGCAAGCTCTGCACAGTGTTCAGCTAAAGCTACCTGTAAAAGGTTTGTGGTGTTTTCCTGATCCTATCACTACCGCAAGCAGCTAAATAAACTACAAGTTCGTTTTTTGCGAGCTCTGCACAGTGTTCACCTAATGCTACCTGTAGAAGGTTGGTGGTGTTTTCCTGATCCTATTAATACCGCAGGCAGCTAAATAAGCTACAAGTTAGTTTTTTGTGAGCTCTGCACAGTGTTCAGCTAAAGCTACCTGTAGAAGGTTGGTGGTGTTTTCTTGATCCTATCACTACCGCAGGCAACCAAATAAGCTACAAGTTAGTTTTTTGCGAGCTCTGCACAGTGTTCAGCTAAAGCTACCTGTAGAAGGTTGGTGGTGTTTTCCTGATCCTATCACTACCACAGGCAGCTAAATAAGCTACAAGTTAGTTTTTTGCGAGCTCTGCACAGTGTTCACCTTATGCTACCTGTAGAAGGTTGGTGGTGTTTTCCTGATCCTATCACTACCGTGGGCAGCTAAATAAGCTACAAATAAGTTTTTTCGAGCTCTGCACAGTATTCAGCTAAAGCTACCTGTACAAGGTTGGTGGTGTTTTCCTGATCCTATCACTACCGCAGGCAGCTAAATAAGCTACAAGTTAGTTTTTTGCAAACTCTGCACAGTGTTCAGCTAAAGCTACCTGTAGAATGTTGGTGGTGTTTTCCTGATCCTATCACTACCGCAGGCAGCTAAATAAACTACAAGTTAGTTTTTTGCAAGCTCTGCACAGTGTTCAGCTAAAGCTACCTGTAGAAGATTGATGGTGTTTTCCTGATTCTATCACTACCGCAGACAGCTAAATAAGCTACAAGTTAGTTTTTTGCTTTCTCTGCACAGTGTTTACCTAAAGCTACCTGTAGAAGGTTGGTGGTGTTTTCCTGATCCTATCACTACCGTGGGCAGCTAAATAAGCTACAAATTAGTTTTTTCGAGCTCTGCACAGTATTCAGCTAAAGCTACCTGTACAAGGTTGGTGGTGTTTTTCTGATCCTATCACTATCGCAGGCAGCTAAATAAGCTACAAGTTAGTTTTTTGCAAGCTCTGCACAGTGTTCAGCTAAAGCTACCTGTAGAAGGTTGGTGGTGTTTTCCTGATCCTATCACTACCGCAGGCAGCTAAATAAGCTACAAATTAGTTTTTTGCGAGCTCTGCACAGTGTTCAGCTAAAGCTACCTGTAGAAGGTTGGTGGTGTTTTCCTGATCCTATCAATACTGCTGGCAGCTAAATAAACTACAAATTAGTTTTTTGCAAGCTCTGCACAGTGTTGAGCTAAAGCTACCTGTAGAAGATTGGTGGTGTTTTCCTGATCCTATCACTACCGCAGGCAGCTAAATAAGCTACAAGTTAGTTTTTTGCGTTCTCTGCACAGTGTTCACCTAAAGCTACCTGTTGAAGGTTGGTGCTGTTTTCCTGATCCTATCACTACCGCAAGCAACTAAATAAGCTACAAGTTAGTTTTTTGCAAGCTCTGCATAGTGTTCAGCTAAAGCTACCTGTAGAAGGTTGGTAGTGTTTTCCTGATCCTTTCACTACCGCAGGCAGCTAAATAAGCTACAAGTTCGTTTTTTGTGAGCTCTGCACAGTGTTCAGCTAAAGCTACCTATAGAAGGTTGGTGGTGTTTTCCTGATCCTATCACTACCACGGGCAGCTAAATAAGCTACAAGTTAGTTTTTTGCTACCTCTGCACAGTGTTCACCTGAAGCTACCTGTAGAAGGTTGGTGGTGTTTTCCTGATCCTATCACTACCGCAAGAAGATAAATAAGCTACAAGTTAGTTTTTTGCGAGCTCTGCACAGTGTTCAGCTAAAGCTACCTGTAGAAGGTTGGTGGTGTTTTCCTGATCCTATCAATACCGCAGGAAACCAAATAAGCTACAAGTTAGTTTTTTTGCGAGCTCTGCACAGTGTTCAGCTAAAGCTACCTGTAGAAGGTTGGTGGTGTTTTCCTGATCCTATCACTTCCGCAGCCAACCAAATAAGCTACAAGTTAGTTTTTTGCAAGCTCTGCACAGTGTTCAGCTAAAGCTACCTGTAGAAGGTTGGTGGTGTTTTCCTGATCCTATCACTACCGCAGACAGCTAAATAAGCTACAAGTTAGTTTTTTGCGAGCTCTGCACAGTGTTCACCTGAAGCTACCTGTAGAAGGTTGGTGGTGTTTTACTGATCCTATCAATACTGCAAGAAGATAAATAAGCTACAAGTTAGTTTTTTTCGAGCTCTGCACAGTGTTCAGCTAAAGCTACCTGTAGAAGGTTGGTGGTGTTTTCCTGATCCTATCACTACCGTGGGCAGCTAAATAAGCTACAAGTTAGTTTTTTTGCGAGCTCTGCACAGTGTTCAGCTAAAGCTACCTGTTGAAGGTTGGTGGTGTTTTCCTGATCCTATCACTACCGAAGGCAACCAAATAAGCTACAAGTTAGTTTTTTGCGAGCTCTGCACAGTGTTCACCTAAAGCTACCTGTTGAAGGTTGGTGGTGTTTTCCTGATCCTATCACTACCGCGGGCAGCTAAATAAGCGACAAGTTAGTTTTTTGCGAGCTCTGCACAGTGTTCACCTAAAGCTACCTGTTGAAGGTTGGTGGTGTTTTCCTGATCCTATCACTACCGCGGGCAGCTAAATAAGCGACAAGTTAGTTTTTTGCGAGATCTGCACAGTGTTCAGCTAAAGCTACCTGTAGAAGGTTGGTGGTGTTTTCCTGATCCTATCACTACCGCAGGCAACCAAATAAGCTACAAGTTAGTTTTTTGCGAGCTCTGCACAGTGTTCAGCTAAAGCTACCTGTAAAAGGTTGGTGGTGTTTTCCTGATCCTATCACTACCGCAAGCAGCTAAATAAACTACAAGTTAGTTTTTTTGCAAGCTCTGCACAGTGTTCAGCTAAAGCTACCTGAAGAAGATTGGTGGTGTTTTCCTGATCCTATCACTACCGCAGACAGCTAAATAAGCTTCAAGTTAGTTTTTTGCGAGCTCTGCACAGTTTTCAGCTAAAGCTACCTGTAGAAGGTTGGTGGTGTTTTCCTGATCCTATCACTACCGCAGACAGCTAAATAAGCTACAAGTTAGTTTTTTTGCGAGCTCTGCACAGTGTTCAGCTAAAGCTACCTGTAGAAGGTTGGTGGTGTTTTCCTGATCCTATCACTACTGCAGGCAACCAAATAAGCTACAAGTTAGTTTTTTGCAAGCTCTGCACAGTGTTCAGCTAGAACTACCTGTAGAAGGTTGGTGGTGTTTTCCTGATCCTATCACTACCGCAGACAGCTAAATAAGCTACAAGTTAGTTTTTTGCGTTCTCTGCACAATGTTCACCTAAAGCTACCCGTTGAACGTTGGTGGTGTTTTCCTGATCCTATCACTACCGCAGACAGCTAAAAAAGCTACAAGTTAGTTTTTTTGCGAGCTCTGCACAGTGTTCAGCTAAAGCTACCTGTAGAAGGTTGGTGGTGTTTTCCTGATCCTATCACTACCGCATGCAACCAAATAAGCTACAAGTTTGTTTTTTGCAAGCTCTGCACAGTGTTCAGCTAAAGCTACCTGTAGAAGGTTGGTGGTGTTTTCCTGATCCTATCACTACCGCTGAAAGCTAAATAAGCTATAAGTTCGTTTTTTGCAAGCTCTGCACAGTGTTCAGCTAAAGCTACCTGTAGAAGGTTGGTGGTGTTTTACTGATCCTATCACTACCGCAGACAGCTAAATAAGCTGCAAGTTAATTTTTTTGCAAGCTCTGCACAGTGTTCAGCTAAAGCTACCTGTAGAAGGTTGGTGGTGTTTTTCTGATCCTATCACTACCGCAGACAGCTAAATAAGCTACAAGTTAGTTTTTTGCGAGCTCTGCACAGTGTTCAGCTAAAGCAACCTGTAGAAGGTTGGTTGTGTTTTTCTGATCCTATCACTACCGTGGGCAGCTAAATAAGCTACAAGTTAGTTTTTTTGCGAGCTCCGCACAGTGTTCAGCTAAAGCTATCTGCAGAAGGTTGGTGGTGTTTTCCTGATCCTATCACTACCGCAGACAGCTAAATAAGCTACAAGTTAGTTTTTTGCAAGCTCTGCACAGTGTTCACCTGAAGCTACCTGTAGAAGGTTGGTGGTGTTTTCCTGATCCTATCACTACCGCAAGCAACTAAATAAGCTACAAGTTAGTTTTTTGCAAGCTCTGCACAGTGTTCAGCTAAAGCTACCTGTAGAAGGTTGGTGGTGTTTTCCTGATCCTATCACTACCGCGGGCAGCTAAATAAGCTACAAGTTAGTTTTTTGCAAGCTCTGCACAGTGTTCAGCTAAAGCTACCTGTAGAAGGTTGGTGGTGTTTTCCTGATCCTATCACTACCGCGGGCAGCTAAATAAGCTACAAGTTAGTTTTTTGCGAGCTCTGCACAGTGTTCAGCTAAAGCTACCTGTAGAAGGTTGGTGGTGTTTTCCTGATCCTATCAATACTGCAGGAAACCAAATAAGCTACAAGTTAGTTTTTTGCAAGCTCTGCACAGTGTTCAGCTAAAGATACCTGTAAAAGGTTGGTGGTGTTTTCCTGATCCTTTCACTACCGCAGGCAGCTAAATAAGCTACAAGTTAGTTTTTTGCGAGCTCTGCACAGTGTTCACCTAAAGCTACCTGTAGAAGGTTGGTGGTGTTTTCCTGATCCTAATACTACCGCAGGCAGATAAATAAGCTACAAGTTTGTTTTTTGCAAGCTCTGCTCAGTGTTCAGCTAAAGCTACCTGTAGAAGGTTGGTGGTGTTTTCCTGATCCTATCACTACCGCAGACAGCTAAATAAGCTATAAGTTAGTTTTTTGCGAGCTCTGCACAGTGTTCACCTGAAGCTACCTGTAGAAGGTTGGTGATATTTTACTGATCCTATCAATACCGCAAGAAGATAAATAAGCTACAAGTTAGTTTTTTGCGAGCTCTGCACAGTGTTCAGCTAAAGCAACCTGTAGAAGGTTGGTGGTGTTTTCCTGATCCTATCACTACCACAGGCAGCTAAATAAGCTACAAGTTAGTTTTTTGCAAGCTCTGCACAGTGTTAAGCTAAAGCTACCTGTAGAAGGTTTTTGGTGTTTTTCTGATCCTATCACTACCGTGGGCAGCTAAATAACCTACACGTTAGTTTTTTGCGTTCTCTGCACAGTGTTCAGCTAAAACTACCTATAGAAGGTTGGTGGTGTTTTCCTGATCCTATCACTACCGCAGGCAACCAAATAAGCTACAAGTTAGTTTTTTTCAAGCTCTGCTCAGTGTTCAATTAAAGCTACCTGTAGAAGGTTGGTGGTGTTTTCCTGATCGTATCACTACCGCAGGCAGCTAAATAAGCTACAAATTAGTTTTTTGCGAGCTCTGCACAGTGTTCAGCTAAAGCTACCTGTAGAAGGTTGGTGGTGTTTTCCTGATCCTATCAATACCGCTGGCAGCTAAAGAGGCTACAAGTTAGTTTTTTGCAAGCTCTGCACAGTGTTCAGCTAAAGCTACCTGTAGAAGATTGGTGCTGTTTTCCTGATCCTATCACTACTGCAGACAGCTAAATAAGCTACAAGTTAGTTTTTTGCGTTCTCTGCACAGTGTTCACCTAAAGCTACCTGTTGAAGGTTGGTGGTGTTTTCCTGATTCTATCACTACCGCAAGCAACTAAATAAGCTACAAGTTAGTTTTTTGCAAGCTCTGCACAGTGTTCAGCTAAAGCTACCTGTAGAAGGTTGGTGGTGTTTTCCTGATCTTATTACTACCACGGGCAGCTAAATAAGCTACAAGTTAGTTTTTTGCAAGCTCTGCACAGTGTTCACCTAAAGCTACCTGTAGAAGGTTGGTGGTGTTTTCCTGATCCTATCACTCCCACAAGCAGCTAAATAAGCTACAAGTTAGTTTTTTTCCAAGCTCTGCACAGTGTTCAGCTAAAGCTACCTGTAGAAGGTTGGTGGTGTTTTCCTGATCCTATCACTACCGCAGGCAGCTAAATAAGCTACAAGTTAGTTTTTTGCGAGCTCTGCACAGTGTTCAGCTAAAGCAACCTGTAGAAGGTTGGTGGTGTTTTTCTGATCCTATCACTACCGCAATCAGCTAAATAAGCTACAAGTTGTTTTTTTGCAAGCTCTGCACAGTGTTCACCTAAAGCTACCTGTAGAAGGTTGGTGGTGTTTTCCTGATCCTATCACTACCACAAGCAGCTAAATAAGCTACAAGTTAGTTTTTTTCCAAGCTCTGCACAGTGTTCAGCTAAAGCTACCTGTAGAAGGTTGGTGGTGTTTTCCTGATCCTATCACTACCGCAGGCAGCTAAATAAGCTACAAGTTAGTTTTTTGCGAGCTCTGCACAGTGTTCAGCTAAAGCAACCTGTAGAAGGTTGGTGGTGTTTTTCTGATCCTATCACTACCGCAATCAGCTAAATAAGCTACAAGTTTTTTTTTGCAAGCTCTGCACAGTGTTCAGCTAAAGCTACCTGTAGAAGGTTAGTGGTGTTTTCCTGATCCTATCACTACCGTGGGCAGCTAAATAAGCTACAAGTTAGTTTTTTTGCGAGCTCTGCACAGTGTTCAGCTAAAGCTACCTGTAGAAGGTTGGTGGTGTTTTCCTGATCCTATCACTACCGCAGACAGCTAAATAAGCTACAAGTTAGGTTTTTTGCGAGCTCTGCACAGTGTTCAGCTAAAGCTACCTATAGAAGGTTGGTGGTGTTTTCCTGATCCTATCACTACTGCAGGCAACCAAATAAGCTACAAGTTAGTTTTTTGCAAGCTCTGCACAGTGTTCAGCTAAAGCAACCTGTAGAAGGTTGGTTGTGTTTTTCTGATCCTATCACTACCGCAGACAGCTAAATAAGCTACAAGTTAGTTTTTTGCGAGCTCTGCACAGTGTTCAGCTAAAGCAACCTGTAGAAGGTTGGTTGTGTTTTTCTGATCCTATCACTACCGTGGGCAGCTAAATAAGCTACAAGTTAGTTTTTTTGCGAGCTCCGCACAGTGTTCAGCTAAAGCTATCTGCAGAAGGTTGGTGGTGTTTTCCTGATCCTATCACTACCGCAGACAGCTAAATAAGCTACAAGTTAGTTTTTTGCAAGCTCTGCACAGTGTTCACCTGAAGCTACCTGTAGAAGGTTGGTGGTGTTTTCCTGATCCTATCACTACCGCAAGCAACTAAATAAGCTACAAGTTAGTTTTTTGCAAGCTCTGCACAGTGTTCAGCTAAAGCTACCTGTAGAAGGTTGGTGGTGTTTTCCTGATCCTATCACTACCGCGGGCAGCTAAATAAGCTACAAGTTAGTTTTTTGCAAGCTCTGCACAGTGTTCAGCTAAAGCTACCTGTAGAAGGTTGGTGGTGTTTTCCTGATCCTATCACTACCGCGGGCAGCTAAATAAGCTACAAGTTAGTTTTTTGCGAGCTCTGCACAGTGTTCAGCTAAAGCTACCTGTAGAAGGTTGGTGGTGTTTTCCTGATCCTATCAATACTGCAGGAAACCAAATAAGCTACAAGTTAGTTTTTTGCAAGCTCTGCACAGTGTTCAGCTAAAGATACCTGTAAAAGGTTGGTGGTGTTTTCCTGATCCTTTCACTACCGCAGGCAGCTAAATAAGCTACAAGTTAGTTTTTTGCGAGCTCTGCACAGTGTTCACCTAAAGCTACCTGTAGAAGGTTGGTGGTGTTTTCCTGATCCTAATACTACCGCAGGCAGATAAATAAGCTACAAGTTTGTTTTTTGCAAGCTCTGCTCAGTGTTCAGCTAAAGCTACCTGTAGAAGGTTGGTGGTGTTTTCCTGATCCTATCACTACCGCAGACAGCTAAATAAGCTATAAGTTAGTTTTTTGCGAGCTCTGCACAGTGTTCACCTGAAGCTACCTGTAGAAGGTTGGTGATATTTTACTGATCCTATCAATACCGCAAGAAGATAAATAAGCTACAAGTTAGTTTTTTGCGAGCTCTGCACAGTGTTCAGCTAAAGCTACCTGTAGAAGGTTGGTGGTGTTTTCCTGATCCTATCACTACCACAGGCAGCTAAATAAGCTACAAGTTAGTTTTTTGCAAGCTCTGCACAGTGTTAAGCTAAAGCTACCTGTAGAAGGTTTTTGGTGCTTTTCTGATCCTATCACTACCGTGGGCAGCTAAATAACCTACACGTTAGTTTTTTGCGTTCTCTGCACAGTGTTCAGCTAAAACTACCTATAGAAGGTTGGTGGTGTTTTCCTGATCCTATCACTACCGCAGGCAACCAAATAAGCTACAAGTTAGTTTTTTTCAAGCTCTGCTCAGTGTTCAATTAAAGCTACCTGTAGAAGGTTGGTGGTGTTTTCCTGATCGTATCACTACCGCAGGCAGCTAAATAAGCTACAAATTAGTTTTTTGCGAGCTCTGCACAGTGTTCAGCTAAAGCTACCTGTAGAAGGTTGGTGGTGTTTTCCTGATCCTATCAATACCGCTGGCAGCTAAAGAGGCTACAAGTTAGTTTTTTGCAAGCTCTGCACAGTGTTCAGCTAAAGCTACCTGTAGAAGATTGGTGCTGTTTTCCTGATCCTATCACTACTGCAGACAGCTAAATAAGCTACAAGTTAGTTTTTTGCGTTCTCTGCACAGTGTTCACCTAAAGCTACCTGTTGAAGGTTGGTGGTGTTTTCCTGATTCTATCACTACCGCAAGCAACTAAATAAGCTACAAGTTAGTTTTTTGCAAGCTCTGCACAGTGTTCAGCTAAAGCTACCTGTAGAAGGTTGGTGGTGTTTTCCTGATCTTATTACTACCACGGGCAGCTAAATAAGCTACAAGTTAGTTTTTTGCAAGCTCTGCACAGTGTTCACCTAAAGCTACCTGTAGAAGGTTGGTGGTGTTTTCCTGATCCTATCACTCCCACAAGCAGCTAAATAAGCTACAAGTTAGTTTTTTTCCAAGCTCTGCACAGTGTTCAGCTAAAGCTACCTGTAGAAGGTTGGTGGTGTTTTCCTGATCCTATCACTACCGCAGGCAGCTAAATAAGCTACAAGTTAGTTTTTTGCGAGCTCTGCACAGTGTTCAGCTAAAGCAACCTGTAGAAGGTTGGTGGTGTTTTTCTGATCCTATCACTACCGCAATCAGCTAAATAAGCTACAAGTTGTTTTTTTGCAAGCTCTGCACAGTGTTCACCTAAAGCTACCTGTAGAAGGTTGGTGGTGTTTTCCTGATCCTATCACTACCACAAGCAGCTAAATAAGCTACAAGTTAGTTTTTTTCCAAGCTCTGCACAGTGTTCAGCTAAAGCTACCTGTAGAAGGTTGGTGGTGTTTTCCTGATCCTATCACTACCGCAGGCAGCTAAATAAGCTACAAGTTAGTTTTTTGCGAGCTCTGCACAGTGTTCAGCTAAAGCAACCTGTAGAAGGTTGGTGGTGTTTTTCTGATCCTATCACTACCGCAATCAGCTAAATAAGCTACAAGTTTTTTTTTGCAAGCTCTGCACAGTGTTCAGCTAAAGCTACCTGTAGAAGGTTTGTGGTGTTTTCCTGATCCTATCACTACCACAGGCAGCTAAATAAGCTACAAGTTAGTTTTTTGCGAGCTCTGCACAGTGTTCACCTAAAGCTACCTGTAGAAGGTTAGTGGTGTTTTCCTGATCCTATCACTACCGTGGGCAGCTAAATAAGCTACAAGTTAGTTTTTTTGCGAGCTCTACACAGTGTTCAGCTAAAGCTACCTGTAGAAGGTTGGTGGTGTTTTCCTGATCCTATCACTACCGCAGACAGCTAAATAAGCTACAAGTTAGGTTTTTTGCGAGCTCTGCACAGTGTTCAGCTAAAGCTACCTATAGAAGGTTGGTGGTGTTTTCCTGATCCTATCACTACTGCAGGCAACCAAATAAGCTACAAGTTAGTTTTTTGCAAGCTCTGCACAGTGTTCAGCTAAAGCTACCTGTAGAAGATTGGTGGTATTTTCCTGATCCTATCACTACCGCAGGCAACCAAATAAGCTACAAGTTAGTTTTTTGCAAGCTCTGCACAGTGTTCACCTAAAGCTACCTGTAGAAGGTTGGTGGTGTTTTCCTGATCCTATCACTACCACAAGCAGCTAAATAAGCTACAAGTTAGTTTTTTTCCAAGCTCTGAACAGTGTTCAGCTAAAGCTACCTGTAGAAGATTGGTGGTGTTTTCCTGATCCTATCACTACCGCAGACAGCTTAATTATCTACAAGTTAGTTTTTTGCGTTCTCTGCACAATGTTCACCTAAAGCTACCTGTTGAACGTTGGTGGTGTTTTCCTGATCCTATCACTACCGCAAGCAACTAAATAATCTACAAGTTAGTTTTTTGCAAGCTCTGCACAGTGTTCAGCTAAAGCTACCTGTAGAAGGTTTGTGGTGTTTTCCTGATCCTATCACTACCGCAGACAGCTAAAAAAGCTACAAGTTAGTTTTTTTGCGAGCTCTGCACAGTGTTCAGCTAAAGCCACCTGTAGAAGGTTGGTGGTGTTTTCCTGATCCTATCACTACCGCAGGCAACCAAATAAGCTAAAGTTTGTTTTTTGCAAGCTCTGCACAGTGTTCAGCTAAAGCTACCTGTAGAAGGTTGGTGGTGTTTTCCTGATCCTATCACTACCGCTGAAAACTAAATAAGCTATAAGTTAGTTTTTTGCAAGCTCTGCACAGTGTTCAGCTAAAGCTACCTGTAGAAGGTTGGTGGTGTTTTTTTCTGATCCTATCACTACCGCAGACAGCTAAATAAGCTACAAGTTAATTTTTTTGCAAGCTCTACACAGTGTTCAGCTAAAGCTACCTGTAGAAGGTTGCTGGTGTTTTTCTGATCCTATCACTACCGCAGACAGCTAAATAAGCTACAAGTTAGTTTTTTGCAAGCTCTGCACAGTGTTCAGCTAAAGCAACCTGTTGAAGGTTGGTGGTGTTTTTCTGATCCTATCACTACCGCAATCAGCTAAATAAGCTACAAGTTGGTTTTTTGCAAGCTCTGCACAGTGTTCAGCTAAAGCTACCTGTAGAAGGTTGGTGGTGTTTTCCTGATCCTATCACTACCGCAATCAGCTAAATAAGCTACAAGTTGGTTTTTTGCAAGCTCTGCACAGTGTTCAGCTAAAGCTACCTGTAGAAGGTTGGTGGTGTTTTCCTGATCCTATCACTACCGTGGGCAGCTAAATAAGCTACAAGTTAGTTTTTTTGCGAGCTCTGCACAGTGTTCAGCTAAAGCTACCTGCAGAAGGTTGGTGGTGTTTTCCTGATCCTATCACTACCGCAGACAGCTAAATAAGCTACAAGTTAGTTTTTTGCAAGCTCTGCACAGTGTTCACCTGAAGCTACCTGTAGAAGGTTGGTGGTGTTTTCCTGATCCTATCACTACCGCAAGAAGATAAATAAGCTACAAGTTAGTTTTTTGCGTTCTCTGCACAGTGTTCACCTAAAGCTACCTGTTGAAGGTTGGTGGTGTTTTCCTGATCCTATCACTACCGCAAGCAACTAAATAAGCTACAAGTTAGTTTTTTGCAAGCTCTGCACAGTGTTCAGCTAAAGCTACCAGTAGAAGGTTGGTGGTGTTTTCCTGATCCTATCACTACCGCGGGCAGCTAAATAAGCTACAAGTTAGTTTTTTGCAAGCTCTGCACAGTGTTCAGCTAAAGCTAACTGTAGAAGGTTGGTGGTGTTTTCCTGATCCTATCACTACCGCGGGCAGCTAAATAAGCTACAAGTTAGTTTTTTGCGAGCTCTGCACAGTGTTCAGCTAAAGCTACCTGTAGAAGGTTGGTGGTGTTTTCCTGATCCTATCAATACCGCAGGAAACCAAATAAGCTACAAGTTAGTTTTTTGCAAGCTCTGCACAGTGTTCAGCTAAAGATACCTGTAAAAGGTTGGTGGTGTTTTCCTGATCCTTTCACTACCGCAGGCAGCTAAAAAAGCTACAAGTTAGTTTTTTGCGAGCTCTGCACAGTGTTCACCTAAAGCTACCTGTAGAAGGTTGGTGGTGTTTTCCTGATCCTAATACTACCGCAGACAGCTAAATAAGCTACAAGTTAGTTTTTTGCGAGCTCTGCACAGTGTTCACCTGAAGCTACCTGTAGAAGGTTGGTGATGTTTTACTGATCCTATCAATACCGCAAGAAGATAAATAAGCTACAAGTTAGTTTTTTGCGAGCTCTGCACAGTGTTCAGCTAAAGCTACCTGTAGAAGGTTGGTGGTGTTTTCCTGATCCTATCACTACCGTGGGCAGCTAAATAAGCTACAAGTTAGTTTTTTTGCGAGCTCTGCACAGTGTTCAGCTAAAGCTACCTGTAGAAGGTTGGTGGTGTTTTCCTGATCCTATCACTTCCGCAGCCAACCAAATAAGCTACAAGTTAGTTTTTTGCAAGCTCTGCACAGTGTTCAGCTAAAGCAACCTGTTGAAGGTTGGTGGTGTTTTTCTGATCCTATCACTACCGCAATCAGCTAAATAAGCTACAAGTTGGTTTTTTGCAAGCTCTGCACAGTGTTCAGCTAAAGCTACCTGTAGAAGGTTGGTGGTGTTTTCCTGATCCTATCACTACCGCAATCAGCTAAATAAGCTACAAGTTGGTTTTTTGCAAGCTCTGCACAGTGTTCAGCTAAAGCTACCTGTAGAAGGTTGGTGGTGTTTTCCTGATCCTATCACTACCGTGGGCAGCTAAATAAGCTACAAGTTAGTTTTTTTGCGAGCTCTGCACAGTGTTCAGCTAAAGCTACCTGCAGAAGGTTGGTGGTGTTTTCCTGATCCTATCACTACCGCAGACAGCTAAATAAGCTACAAGTTAGTTTTTTGCAAGCTCTGCACAGTGTTCACCTGAAGCTACCTGTAGAAGGTTGGTGGTGTTTTCCTGATCCTATCACTACCGCAAGAAGATAAATAAGCTACAAGTTAGTTTTTTGCGTTCTCTGCACAGTGTTCACCTAAAGCTACCTGTTGAAGGTTGGTGGTGTTTTCCTGATCCTATCACTACCGCAAGCAACTAAATAAGCTACAAGTTAGTTTTTTGCAAGCTCTGCACAGTGTTCAGCTAAAGCTACCAGTAGAAGGTTGGTGGTGTTTCCCTGATCCTATCACTACCGCG
Source organism: Lithobates clamitans (assembly GCA_037952925.1). NCBI lineage: Eukaryota > Metazoa > Chordata > Amphibia > Anura > Ranidae > Lithobates > Lithobates clamitans. Next base: position 933,282 of record JBBGZY010000801.1, read on the forward strand.
GGCAGCTAAATAAGCTACAAGTTAGTTTTTTGCAAGCTCTGCACAGTGTTCAGCTAAAGCTAACTGTAGAAGGTTGGTGGTGTTTTCCTGATCCTATCACTACCGCGGGCAGCTAAATAAGCTACAAGTTAGTTTTTTGCGAGCTCTGCACAGTGTTCAGCTAAAGCTACCTGTAGAAGGTTGGTGGTGTTTTCCTGATCCTATCAATACCGCAGGAAACCAAATAAGCTACAAGTTAGTTTTTTGCAAGCTCTGCACAGTGTTCAGCTAAAGATACCTGTAAAAGGTTGGTGGTGTTTTCCTGATCCTTTCACTACCGCAGGCAGCTAAAAAAGCTACAAGTTGGTTTTTTGCGAGCTCTGCACAGTGTTCACCTAAAGCTACCTGTAGAAGGTTGGTGGTGTTTTCCTGATCCTAATACTACCGCAGACAGCTAAATAAGCTACAAGTTAGTTTTTTGCGAGCTCTGCACAGTGTTCACCTGAAGCTACCTGTAGAAGGTTGGTGATGTTTTACTGATCCTATCAATACCGCAAGAAGATAAATAAGCTACAAGTTAGTTTTTTGCGAGCTCTGCACAGTGTTCAGCTAAAGCTACCTGTAGAAGGTTGGTGGTGTTTTCCTGATCCTATCACTACCGTGGGCAGCTAAATAAGCTACAAGTTAGTTTTTTTGCGAGCTCTGCACAGTGTTCAGCTAAAGCTACCTGTAGAAGGTTGGTGGTGTTTTCCTGATCCTATCACTTCCGCAGCCAACCAAATAAGCTACAAGTTAGTTTTTTGCAAGCTCTGCACAGTGTTCAGCTAAAGCTACCTGTAGAAGGTTGGTGGTGTTTTCCTGATCTTATCACTACCGCAGACAGCTAAATAAGCTACAAGTTAGTTTTTTGCGAGCTCTGCACAGTGTTCACCTGAAGCTACCTGTAGAAGGTTGGTGGTGTTTTACTGATCCTATTAATACCGCAAGAAGATAAATAAGCAACAAGTTAGTTTTTTGCGAGCTCTGCACAGTGTTCAGATAAAGCTACATGTAGAAGGTTGGTGGTGTTTTCCTGATCCTATCACTACCGTGGGCAGCTAAATAAGCTACAAGTTAGTTTTTTGCGAGCTCTGCACAGTGTTCAGCTAAAGCTACCTGTAGAAGGTTGGTGGTGTTTTCCTGATCCTATCACTTCCGCAGCCAACCAAATAAGCTACAAGTTAGTTTTTTGCAAGCTCTGCACAGTTTTCAGCTAAAGCTACCTGTAGAAGGTTGGTGGTGTTTTCCTGATCCTATCACTACCGTGGGCAGCTAAATAAGCTAAAAGTTAGTTTTTTGCGAGCTCTGCACAGTGTTCAGCTAAAGCTACCTGTAGAAGGTTGGTTGTGTTTTCCTGATCCTATCACTACCGCAGACAGCTAAAAAAGCTACAAGTTAGTTTTTTGCGTTCTCTGCACAGTGTTCACCTAAAGCTACCTGTTGAAGGTTGGTGGTGTTTTCCTGATCCTATCACTACCGCGGGCAGCTAAATAAGCGACAAGTTAGTTTTTTGCAAGATCTGCACAGTGTTCAGCTAAAGCTACCTGTAGAAGGTTGGTGGTGTTTTCCTGATCCTATCACTACCGAAGGCAACCAAATAAGCTACAAGTTAGTTTTTTGCGAGCTCTGCACAGTGTTCAGCTAAAGCTACCTGTAAAAGGTTGGTGGTGTTTTCCTGATCCTATCACTACCGCAAGCAGCTAAATAAACTACAAGTTAGTTTTTTGCAAGCTCTGCACAGTGTTCAGCTAAAGCTACCTGTAGAAGATTGGTGGTGTTTTCCTGATCCTATCACTACCGCAGGCAGCTAAATAAGCTTCAAGTTAGTTTTTTGCGAGCTCTGCACAGTGTTCACCTAAAGCTACCTGTAGAAGGTTGGTGGTGTTTTGCTGATCCTATCACTACCACAGGCAGCTAAATAAGCTACAAGTTAGTTTTTTGCGAGCTCTGCACAGTGTTCAGCTAAAGCTACCTGTAGAATGTTGGTGGTGTTTTCCTCATCCTATCCCTACCGCAGGCAGCTAAATAAGCTACAAATTAGTTTTTTTGAGCTCTGCACAGTGTTCAGCTAAAGCTACCTGTAGAAGGTTGGTGGTGTTTTCCTGATCCTATCACTACCGCAGGCAGCTAAATAAGCTACAAATTAGTTTTTTTGAGCTCTGCACAGTGTTCAGCTAAAGCTACCTATAGAAGGTTGGTGGTGTTTTCCTGATCCTATTACTACCGCAGGCAGCTAAATAAGCTACAAGTTAGTTTTTTGCGAGCTCTGCACAGTGTTCAGCTAAAGCTACCTGTAGAAGGTTGGTGGTGTTTTCCTGATCCTATCACTACCGCGGGCAGCTAAATAAGCTACAAGTTAGTTTTTTGCGAGCTCTGCACAGTGTTCAGCTAAAGCTACCTGTAGAAGGTTGGTGGTGTTTTCCTGATCCTATCACTACCGCAGGCAACCAAATAAGCTACAAGTTAGTTTTTTGCAAGCTCTGCACAGTGTTCAGCTAAAGATACCTGTAAAAGGTTGGTGGTGTTTTCCTGATCCTATCACTACCGCAGGTAGCTAAATAAGCTACAAGTTAGTTTTTTGCGAGCTCTGCACAGTGTTCACCTAAAGCTACCTGTAGAAGGTTGGTGGTGTTTTCCTGATACTAATACTACCGCAGGCAGCTAAATAAGCTACAAGTTCGTTTTTTGCAAGCTCTGCACAGTGTTCAGCTAAAGCTACCTGTAGAAGGTTGGTGGTGTTTTCCTGATCCTATCACTACCGCGGGCAGCTAAATAAGCGACAAGTTAGTTTTTTGCGAGATCTGCACAGTGTTCAGCTAAAGCTACCTGTAAAAGGTTGGTGGTGTTTTTGTGATCCTATCACTACCGCAAGCAGCTAAATAAACTACAAGTTAGTTTTTTGCAAGCTCTGCACAGTGTTCAGCTAAAGCTACCTGTAGAAGATTGGTGGTGTTTTCCTGATCCTATCACTACCGCAGGCAGCAAAATAAGCTTCAAGTTAGTTTTTTGCGAGCTCTGCACAGTGTTCACCTAAAGCTACCTGTAGAAGGTTGGTGGTGTTTTCCTGATCCTATTACTACCGCAGACAGCTAAATAAGCTACAAGTTAGTTTTTGCAAGCTCTGCACAGTGTTCAGCTAAAGCTACCTGTAGAAGGTTGGTGGTGTTTTCCTGATCCTATCACCACTGCAAGCAACTAAATAAGCTAAAAGTTAGTTTTTTGCGAGCTCTGCACAGTGTTCAGCTAAAGCTACCTGTAGAAGCTTGGTGGTGTTTTCTTGTTCCTATCACTACCGCAGGCAACCAAATAAGCTACAAGTTAGTTTTTTGCGAGCTCTGCACAGTGTTCAGCTAAAGCTACCTGTAGAAGGTTGGTGGTGTTTTCCTGATCCTATCACTACCACAGGCAGCTAAATAAGCTACAAGTTAGTTTTTTTCGAGCTCTGCACAGTGTTCACCTAATGCTACCTGTAGAAGGTTGGTGGTGTTTTCCTGATCCTATCACTACCGCGGGCAGCTAAATAAGCTACAAGTTAGTTTTTTTGCGAGCTCTGCACAGTGTTCAGCTAAAGCTACCTGTAGAATGTTGGTGGTGTTTTCCTCATCCTATCACTACCGCAGGCAGCTAAATAAGCTACAAATTAGTTTTTTTGAGCTCTGCACAGTGTTCAGCTAAAGCTACCTGTAGAAGGTTGGTGGTGTTTTCCTGATCCTATCACTACCGCAGGCAGCTAAATAAGCTACAAATTAGTTTTTTCAAGCTCTGCAAAGTGTTCAGCTAAAGCTACCTGTAGAAGGTTGGTGGTGTTTTCCTGATCCTATTACTACCGCAGGCAGCTAACTATGCTACAAGTTAGTTTTTGCGAGCTCTGCACAGTGTTCAGCTAAAGCTAACTGTAGAAGGTTGGTGGTGTTTTCCTGATCCTATCACTACCGCGGGCAGCTAAATAAGCTACAAGTTAGTTTTTTGCGAGCTCTGCACAGTGTTCACCTTATGCTACCTGTAGAAGGTTGGTGGTGTTTTCCTGATCCTATCACCACCGCAAGCAACCAAATAAGCTACAAGTTAGTTTTTTGCAAGCTCTGCACAGTGTTTAGCTAAAGATACCTGTAAAAGGTTGGTGGTGTTTTCCTGATCCTATCACTACCGTGGGCAGCTAAATAAGCTACAAGTTAGTTTTTTTGCGAGCTCTGCACAGTGTTCACCTGAAGCTACCTGTAGAAGGTTGGTGGTGTTTTCCTGATCCTTTCACTACCGCAGGCAGCTAAATAAGCTACAAGTTAGTTTTTTGCGAGCTCTGCACAGTGTTCAGCTAAAGCTACCTGTAGAAGGTTGGTGGTGTTTTCCTGATCCTATCAATACCGCAGGAAACCGAATAAGCTACAAGTTAGTTTTTTGCGAGCTCTGCACAGTGTTCACCAAAAGCTACCTGTAGAAGGTTGGTGGTGTTTTCCTGATCCTAATACTACAGCAGGCAGCTAAATAAGCTACAAGTTAGTTTTTTGCAAGCTCTGCTCAGTGTTCAGCTAAAGCTACCTGTAGAAGGTTGGTGATGTTTTCCTGATCCTATCACTACCGCAGACAGCTAAATAAGCTACAAGTCAGTTTTTTGCGAGCTCTGCACAGTGTTCACCTGAAGCTACCTGTAGAAGGTTGGTGGTGTTTTACTGATCCTATCAATACCGCAAGAAGATAAATCAGCTACAAGTTAGTTTTTTGCGAGCTCTGCACAGTGTTCAGCTAAAGCTACCTGTAGAAGGTTGGTGGTGTTTTCCGGATCCTATCACTACCGTGGGCAGCTAAATAAGCTACAAGTTAGTTTTTTTGCGAGCTCTGCACAGTGTTCAGCTAAAGCTACCTGTAGAAGGTTGGTGGTGTTTTCCTGATCCTATCACTTCCGCAGCCAACCAAATAAGCTACAAGTTAGTTTTTTGCAAGCTCTGCACAGTGTTCAGCTAAAGCTACCTGTAGAAGGTTGGTGGTGTTTTCCTGATCCTATCACTACCGCAGGCAGCTAAATAAGCTACAAGTTAGTTTTTTGCGAGCTCTGCACAGTGTTCACCTGAAGCTACCTGTAGAAGGTTGGTGGTGTTTTACTGATCCTATCAATACTGCAAGAAGATAAATAAGCTACAAGTTAGTTTTTTGCGAGCTCTGCACAGTGTTCAGCTAAAGCTACCTGTTGAAGGTTGGTGGTGTTTTCCTGATCCTATCACTACCGCAGGCAGCTAAATAAGCTACAAGTTAGTTTTTTGCGAGCTCTGCACAGTGTTCAGCTAAAGCTACCTGTAGAAGGTTGGTTGTGTTTTCCTGATCCTATCACTACCGCAGACAGCTAAAAAAGCTACAAGTTAGTTTTTTGCGTTCTCTGCACAGTGTTCACCTAAAGCTACCTGTTGAAGTTGGTGGTGTTTTCCTGATCCTATCACTACTGCAAGCAACTAAATAAGCTACAAGTTAGTTTTTTGCGAGCTCTGCACAGTGTTCAGCTAAAGCTACCTGTAGAAGGTTGGTGGTGTTTTCCTGATCCTATCACTACCGCAGGCAGCTAAATAAGCTACAAGTTAGTTTTTTGCGAGCTCTGCACAGTGTTCACCTGAAGCTACCTGTAGAAGGTTGGTGGTGTTTTACTGATCCTATCAATACTGCAAGAAGATAAATAAGCTACAAGTTAGTTTTTTGCGAGCTCTGCACAGTGTTCAGCTAAAGCTACCTGTTGAAGGTTGGTGGTGTTTTCCTGATCCTATCACTACCGCAGGCAGCTAAATAAGCTACAAGTTAGTTTTTTGCGAGCTCTGCACAGTGTTCAGCTAAAGCTACCTGTAGAAGGTTGGTTGTGTTTTCCTGATCCGATTACTACCGCAGGCAGCTAAATAAGCTACAAGTTAGTTTTTGCAAGCTCTGCACAGTGTTCAGCTAAAGCTACCTGTAGAAGGTTGGTGGTGTTTTCTTGATCCTATCACTACCGCAGGCAACCAAATAAGCTACAAGTTAGTTTTTTGCGAGCTCTGCACAGTGTTCAGCTAAAGCTACCTGTAGAAGGTTGGTGGTGTTTTCCTGATCCTATCACTACCGTGGGCAGCTAAATAAGCTACAAGTTAGTTTTTTTGCGAGCTCTGCACAGTGTTCAGCTAAAGCTACCTGTAGAATGTTGGTGGTGTTTTCCTGATCCTATCACTACCGCAGACAGCTAAATAAGCTACAAGTTAGTTTTTTGCGAGCTCTGCACAGTGTTCACCTGAAGCTACCTGTAGAAGGTTGGTGGTGTTTTACTGATCCTATCAATACTGCAAGAAGATAAATAAGCTACAAGTTAGTTTTTTGCGTTCTCTGCACAGTGTTCAGCTAAAGCTACCTGTTGAAGGTTGGTGCTGTTTTCCTGATCCTATCACTACCGCAAGCAACTAAATAAGCTACAAGTTAGTTTTTTGCAAGCTCTGCATAGTGTTCAGCTAAAGCTACCTGAAGAAGGTTGGTAGTGTTTTCCTGATCCTTTCACTACCGCAGGCAGCTAAATAAGCTACAAGTTCGTTTTTTGTGAGCTCTGCACAGTGTTCACCTGAAGCTACCTGTAGAAGGTTGGTGGTGTTTTCCTGATCCTATCACTACCGCAAGAAGATAAATAAGCTACAAGTTAGTTTTTTGAGAGCTCTGCACAGTGTTCAGCTAAAGCTACCTGTAGAAGGTTGGTGGTGTTTTCCTGATCCTATCAATACCGCAGGAAACCAAATAAGCTACAAGTTAGTTTTTTTTGCGAGCTCTGCACAGTGTTCAGCTAAAGCTACCTGTAGAAGGTTGGTGGTGTTTTCCTGATCCTATCACTTCCGCAGCCAACCAAATAAGCTACAAGTTAGTTTTTTGCAAGCTCTGCACAGTGTTCAGCTAAAGCTACCTGTAGAAGGTTGGTGGTGTTTTCCTGATCCTATCACTACCGCAGACAGCTAAATAAGCTACAAGTTAGTTTTTTGCGAGCTCTGCACAGTGTTCACCTGAAGCTACCTGTAGAAGGTTGGTGGTGTTTTACTGATCCTATCAATACTGCAAGAAGATAAATAAGCTACAAGTTAGTTTTTTTCGAGCTCTGCACAGTGTTCAGCTAAAGCTACCTGTAGAAGGTTGGTGGTGTTTTCCTGATCCTATCACTACCGTGGGCAGCTAAATAAGCTACAAGTTAGTTTTTTGCAAGCTCTGCTCAGTGTTCAGCTAAAGCTACCTGTAGAAGGTTGGTGGTGTTTTCCTGATCCTATCACTACCGTGGGCAGCTAAATAAGCTACAAGTTAGTTTTTTGCGAGCTCTGCACAGTGTTCAGCTAAAGCTACCTGTAGAAGGTTGGTTGTGTTTTCCTGATCCTATCACTACCGCAGACAGCTAAAAAAGCTACAAGTTAGTTTTTTGCGTTCTCTGCACAGTGTTCACCTAAAGCTACCTGTTGAAGGTTGGTGGTGTTTTCCTGATCCTATCACTACCGCGGGCAGCTAAATAAGCGACAAGTTAGTTTTTTGCGAGATCTGCACAGTGTTCAGCTAAAGCTACCTGTAGAAGGTTGGTGGTGTTTTCCTGATCCTATCACTACCGCAGGCAACCAAATAAGCTACAAGTTAGTTTTTTGCGAGCTCTGCACAGTGTTCAGCTAAAGCTACCTGTAGAAGGTTGGTGGTGTTTTCCTGATCCTATCACTACCGCAAGCAGCTAAATAAACTACAAGTTAGTTTTTTTGCAAGCTCTGCACAGTGTTCAGCTAAAGCTACCTGTAGAAGGTTGGTGGTGTTTTCCTGATCCTATCACTACCGCTGGCAGCTAAATAAGCTACAAGTTAGTTTTTTGCAAGCTCTGCACAGTGTTCAGCTAAAGCTACCTGTAGAAGGTTGGTGGTGTTTTCCTGATCCTATTACTACCGCAGACAGCTAAATAAGCTACAAGTTAGTTTTTGCAAGCTCTGCACAGTGTTCAGCTAAAGCTACCTGTAGAAGGTTGGTGGTGTTTTCCTGATCCTATCACCACTGCAAGCAACTAAATAAGCTAAAAGTTAGTTTTTTGCGAGCTCTGCACAGTGTTCAGCTAAAGCTACCTGTAGAAGCTTGGTGGTGTTTTCTTGTTCCTATCACTACCGCAGGCAACCAAATAAGCTACAAGTTAGTTTTTTGCGAGCTCTGCACAGTGTTCAGCTAAAGCTACCTGTAGAAGGTTGGTGGTGTTTTCCTGATCCTATCACTACCACAGGCAGCTAAATAAGCTACAAGTTAGTTTTTTTCGAGCTCTGCACAGTGTTCACCTAATGCTACCTGTAGAAGGTTGGTGGTGTTTTCCTGATCCTATCACTACCGCGGGCAGCTAAATAAGCTACAAGTTAGTTTTTTTGCGAGCTCTGCACAGTGTTCAGCTAAAGCTACCTGTAGAATGTTGGTGGTGTTTTCCTCATCCTATCACTACCGCAGGCAGCTAAATAAGCTACAAATTAGTTTTTTTGAGCTCTGCACAGTGTTCAGCTAAAGCTACCTGTAGAAGGTTGGTGGTGTTTTCCTGATCCTATCACTACCGCAGGCAGCTAAATAAGCTACAAATTAGTTTTTTCAAGCTCTGCAAAGTGTTCAGCTAAAGCTACCTGTAGAAGGTTGGTGGTGTTTTCCTGATCCTATTACTACCGCAGGCAGCTAACTATGCTACAAGTTAGTTTTTGCGAGCTCTGCACAGTGTTCAGCTAAAGCTAACTGTAGAAGGTTGGTGGTGTTTTCCTGATCCTATCACTACCGCGGGCAGCTAAATAAGCTACAAGTTAGTTTTTTGCGAGCTCTGCACAGTGTTCACCTTATGCTACCTGTAGAAGGTTGGTGGTGTTTTCCTGATCCTATCACCACCGCAAGCAACCAAATAAGCTACAAGTTAGTTTTTTGCAAGCTCTGCACAGTGTTTAGCTAAAGATACCTGTAAAAGGTTGGTGGTGTTTTCCTGATCCTATCACTACCGCTGGCAGCTAAATAAGCTACAAGTTAGTTTTTTCGAGCTCTGCACAGTGTTCAGCTAAAGCTACCTGTAGAAGGTTGGTGGTGTTTTTCTGATCCTATCACTACCGTGGGCAGCTAAATAAGCTACATGTTAGTTTTTTGCGAGCTCTGCGCAGTGTTCAGCTAAAGCTACCTGTAGAAGGTTGGTGGTGTTTTCCTGATCCTATCACTACCGCAGGCAGCTAAATAAGCTACAAATTAGTTTTTTGCGAGCTCTGCACAGTGTTCACCTGAAGCTACCTGTTGAAGGTTGGTGCTGTTTTCCTGATCCTATCACTACCGCAAGAAACTAAATAAGCTACACGTTAGTTTTTTGCAAGCTCTGCACAGTGTTCAGCTAAAGCTACCTGTAGAAGGTTGGTAGTGTTTTCCTGATCCTTTCACTACCGCAGGCAGCTAAAAAAGCTACAAGTTCGTTTTTTGTGAGCTCTGCACAGTGTTCAGCTAAAGCTACCTGTAGAAGGTTGGTGGTGTTTTCCTGATCCTATCACTACCACGGGCAGCTAAATAAGCTACAAGTTAGTTTTTTGCTACCTCTGCACAGTGTTCACCTGAAGCTACCTGTAGAAGGTTGGTGGTGTTTTCCTGATCCTATCAATACCGCAGGAAACCAAACAAGCTACAAGTTAGTTTTTTGCGAGCTCTGCACAGTGTTCAGCTAAAGCTACCTGTAGAAGGTTGGTGGTGTTTTCCTGATCCTTTCACTACCGCAGGCAGCTAAATAAGCTACAAGTTAGTTTTTTGCGAGCTCTGCACAGTGTTCAGCTAAAGCTACCTGTAGAAGGTTGGTGGTGTTTTCCTGATCCTATCAATACCGCAGGAAACCAAATAAGCTACAAGTTAGTTTTTTGCGAGCTCTGCACAGTGTTCACCAAAAGCTACCTGTAGAAGGTTGGTGGTGTTTTCCTGATCCTTTCACTACCGCAGGCAGCTAAATAAGCTACAAGTTAGTTTTTTGCGAGCTCTGCACAGTGTTCAGCTAAAGCTACCTGTAGAAGGTTGGTAGTGTTTTCCTGATCCTTTCACTACCGCAGGCAGCTAAATAAGCTACAAGTTAGTTTATTGCGAGCTCTGCACAGTGTTCAGCTAAAGCTACCTGTAGAAGGTTGGTGGTGTTTTCCTGATCCTATCAATACCGCAGGAAACCAAATAAGCTACAAGTTAGTTTTTTGCGAGCTCTGCACAGTGTTCACCAAAAGCTACCTGTAGAAGGTTGGTGGTGTTTTCCTGATCCTAATAACAGCAGGCAGCTAAATAAGCTACAAGTTAGTTTTTTGCAAGCTCTGCTCAGTGTTCAGCTAAAGCTACCTGTAGAAGGTTGGTGGTGTTTTCCTGATCCTATCACTTCCGCAGCCAACCAAATAAGCTACAAGTTAGTTTTTTGCAAGCTCTGCACAGTTTTAAGCTAAAGCTACCTGTAGAAGGTTGGTGGTGTTTTCCTGATCCTATCACTACCGTGGGCAGCTAAATAAGCTAAAAGTTAGTTTTTTGCGAGCTCTGCACAGTGTTCAGCTAAAGCTACCTGTAGAAGGTTGGTTGTGTTTTCCTGATCCTATCACTACCGCAGACAGCTAAAAAAGCTACAAGTTAGTTTTTTGCGTTCTCTGCACAGTGTTCACCTAAAGCTACCTGTTGAAGGTTGGTGGTGTTTTCCTGATCCTATCACTACCGCGGGCAGCTAAATAAGCGACAAGTTAGTTTTTTGCGAGATCTGCACAGTGTTCAGCTAAAGCTACCTGTAGAAGGTTGGTGGTGTTTTCCTGATCCTATCACTACCGAAGGCAACCAAATAAGCTACAAGTTAGTTTTTTGCGAGCTCTGCACAGTGTTCAGCTAAAGCTACCTGTAAAAGGTTGGTGGTGTTTTCCTGATCCTATCACTACCGCAAGCAGCTAAATAAACTACAAGTTAGTTTTTTGCAAGCTCTGCACAGTGTTCAGCTAAAGCTACCTGTAGAAGATTGGTGGTGTTTTCCTGATCCTATCACTACCGCAGGCAGCTAAATAAGCTTCAAGTTAGTTTTTTGCGAGCTCTGCACAGTGTTCACCTAAAGCTACCTGTAGAAGGTTGGTGGTGTTTTGCTGATCCTATCACTACCACAGGCAGCTAAATAAGCTACAAGTTAGTTTTTTGCGAGCTCTGCACAGTGTTCAGCTAAAGCTACCTGTAGAATGTTGGTGGTGTTTTCCTCATCCTATCCCTACCGCAGGCAGCTAAATAAGCTACAAATTAGTTTTTTTGAGCTCTGCACAGTGTTCAGCTAAAGCTACCTGTAGAAGGTTGGTGGTGTTTTCCTGATCCTATCACTACCGCAGGCAGCTAAATAAGCTACAAATTAGTTTTTTTGAGCTCTGCACAGTGTTCAGCTAAAGCTACCTATAGAAGGTTGGTGGTGTTTTCCTGATCCTATTACTACCGCAGGCAGCTAAATAAGCTACAAGTTAGTTTTTTGCGAGCTCTGCACAGTGTTCAGCTAAAGCTACCTGTAGAAGGTTGGTGGTGTTTTCCTGATCCTATCACTACCGCGGGCAGCTAAATAAGCTACAAGTTAGTTTTTTGCGAGCTCTGCACAGTGTTCAGCTAAAGCTACCTGTAGAAGGTTGGTGGTGTTTTCCTGATCCTATCACTACCGCAGGCAACCAAATAAGCTACAAGTTAGTTTTTTGCAAGCTCTGCACAGTGTTCAGCTAAAGATACCTGTAAAAGGTTGGTGGTGTTTTCCTGATCCTATCACTACCGCAGGTAGCTAAATAAGCTACAAGTTAGTTTTTTGCGAGCTCTGCACAGTGTTCACCTAAAGCTACCTGTAGAAGGTTGGTGGTGTTTTCCTGATACTAATACTACCGCAGGCAGCTAAATAAGCTACAAGTTCGTTTTTTGCAAGCTCTGCACAGTGTTCAGCTAAAGCTACCTGTAGAAGGTTGGTGGTGTTTTCCTGATCCTATCACTACCGCGGGCAGCTAAATAAGCGACAAGTTAGTTTTTTGCGAGATCTGCACAGTGTTCAGCTAAAGCTACCTGTAAAAGGTTGGTGGTGTTTTTGTGATCCTATCACTACCGCAAGCAGCTAAATAAACTACAAGTTATTTTTTGCAAGCTCTGCACAGTGTTCAGCTAAAGCTACCTGTAGAAGATTGGTGGTGTTTTCCTGATCCTATCACTACCGCAGGCAGCAAAATAAGCTTCAAGTTAGTTTTTTGCGAGCTCTGCACAGTGTTCACCTAAAGCTACCTGTAGAAGGTTGGTGGTGTTTTCCTGATCCTATTACTACCGCAGACAGCTAAATAAGCTACAAGTTAGTTTTTGCAAGCTCTGCACAGTGTTCAGCTAAAGCTACCTGTAGAAGGTTGGTGGTGTTTTCCTGATCCTATCACCACTGCAAGCAACTAAATAAGCTAAAAGTTAGTTTTTTGCGAGCTCTGCACAGTGTTCAGCTAAAGCTACCTGTAGAAGCTTGGTGGTGTTTTCTTGTTCCTATCACTACCGCAGGCAACCAAATAAGCTACAAGTTAGTTTTTTGCGAGCTCTGCACAGTGTTCAGCTAAAGCTACCTGTAGAAGGTTGGTGGTGTTTTCCTGATCCTATCACTACCACAGGCAGCTAAATAAGCTACAAGTTAGTTTTTTTCGAGCTCTGCACAGTGTTCACCTAATGCTACCTGTAGAAGGTTGGTGGTGTTTTCCTGATCCTATCACTACCGCGGGCAGCTAAATAAGCTACAAGTTAGTTTTTTTGCGAGCTCTGCACAGTGTTCAGCTAAAGCTACCTGTAGAATGTTGGTGGTGTTTTCCTCATCCTATCACTACCGCAGGCAGCTAAATAAGCTACAAATTAGTTTTTTTGAGCTCTGCACAGTGTTCAGCTAAAGCTACCTGTAGAAGGTTGGTGGTGTTTTCCTGATCCTATCACTACCGCAGGCAGCTAAATAAGCTACAAATTAGTTTTTTCAAGCTCTGCAAAGTGTTCAGCTAAAGCTACCTGTAGAAGGTTGGTGGTGTTTTCCTGATCCTATTACTACCGCAGGCAGCTAACTATGCTACAAGTTAGTTTTTGCGAGCTCTGCACAGTGTTCAGCTAAAGCTAACTGTAGAAGGTTGGTGGTGTTTTCCTGATCCTATCACTACCGCGGGCAGCTAAATAAGCTACAAGTTAGTTTTTTGCGAGCTCTGCACAGTGTTCACCTTATGCTACCTGTAGAAGGTTGGTGGTGTTTTCCTGATCCTATCACCACCGCAAGCAACCAAATAAGCTACAAGTTAGTTTTTTGCAAGCTCTGCACAGTGTTTAGCTAAAGATACCTGTAAAAGGTTGGTGGTGTTTTCCTGATCCTATCACTACCGTGGGCAGCTAAATAAGCTACAAGTTAGTTTTTTTGCGAGCTCTGCACAGTGTTCACCTGAAGCTACCTGTAGAAGGTTGGTGGTGTTTTCCTGATCCTTTCACTACCGCAGGCAGCTAAATAAGCTACAAGTTAGTTTTTTGCGAGCTCTGCACAGTGTTCAGCTAAAGCTACCTGTAGAAGGTTGGTGGTGTTTTCCTGATCCTATCAATACCGCAGGAAACCGAATAAGCTACAAGTTAGTTTTTTGCGAGCTCTGCACAGTGTTCACCAAAAGCTACCTGTAGAAGGTTGGTGGTGTTTTCCTGATCCTAATACTACAGCAGGCAGCTAAATAAGCTACAAGTTAGTTTTTTGCAAGCTCTGCTCAGTGTTCAGCTAAAGCTACCTGTAGAAGGTTGGTGATGTTTTCCTGATCCTATCACTACCGCAGACAGCTAAATAAGCTACAAGTCAGTTTTTTGCGAGCTCTGCACAGTGTTCACCTGAAGCTACCTGTAGAAGGTTGGTGGTGTTTTACTGATCCTATCAATACCGCAAGAAGATAAATCAGCTACAAGTTAGTTTTTTGCGAGCTCTGCACAGTGTTCAGCTAAAGCTACCTGTAGAAGGTTGGTGGTGTTTTCCGGATCCTATCACTACCGTGGGCAGCTAAATAAGCTACAAGTTAGTTTTTTTGCGAGCTCTGCACAGTGTTCAGCTAAAGCTACCTGTAGAAGGTTGGTGGTGTTTTCCTGATCCTATCACTTCCGCAGCCAACCAAATAAGCTACAAGTTAGTTTTTTGCAAGCTCTGCACAGTGTTCAGCTAAAGCTACCTGTAGAAGGTTGGTGGTGTTTTCCTGATCCTATCACTACCGCAGGCAGCTAAATAAGCTACAAGTTAGTTTTTTGCGAGCTCTGCACAGTGTTCACCTGAAGCTACCTGTAGAAGGTTGGTGGTGTTTTACTGATCCTATCAATACTGCAAGAAGATAAATAAGCTACAAGTTAGTTTTTTGCGAGCTCTGCACAGTGTTCAGCTAAAGCTACCTGTTGAAGGTTGGTGGTGTTTTCCTGATCCTATCACTACCGCAGGCAGCTAAATAAGCTACAAGTTAGTTTTTTGCGAGCTCTGCACAGTGTTCAGCTAAAGCTACCTGTAGAAGGTTGGTTGTGTTTTCCTGATCCTATCACTACCGCAGACAGCTAAAAAAGCTACAAGTTAGTTTTTTGCGTTCTCTGCACAGTGTTCACCTAAAGCTACCTGTTGAAGTTGGTGGTGTTTTCCTGATCCTATCACTACTGCAAGCAACTAAATAAGCTACAAGTTAGTTTTTTGCGAGCTCTGCACAGTGTTCAGCTAAAGCTACCTGTAGAAGGTTGGTGGTGTTTTCCTGATCCTATCACTACCGCAGGCAGCTAAATAAGCTACAAGTTAGTTTTTTGCGAGCTCTGCACAGTGTTCAGCTAAAGCTACCTGTAGAAGGTTGGTTGTGTTTTCCTGATCCGATTACTACCGCAGGCAGCTAAATAAGCTACAAGTTAGTTTTTGCAAGCTCTGCACAGTGTTCAGCTAAAGCTACCTGTAGAAGGTTGGTGGTGTTTTCCTGATCCTATCACTACTGCAAGCAACTAAATAAGCTACAAGTTAGTTTTTTGCGAGCTCTGCACAGTGTTCAGCTAAAGCTACCTGTAGAAGGTTGGTGGTGTTTTCTTGATCCTATCACTACCGCAGGCAACCAAATAAGCTACAAGTTAGTTTTTTGCGAGCTCTGCACAGTGTTCAGCTAAAGCTACCTGTAGAAGGTTGGTGGTGTTTTCCTGATCCTATCACTACCGTGGGCAGCTAAATAAGCTACAAGTTAGTTTTTTTGCGAGCTCTGCACAGTGTTCAGCTAAAGCTACCTGTAGAATGTTGGTGGTGTTTTCCTCATCCTATCACTACCGCAGGCAGCTAAATAAGCTACAAATTGGTTTTTTCAAGCTCTGCACAGTGTTCAGCTAAAGCTACCTATAGAAGGTTGGTGGTGTTTTCCTGATCCTATTACTACCGCAGGCAGCTAAATAAGCTACAAGTTAGTTTTTTGCAAGCTCTGCACAGTGTTCAGCTAAAGCTACCTGTAGAAGATTGGTGGTGTTTTACTGATTCTATCACTACCGCAGACAGCTAAATAAGCTACAAGTTAGTTTTTTGCTTTCTCTGCACAGTGTTTACCTAAAGCTACCGGTAGAAGGTTGATGTTGTTTTCCTGATCCTATCACTACCGCGGGCAGCTAAAAAAGCTACAAGTTAGTTTTTTGCGAGCTCTGCACAGTGTTCAGCTAAAGCTACCTGTAGAAGGTTGGTGGTGTTTTCCTGATCCTATCACTACCGCAGGCAACCAAATAAGCTACAAGTTCGTTTTTTGTGAGCTCTGCACAGTGTTCAGCTAAAGCTACCTGTAGAAGGTTGGTGGTGTTTTCCTGATCCTATCACTACCACGGGCAGCTAAATAAGCTACAAGTTAGTTTTTTGCTACCTCTGCACAGTGTTCACCTGAAGCTACCTGTAGAAGGTTGGTGGTGTTTTCCTGATCCTATCACTACCGCAAGAAGATAAATAAGCTACAAGTTAGTTTTTTGCGAGCTCTGCACAGTGTTCAGCTAAAGCTACCTGTAGAAGGTTGGTGGTGTTTTCCTGATCCTATCAATACCGCAGGAAACCAAATAAGCTACAAGTTAGTTTTTTGCGAGCTCTGCACAGTGTTCACCAAAAGCTACCTGTAGAAGGTTGGTGGTGTTTTCCTGATCCTAATACTACAGCAGGCAGCTAAATAAGCTACAAGTCAGTTTTTTGCGAGCTCTGCACAGTGTTCACCTGAAGCTACCTGTAGAAGGTTGGTGGTGTTTTACTGATCCTATCAATACCGCAAGAAGATAAATCAGCTACAAGTTAGTTTTTTTGCGAGCTCTGCACAGTGTTCAGCTAAAGCTACCTGTAGAAGGTTGGTGGTGTTTTCCGGATCCTATCACTACCGTGGGCATCTAAATAAGCTACAAGTTAGTTTTTTTGCGAGCTCTGCACAGTGTTCAGCTAAAGCTACCTGTAGAAGGTTGGTGGTGTTTTCCTGATCCTATCACTTCCGCAGCCAACCAAATAAGCTACAAGTTAGTTTTTTGCAAGCTCTGCACAGTGTTCAGCTAAAGCTACCTGTAGAAGGTTGGTTGTGTTTTCCTGATCCTATCACTACCGCAGACAGCTAAATAAGCTACAAGTTAGTTTTTTGCGAGCTCTGCACAGTGTTCACCTGAAGCTACCTGTAGAAGGTTGGTGGTGTTTTACTGATAATATCAATACTGCAAGAAGATAAATAAGCTACAAGTTAGTTTTTTGCGTTCTCTGCACAGTGTTCAGCTAAAGCTACCTGTTGAAGGTTGGTGCTGTTTTCCTGATCCTATCACTACCGCAAGCAACTAAATAAGCTACAAGTTAGTTTTTTGCAAGCTCTGCATAGTGTTCAGCTAAAGCTACCTGAAGAAGGTTGGTAGTGTTTTCCTGATCCTTTCACTACCGCAGGCAGCTAAATAAGCTACAAGTTCGTTTTTTGTGAGCTCTGCACAGTGTTCACCTGAAGCTACCTGTAGAAGGTTGGTGGTGTTTTCCTGATCCTATCACTACCGCAAGAAGATAAATAAGCTACAAGTTAGTTTTTTGAGAGCTCTGCACAGTGTTCAGCTAAAGCTACCTGTAGAAGGTTGGTGGTGTTTTCCTGATCCTATCAATACCGCAGGAAACCAAATAAGCTACAAGTTAGTTTTTTTTGCGAGCTCTGCACAGTGTTCAGCTAAAGCTACCTGTAGAAGGTTGGTGGTGTTTTCCTGATCCTATCACTTCCGCAGCCAACCAAATAAGCTACAAGTTAGTTTTTTGCAAGCTCTGCACAGTGTTCAGCTAAAGCTACCTGTAGAAGGTTGGTGGTGTTTTCCTGATCCTATCACTACCGCAGACAGCTAAATAAGCTACAAGTTAGTTTTTTGCGAGCTCTGCACAGTGTTCACCTGAAGCTACCTGTAGAAGGTTGGTGGTGTTTTACTGATCCTATCAATACTGCAAGAAGATAAATAAGCTACAAGTTAGTTTTTTTCGAGCTCTGCACAGTGTTCAGCTAAAGCTACCTGTAGAAGGTTGGTGGTGTTTTCCTGATCCTATCACTACCGTGGGCAGCTAAATAAGCTACAAGTTAGTTTTTTGCAAGCTCTGCTCAGTGTTCAGCTAAAGCTACCTGTAGAAGGTTGGTGGTGTTTTCCTGATCCTATCACTACCGTGGGCAGCTAAATAAGCTACAAGTTAGTTTTTTGCGAGCTCTGCACAGTGTTCAGCTAAAGCTACCTGTAGAAGGTTGGTTGTGTTTTCCTGATCCTATCACTACCGCAGACAGCTAAAAAAGCTACAAGTTAGTTTTTTGCGTTCTCTGCACAGTGTTCACCTAAAGCTACCTGTTGAAGGTTGGTGGTGTTTTCCTGATCCTATCACTACCGCGGGCAGCTAAATAAGCGACAAGTTAGTTTTTTGCGAGATCTGCACAGTGTTCAGCTAAAGCTACCTGTAGAAGGTTGGTGGTGTTTTCCTGATCCTATCACTACCGCAGGCAACCAAATAAGCTACAAGTTAGTTTTTTGCGAGCTCTGCACAGTGTTCAGCTAAAGCTACCTGTAGAAGGTTGGTGGTGTTTTCCTGATCCTATCACTACCGCAAGCAGCTAAATAAACTACAAGTTAGTTTTTTTGCAAGCTCTGCACAGTGTTCAGCTAAAGCTACCTGTAGAAGGTTGGTGGTGTTTTCCTGATCCTATCACTACCGCTGGCAGCTAAATAAGCTACAAGTTAGTTTTTTGCAAGCTCTGCACAGTGTTCAGCTAAAGCTACCTGTAGAAGGTTGGTGGTGTTTTCCTGATCCTATCACTACCGCTGGCAGCTAAATAAGCTACAAGTTAGTTTTTTCGAGCTCTGCACAGTGTTCAGCTAAAGCTACCTGTAGAAGGTTGGTGGTGTTTTTCTGATCCTATCACTACCGTGGGCAGCTAAATAAGCTACATGTTAGTTTTTTGCGAGCTCTGCGCAGTGTTCAGCTAAAGCTACCTGTAGAAGGTTGGTGGTGTTTTCCTGATCCTATCA
Source organism: Lithobates clamitans (assembly GCA_037952925.1). Taxonomy (NCBI): domain Eukaryota; kingdom Metazoa; phylum Chordata; class Amphibia; order Anura; family Ranidae; genus Lithobates; species Lithobates clamitans. The sequence continues at coordinate 951,777 of JBBGZY010000801.1, forward strand.
CTACCGCAGGCAGCTAAATAAGCTACAAATTAGTTTTTTGCGAGCTCTGCACAGTGTTCACCTGAAGCTACCTGTTTAAGGTTGGTGCTGTTTTCCTGATCCTATCACTACCGCAAGAAACTAAATAAGCTACACGTTTGTTTTTTGCAAGCTCTGCACAGTGTTCAGCTAAAGCTACCTGTAGAAGGTTGGTAGTGTTTTCCTGATCCTTTCACTACCGCAGGCAGCTAAAAAAGCTACAAGTTCGTTTTTTGTGAGCTCTGCACAGTGTTCAGCTAAAGCTACCTGTAGAAGGTTGGTGGTGTTTTCCTGATCCTATCACTACCACGGGCAGCTAAATAAGCTACAAGTTAGTTTTTTGCTACCTCTGCACAGTGTTCACCTGAAGCTACCTGTAGAAGGTTGGTGGTGTTTTCCTGATCCTATCAATACCGCAGGAAACCAAACAAGCTACAAGTTAGTTTTTTGCGAGCTCTGCACAGTGTTCAGCTAAAGCTACCTGTAGAAGGTTGGTGGTGTTTTCCTGATCCTTTCACTACCGCAGGCAGCTAAATAAGCTACAAGTTAGTTTTTTGCGAGCTCTGCACAGTGTTCAGCTAAAGCTACCTGTAGAAGGTTGGTGGTGTTTTCCTGATCCTATCAATACCGCAGGAAACCAAATAAGCTACAAGTTAGTTTTTTGCGAGCTCTGCACAGTGTTCACCAAAAGCTACCTGTAGAAGGTTGGTGGTGTTTTCCTGATCCTTTCACTACCGCAGGCAGCTAAATAAGCTACAAGTTAGTTTTTTGCGAGCTCTGCACAGTGTTCAGCTAAAGCTACCTGTAGAAGGTTGGTAGTGTTTTCCTGATCCTTTCACTACCGCAGGCAGCTAAATAAGCTACAAGTTAGTTTTTTGCGAGCTCTGCACAGTGTTCAGCTAAAGCTACCTGTAGAAGGTTGGTGGTGTTTTCCTGATCCTATCAATACCGCAGGAAACCAAATAAGCTACAAGTTAGTTTTTTGCGAGCTCTGCACAGTGTTCACCAAAAGCTACCTGTAGAAGGTTGGTGGTGTTTTCCTGATCCTAATAACAGCAGGCAGCTAAATAAGCTACAAGTTAGTTTTTTGCAAGCTCTGCTCAGTGTTCAGCTAAAGCTACCTGTAGAAGGTTGGTGGTGTTTTCCTGATCCTATCACTACCGCAGACAGCTAAATAAGCTACAAGTTAGTTTTTTGCGAGCTCTGCACAGTGTTCACCTGAAGCTACCTGTAGAAGGTTGGTGGTGTTTTACTGATCCTATCACTACCGCAAGAAGATAAATAAGCTACAAATCAGTTTTTTGCGAGCTCTGCACAGTGTTCAGCTAAAGCTACCTGTAGAAGGTTGGTGGTGTTTTCCGGATCCTATCACTACCGTGGGCAGCTAAATAAGCTACAAGTTAGTTTTTTTGCGAGCTCTGCACAGTGTTCAGCTAAAGCTACCTGTAGAAGGTTGGTGGTGTTTTCCTGATCCTATCACTTCCGCAGCCAACCAAATAAGCTACAAGTTAGTTTTTTGCAAGCTCTGCACAGTGTTCAGCTAAAGCTACCTGTTGAAGGTTGGTGGTGTTTTCCTGATCCTATCACTACCGCAGGCAGCTAAATAAGCTACAAGTTAGTTTTTTGCGAGCTCTGCACAGTGTTCAGCTAAAGCTACCTGTAGAAGGTTGGTTGTGTTTTCCTGATCCTATCGCTACCACAGACAGCTAAAAAAGCTACAAGTTAGTTTTTTGCGTTCTCTGCACAGTGTTCACCTAAAGCTACCTGTTGAAGGTTGGTGGTGTTTTCCTGATCCTATAACTACCGCGGGCAGCTAAATAAGCGACAAGTTAGTTTTTTGCGAGATCTGCACAGTGTTCAGCTAAAACTACCTGTAGAAGGTTGGTGGTGTTTTCCTGATCCTATCACTACCGCAGGCAACCAAATAAGCTACAAGTTAGTTTTTGCAAGCTCTGCACAGTGTTTAGCTAAAGCTACCTGTAGAAGGTTGGTGGTGTTTTCCTGATCTTATCACTACCAGAGGCAGCTAAATAAGCTACAAGTTAGTTTTTTGCGAGCTCTGCACAGTGTTCACCTAATGCTAACTGTAGAAGGTTGGTGGTGTTTTCCTGATCCTATCACTACCGTGGGCAGCTAAATAAGCTACAAGTTAGTTTTTTTGCGAGCTCTGCACAGTGTTCAGCTAAAGCTACCTGTAGAATGTTGGTGGTGTTTTCCTCATCCTATCACTACCGCAGGCAGCTAAATAAGCTACAAATTAGTTTTTTTGAGCTCTGCACAGTGTTCAGCTAAAGCTACCTGTAGAAGGTTGGTGGTGTTTTCCTGATCCTATCAATACCGCAGGCAGCTAAATAAGCAACAAATTAGTTTTTTCGAGCTCTGCACAGTGTTCAGCTAAAGCTACCTATAGAAGGTTGGTGGTGTTTTCCTGATCCTATTACTACCGCAGGCAGCTAAATAAGCTACAAGTTAGTTTTTTGCAAGCTCTGCACAGTGTTCAGCTAAAGCTACCTGTAGAAGATTGGTGGTGTTTTCCTGATTCTATCACTACCGCAGACAGCGAAATAAGCTACAAGTTAGTTTTTTGCTTTCTCTGCACAGTGTTTACCTAAAGCTACCGGTAGAAGGTTGATGGTGTTTTCCTGATCCTATCACTACCGCGGGCAGCTAAAAAAGCTACAAGTTAGTTTTTTGCGAGCTCTGCACAGTGTTCAGCTAAAGCTACCTGTAGAAGGTTGGTGGTGTTTTCCTGATCCTATCACTACCGCTGGCAGCTAAATAAGCTACAAGTTAGCTTTTTGCGAGCTCTGCACAGTGTTCAGCTAAAGCTACCTGTAGAAGGTTGGTGGTGTTTTCCTGATCCTATCACTACCGCAGGCAACCAAATAAGCTACAAGTTAGTTTATTGCAAGCTCTGCACAGTGTTCAGCTAAAGATACCTGTAAAAGGTTGGTGGTGTTTTCCTGATCCTATCACTACCGCAGGCAGCTAAATAAGCTACAAGTTAGTTTTTTGCGAGCTCTGCACAGTGTTCACCTAAAGCAACCTATAGAAGGTTGGTGGTGTTTTCCTGATCCTAATACTACCGCAGGCAGCTAAATAAGCTACAAGTTAGTTTTTTGCAAGCTCTGCTCAGTGTTCAGCTAAAGCTACCTGTAGAAGGTTGGTGGTGTTTTCCTGATCCTATCACTACCGCAGACAGCTAAATAAGCTACAAGTTAGTTTTTTGCGAGCTCTGCACAGTGTTCACCTGAAGCTACCTGTAGAAGGTTGGTGGTGTTTTCCTGATCCTATCACTACCGTGGGCAGCTAAATAAGCTACAAGTTAGTTTTTTTGCGAGCTCTGCACAGTGTTCAGCTAAAGCTACCTGTAGAAGGTTTGTGGTGTTTTCCTGATCCTATCACTACCGCAGACAGCTAAAAAAGCTACAAATTAGTTTTTTGCGTTCTCTGCACAGTGTTCACCTAAAGCTACCTGTTGAAGGTTGGTGGTGTTTTCCTGATCCTATCACTACCGCAGGAAACCAAATAAGCTACAAGTTAGTTTTTTGCGAGCTCTGCACAGTGTTCAGCTAAAGCTACCTGTAGAAGGTTTGTGGTGTTTTCCTGATCCTAATACTACCGCAGGCAGCTAAATAAGCTACAAGTTAGTTTTTTGCAAGCTCTGCTCAGTGTTCAGCTAAAGCTACCTGTAGAATGTTGGTGGTGTTTTCCTGATCCTATCACTACCGCAGACAGCTAAATAAGCTACAAGTTAGTTTTTTGCGAGCTCTGCACAGTGTTTACCTGAAGCTACCTGTAGAAGGTTGGTGTTGTTTTTACCTGATCCTATCACTTCCGCAGCCAACCAAATAAGCTACAAGTTAGTTTTTTGCAAGCTCTGCACAGTGTTCAGCTAAAGCTACCTGTAGAAGGTTGGTGGTGTTTTCCTGATCCTCTCACTACCGCAGACAGCTAAATAAGCTACAAGTTAGTTTTTTGCGAGCTCTGCACAGTGTTCACCTGAAGCTACCTGTAGAAGGTTGGTGGTGTTTTACTGATCCTATCAATACTGCAAGAAGATAAATAAGCTACAAGTTAGTTTTTTTGCGAGCTCTGCACAGTGTTCAGCTAAAGCTACCTGTTGAAGGTTGGTGGTGTTTTCCTGATCCTATCACTTCCGCAGCCAACCAAATAAGCTACAAGTTAGTTTTTTGCAAGCTCTGCACAGTGTTCAGCTAAAGCTACCTGTAGAAGGTTGGTGGTGTTTTCCTGATCCTATCACTACCGTGGGCAGCTAAATAAGCTACAAGTTAGTTTTTTTTACGAGCTCTGCACAGTGTTCAGCTAAAGCTACCTGTAGAAGGTTGGTGGTGTTTTCCTGATCCTATCACTACCGTGGGCAGCTAAATAAGCTACAAGTTAGTTTTTTTGCGAGCTCTGCACAGTGTTCAGCTAAAGCTACCTGTTGAAGGTTGGTGGTGTTTTCCTGATCCTATCACTTCCGCAGCCAACCAAATAAGCTACAAGTTAGTTTTTTGCAAGCTCTGCACAGTGTTCAGCTAAAGCTACCTGTAGAAGGTTGGTGGTGTTTTCCTGATCCTATCACTACCGTGGGCAGCTAAATAAGCTACAAGTTAGTTTTTTGCGAGCTCTGCACAGTGTTCAGCTAAAGCTACCTGTAGAAGGTTGGTTGTGTTTTCCTGATCCTATCACTACCGCAGACAGATAAAAAAGCTACAAGTTAGTTTTTTGCGTTCTCTGCACAGTGTTCACCTAAAGCTACCTGTTGAAGGTTGGAGGTGTTTTCCTGATCCTATCACTGCCGCGGGCAGCTAAATAAGCGACAAGTTAGTTTTTTGTGAGCTCTGCACAGTGTTCAGCTAAAGCTACCTGTAGAAGGTTGGTGGTGTTTTCCTGATCCTATCACTACCACGGGCAGCTAAATAAGCTACAAGTTAGTTTTTTGCTACCTCTGCACAGTGTTCACCTGAAGCTACCTGTAGAAGGTTGGTGGTGTTTTCCTGATCCTATCAATACCGCAGGAAACCAAATAAGCTACAAGTTAGTTTTTTGCGAGCTCTGCACAGTGTTCACCAAAAGCTACCTGTAGAAGGTTGGTGGTGTTTTCCTGATCCTAATACTACAGCAGGCAGCTAAATAAGCTACAAGTTAGTTTTTTGCAAGCTCTGCTCAGTGTTCAGCTAAAGCTACCTGTAGAAGGTTGGTGGTGTTTTCCTGATCCTATCACTACCGCAGACAGCTAAAATAGGTACAAGTTAGTTTTTTGCGAGCTCTGCACAGTGTTCAGCTAAAGCTACCTGTAGAAGGTTTGTGGTGTTTTCCTGATCCTATCACTACCGCAGACAGCTAAATAAGCTATAAGTTAGTTTTTTGCGAGCTCTGCACAGTGTTCACCTGAAGCTACCTGTAGAAGGTTGGTGGTGTTTTACTGATCCTATCAATACTGCAAGAAGATAAATAAGCTACAAGTTAGTTTTTTGCGAGCTCTGCACAGTGTTCAGCTAAAGCTACCTGTTGAAGGTTGGTGGTGTTTTCCTGATCCTATCACTACCGCAGGCAGCTAAATAAGCTACAAGTTAGTTTTTTGCGAGCTCTGCACAGTGTTCAGCTAAAGCTACCTGTAGAAGGTTGGTTGTGTTTTCCTGATCCTATCACTACCGCAGACAGCTAAAAAAGCTACAAGTTAGTTTTTTGCGTTCTCTGCACAGTGTTCACCTAAAGCTATCTGTTGAAGGTTGGTGGTGTTTTCCTGATCCTATAACTACCGCGGGCAGCTAAATAAGCGACAAGTTAGTTTTTTGCGAGATCTGCACAGTGTTCAGCTAAAGCTACCTGTAGAAGGTTGGTGGTGTTTTCCTGATCCTATCACTACCGCAGGCAACCAAATAAGCTACAAGTTAGTTTTTTGCGAGCTCTGCACAGTGTTCAGCTAAAGCTACCTGTAAAAGGTTGGTGGTGTTTTCCTGATCCTATCACTACAGCAAGCAGCTAAATAAACTACAAGTTAGTTTTTTTGCAAGCTCTGAACAGTGTTCAGCTAAAGCTACCTATAGAAGATTGGTGGTGTTTTCCTGATCCTATCACTACCGCATGCAGCTAAATAAGCTTCAAGTTAGTTTTTTGCGAGCTCTGCACAGTGTTCACCTAAAGCTACCTGTAGAAGGTTGGTGGTGTTTTCCTGATCCTATTACTACCGCAGGCAGCTAAATAAGCTACAAGTTAGTTTTTGCAAGCTCTGCACAGTGTTCAGCTAAAGCTACCTGTAGAAGGTTGGTGGTGTTTTCCTGATCCTATCACTACTGCAAGCAACTAAATAAGCTACAAGTTAGTTTTTTGCGAGCTCTGCACAGTGTTCAGCTAAAGCTACCTGTAGAAGGTTGGTGGTGTTTTCTTGATCCTATCACTACCGCAGGCAACCAAATAAGCTACAAGTTAGTTTTTTGCGAGCTCTGCACAGTGTTCAGCTAAAGCTACCTGTAGAAGGTTGGTGGTGTTTTCCTGATCCTATCACTACCACAGGCAGCTAAATAAGCTACAAGTTAGTTTTTTGCGAGCTCTGCACAGTGTTCACCTAATGCTACCTGTAGAAGGTTGGTGGTGTTTTCCTGATCCTATCACTACCGTAGGCAGCTAAATAAGCTACAAGTTAGTTTTTTTGCGAGCTCTGCACAGTGTTCAGCTAAAGCTACCTGTAGAATGTTGGTGGTGTTTTCCTCATCCTATCACTACCGCAGGCAGCTAAATAAGCTACAAATTAGTTTTTTTGAGCTTTGCACAGTGTTCAGCTAAAGCTACCTGTAGAAGGTTGGTGGTGTTTTCCTGATCCTATCACTACCGCAGGCAGCTAAATAAGCTACAAATTAGTTTTTTCGAGCTCTGCACAGTGTTCAGCTAAAGCTACCTATAGAAGGTTGGTGGTGTTTTCCTGATCCTATTACTACCGCAGGCAGCTAAATAAGCTACAAGTTAGTTTTTTGCAAGCTCTGCACAGTGTTCAGCTAAAGCTACCTGTAGAAGATTGGTGGTGTTTTCCTGATTCTATCACTACCGCAGACAGCTAAATAAGCTACAAGTTAGTTTTTTGCTTTCTCTGCACAGTGTTTACCTAAAGCTACCGGTAGAAGGTTGATGGTGTTTTCCTGATCCTATCACTACCGCGGGCAGCTAAAAAAGCTACAAGTTAGTTTTTTGCGAGCTCTGCACAGTGTTCAGCTAAAGCTACCTGTAGAAGGTTGGTGGTGTTTTCCTGATCCTATCACTACCGCGGGCAGCTAAATAAGCTACAAGTTAGCTTTTTGCGAGCTCTGCACAGTGTTCAGCTAAAGCTACCTGTAGAAGGTTGGTGGTGTTTTCCTGATCCTATCACTACCGCAGGCAACCAAATAAGCTACAAGTTAGTTTCTTGCAAGCTCTGCACAGTGTTCAGCTAAAGATACCTGTAAAAGGTTGGTGGTGTTTTCCTGATCCTATCACTACCGCAGGCAGCTAAATAAGCTACAAGTTAGTTTTTTGCGAGCTCTGCACAGTGTTCACCTAAAGCAACCTGTAGAAGGTTGGTGGTGTTTTCCTGATCCTAATACTACCGCAGGCAGCTAAATAAGCTACAAGTTAGTTTTTTGCAAGCTCTGCTCAGTGTTCAGCTAAAGCTACCTGTAGAAGGTTGGTGGTGTTTTCCTGATCCTATCACTACCGCAGACAGCTAAATAAGCTACAAGTTAGTTTTTTGCGAGCTCTGCACAGTGTTCACCTGAAGCTACCTGTAGAAGGTTGGTGGTGTTTTCCTGATCCTATCACTACCGTGGGCAGCTAAATAAGCTACAAGTTAGTTTTTTTGCGAGCTCTGCACAGTGTTCAGCTAAAGCTACCTGTAGAAGGTTTGTGGTCTTTTCCTGATCCTATCACTACCGCAGGCAGCTAAATAAGCTACAAGTTAGTTTTTTGCGTTCTCTGCACAGTGTTCACCTAAAGCTACCTGTTGAAGGTTGGTGCTGTTTTCCTGATCCTATCACTACCGCAAGCAACTAAATAAGCTACACGTTAGTTTTTTGCAAGCTCTGCACAGTGTTCAGCTAAAGCTACCTGTAGAAGGTTGGTAGTGTTTTCCTGATCCTTTCACTACCGCAGGCAGCTAAATAAGCTACAAGTTCGTTTTTTGTGAGCTCTGCACAGTGTTCAGCTAAAGCTACCTGTAGAAGGTTGGTGGTGTTTTCCTGATCCTATCACTACCACGGGCAGCTAAATAAGCTACAAGTTAGTTTTTTGCTACCTCTGCACAGTGTTCACCTGAAGCTACCTGTAGAAGGTTGGTGGTGTTTTCCTGATCCTATCACTACCGCAAGAAGATAAATAAGCTACAAGTTAGTTTTTTGCGAGCTCTGCACAGTGTTCAGCTAAAGCTACCTGTAGAAGGTTGGTGGTGTTTTCCTGATCCTATCAATACCGCAGGAAACCAAATAAGCTACAAGTTAGTTTTTTGCGAGCTCTGCACAGTGTTCACCAAAAGCTACCTGTAGAAGGTTGGTGGTGTTTTCCTGATCCTAATACTACAGCAGGCAGCTAAATAAGCTACAAGTTAGTTTTTTGCAAGCTCTGCTCAGTGTTCAGCTAAAGCTACCTGTAGAAGGTTGGTGGTGTTTTCCTGATCCTATCACTACCGCAGACAGCTAAATAAGCTACAAGTCAGTTTTTTGCGAGCTCTGCACAGTGTTCACCTGAAGCTACCTGTAGAAGGTTGGTGGTGTTTTACTGATCCTATCAATACCGCAAGAAGATAAATCAGCTACAAGTTAGTTTTTTGCGAGCTCTGCACAGTGTTCAGCTAAAGCTACCTGTAGAAGGTTGGTTTTGTTTTCCGGATCCTATCACTTCCGCAGCCAACCAAATAAGCTACAAGTTAGTTTTTTGCAAGCTCTGCACAGTGTTCAGCTAAAGCTACCTGTAGAAGGTTGGTGGTGTTTTCTTGATCCTATCACTACCGCAGGCAACCAAATAAGCTACAAGTTAGTTTTTTGCGAGCTCTGCACAGTGTTCAGCTAAAGCTACCTGTAGAAGGTTGGTGGTGTTTTCCTGATCCTATCACTACCACAGGCAGCTAAATAAGCTACAAGTTAGTTTTTTGCGAGCTCTGCACAGTGTTCACCTAATGCTACCTGTAGAAGGTTGGTGGTGTTTTCCTGATCCTATCACTACCGTAGGCAGCTAAATAAGCTACAAGTTAGTTTTTTTGCGAGCTCTGCACAGTGTTCAGCTAAAGCTACCTGTAGAATGTTGGTGGTGTTTTCCTCATCCTATCACTACCGCAGGCAGCTAAATAAGCTACAAATTAGTTTTTTTGAGCTTTGCACAGTGTTCAGCTAAAGCTACCTGTAGAAGGTTGGTGGTGTTTTCCTGATCCTATCACTACCGCAGGCAGCTAAATAAGCTACAAATTAGTTTTTTCGAGCTCTGCACAGTGTTCAGCTAAAGCTACCTATAGAAGGTTGGTGGTGTTTTCCTGATCCTATTACTACCGCAGGCAGCTAAATAAGCTACAAGTTAGTTTTTTGCAAGCTCTGCACAGTGTTCAGCTAAAGCTACCTGTAGAAGATTGGTGGTGTTTTCCTGATTCTATCACTACCGCAGACAGCTAAATAAGCTACAAGTTAGTTTTTTGCTTTCTCTGCACAGTGTTTACCTAAAGCTACCGGTAGAAGGTTGATGGTGTTTTCCTGATCCTATCACTACCGCGGGCAGCTAAAAAAGCTACAAGTTAGTTTTTTGCGAGCTCTGCACAGTGTTCAGCTAAAGCTACCTGTAGAAGGTTGGTGGTGTTTTCCTGATCCTATCACTACCGCGGGCAGCTAAATAAGCTACAAGTTAGCTTTTTGCGAGCTCTGCACAGTGTTCAGCTAAAGCTACCTGTAGAAGGTTGGTGGTGTTTTCCTGATCCTATCACTACCGCAGGCAACCAAATAAGCTACAAGTTAGTTTCTTGCAAGCTCTGCACAGTGTTCAGCTAAAGATACCTGTAAAAGGTTGGTGGTGTTTTCCTGATCCTATCACTACCGCAGGCAGCTAAATAAGCTACAAGTTAGTTTTTTGCGAGCTCTGCACAGTGTTCACCTAAAGCAACCTGTAGAAGGTTGGTGGTGTTTTCCTGATCCTAATACTACCGCAGGCAGCTAAATAAGCTACAAGTTAGTTTTTTGCAAGCTCTGCTCAGTGTTCAGCTAAAGCTACCTGTAGAAGGTTGGTGGTGTTTTCCTGATCCTATCACTACCGCAGACAGCTAAATAAGCTACAAGTTAGTTTTTTGCGAGCTCTGCACAGTGTTCACCTGAAGCTACCTGTAGAAGGTTGGTGGTGTTTTCCTGATCCTATCACTACCGTGGGCAGCTAAATAAGCTACAAGTTAGTTTTTTTGCGAGCTCTGCACAGTGTTCAGCTAAAGCTACCTGTAGAAGGTTTGTGGTCTTTTCCTGATCCTATCACTACCGCAGGCAGCTAAATAAGCTACAAGTTAGTTTTTTGCGTTCTCTGCACAGTGTTCACCTAAAGCTACCTGTTGAAGGTTGGTGCTGTTTTCCTGATCCTATCACTACCGCAAGCAACTAAATAAGCTACACGTTAGTTTTTTGCAAGCTCTGCACAGTGTTCAGCTAAAGCTACCTGTAGAAGGTTGGTAGTGTTTTCCTGATCCTTTCACTACCGCAGGCAGCTAAATAAGCTACAAGTTCGTTTTTTGTGAGCTCTGCACAGTGTTCAGCTAAAGCTACCTGTAGAAGGTTGGTGGTGTTTTCCTGATCCTATCACTACCACGGGCAGCTAAATAAGCTACAAATTAGTTTTTTGCTACCTCTGCACAGTGTTCACCTGAAGCTACCTGTAGAAGGTTGGTGGTGTTTTCCTGATCCTATCACTACCGCAAGAAGATAAATAAGCTACAAGTTAGTTTTTTGCGAGCTCTGCACAGTGTTCAGCTAAAGCTACCTGTAGAAGGTTGGTGGTGTTTTCCTGATCCTATCAATACCGCAGGAAACCAAATAAGCTACAAGTTAGTTTTTTGCGAGCTCTGCACAGTGTTCACCAAAAGCTACCTGTAGAAGGTTGGTGGTGTTTTCCTGATCCTAATACTACAGCAGGCAGCTAAATAAGCTACAAGTTAGTTTTTTGCAAGCTCTGCTCAGTGTTCAGCTAAAGCTACCTGTAGAAGGTTGGTGGTGTTTTCCTGATCCTATCACTACCGCAGACAGCTAAATAAGCTACAAGTCAGTTTTTTGCGAGCTCTGCACAGTGTTCACCTGAAGCTACCTGTAGAAGGTTGGTGGTGTTTTACTGATCCTATCAATACCGCAAGAAGATAAATCAGCTACAAGTTAGTTTTTTGCGAGCTCTGCACAGTGTTCAGCTAAAGCTACCTGTAGAAGGTTGGTTTTGTTTTCCGGATCCTATCACTTCCGCAGCCAACCAAATAAGCTACAAGTTAGTTTTTTGCGAGCTCTGCACAGTGTTCAGTTAAAGCTACCTGTAGAAGGTTGGTTGTGTTTTCCTGATCCTATCACTACCGCAGACAGCTAAAAAAGCTACAAGTTAGTTTTTTGTGTTCTCTGCACAGTGTTCACCTAAAGCTACCTGTTGAAGGTTGGTGGTGTTTTCCTGATCCTATAACTACCGAGGGCAGCTAAATAAGCGACAAGTTAGTTTTTTGCGAGATCTGCACAGTGTTCAGCTAAAGCTACCTGTAAAAGGTTGGTGGTGTTTTCCTGATCCTATCACTACCGCAAGCAGCTAAATAAACTACAAGTTAGTTTTTTTGCAAGCTCTGAACAGTGTTCAGCTAAAGCTACCTATAGAAGATTGGTGGTGTTTTCCTGATCCTATCACTACCGCAGGCAGCTAAATAAGCTTCAAGTTAGTTTTTTGCGAGCTCTGCACAGTGTTCACCTAAAGCTACCTGTAGAAGGTTGGTGGTGTTTTCCTGATCCTATTACTACCGCAGGCAGCTAAATAAGCTACAATTTAGTTTTTGCAAGCTCTGCACAGTGTTCAGCTAAAGCTACCTGTAGAAGGTTGGTGGTGTTTTCCTGATCCTATCACTACTGCAAGCAACTAAATAAGCTACAAGTTAGTTTTTTGCGAGCTCTGCACAGTGTTCAGCTAAAGCTACCTGTAGAAGGTTGGTGGTGTTTTCTTGATCCTATCACTACCGTGGGCAGCTAAATAAGCTACAAGTTAGTTTTTTTGCGAGCTCTGCACAGTGTTCAGCTAAAGCTACCTGTAGAATGTTGGTGGTGTTTTCCTCATCCTATCACTACCGCAGGCAGCTAAATAAGCTACAAATTAGTTTTTTTGAGCTTTGCACAGTGTTCAGCTAAAGCTACCTGTAGAAGGTTGGTGGTGTTTTCCTGATCCTATCACTACCGCAGGCAGCTAAATAAGCGACAAGTTAGTTTTTTGCGTTCTCTGCACAGTGTTCACCTAAAGCTAACTGTTGAAGGTTGGTGGTGTTTTCCTGATTATATAACTACCGCGGGCAGCTAAATAAGAGACAAGTTAGTTTTTTGCAAGATCTGCACAGTGTTCAGCTAAAGCTACCTGTAGAAGGTTGGTGGTGTTTTCCTGATCCTATCACTACCGCAGGCAACCAAATAAGCTACAAGTTAGTTTTTTGCGAGCTCTGCACAGTGTTCAGCTAAAGCTACCTGTAAAAGGTTGCTGGTGTTTTCCTGATCCTATCACTACCGCAAGCAGCTAAATAAACTACAAGTTAGTTTTTTTGCAAGCTCTGAACAGTGTTCAGCTAAAGCTACCTATAGAAGATTGGTGGTGTTTTCCTGATCCTATCACTACCGCAGGCAGCTAAATAAGCTTCAAGTTAGTTTTTTGCGAGCTCTGCACAGTGTTCACCTAAAGCTACCTGTAGAAGGTTGGTGGTGTTTTCCTGATCCTATTACTACCGCAGGCAGCTAAATAAGCTACAAGTTAGTTTTTGCAAGCTCTGCACAGTGTTCAGCTAAAGCTACCTGTAGAAGGTTGGTGGTGTTTTCCTGATCCTATCACTACTGCAAGCAACTAAATAAGCTACAAGTTAGTTTTTTGCGAGCTCTGCACAGTGTTCAGCTAAAGCTACCTGTAGAAGGTTGGTGGTGTTTTCTTGATCCTATCACTACCGCAGGCAACCAAATAAGCTACAAGTTAGTTTTTTGCGAGCTCTGCACAGTGTTCAGCTAAAGCTACCTGTAGAAGGTTGGTGGTGTTTTCCTGATCCTATCACTACCACAGGCAGCTAAATAAGCTACAAGTTAGTTTTTTGCGAGCTCTGCACAGTGTTCACCTAATGCTACCTGTAGAAGGTTGGTGGTGTTTTCCTGATCCTATCACTACCGTGGGCAGCTAAATAAGCTACAAGTTAGTTTTTTTGCGAGCTCTGCACAGTGTTCAGCTAAAGCTACCTGTAGAATGTTGGTGGTGTTTTCCTCATCCTATCACTACCGCAGGCAGCTAAAAAAGCTACAAATTAGTTTTTTTGAGCTTTGCACAGTGTTCAGCTAAAGCTACCTGTAGAAGGTTGGTGGTGTTTTCCTGATCCTATCACTACCGCAGGCAGCTAAATAAGCTACAAATTAGTTTTTTCGAGCTCTGCACAGTGTTCAGCTAAAGCTACCTATAGAAGGTTGGTGGTGTTTTCCTGATCCTATTACTACCGCAGGCAGCTAAATAAGCTACAAGTTAGTTTTTTGCGAGCTCTGCACAGTGTTCAGCTAAAGCTACCTGTAGAAGGTTGGTGGTGTTTTCCTGATCCTATCACTACCGCAGACAGCTAAATAAGCTACAAATCAGTTTTTTGCGAGCTCTGCACAGTGTTCACCTGAAGCTACCTGTAGAAGGTTGGTGGTGTTTTACTGATCCTATCAATACCGCAAGAAGATAAATCAGCTACAAGTTAGTTTTTTGCGAGCTCTGCACAGTGTTCAGCTAAAGCTACCTGTAGAAGGTTGGTGGTGTTTTCCTGATCCTATCACTACCGCAGACAGCTAAATAAGCTACAAATCAGTTTTTTGCGAGCTCTGCACAGTGTTCACCTGAAGCTACCTGTAGAAGGTTGGTGGTGTTTTACTGATCCTATCAATACCGCAAGAAGATAAATCAGCTACAAGTTAGTTTTTTGCGAGCTCTGCACAGTGTTCAGCTAAAGCTACCTGTAGAAGGTTGGTGGTGTTTTCCGGATCCTATCACTTCCGCAGCCAACCAAATAAGCTACAAGTTAGTTTTTTGCAAGCTCTGCACAGTGTTCAGCTAAAGCTACCTGTAGAAGGTTTGTGGTGTTTTCCTGATCCTATCACTACCGCAGACAGCTAAATAAGCTACAAGTTAGTTTTTTGCGAGCTCTGCACAGTGTTCACCTGAAGCTACCTGTAGAAGGTTGGTGGTGTTTTACTGATCCTATCAATACTGCAAGAAGATAAATAAGCTACAAGTTAGTTTTTTGCGAGCTCTGCACAGTGTTCAGCTAAAGCTACCTGTAGAAGGTTGGTGGTGTTTTCCTCATCCTATCACTACCGCAGGCAGCTAAATAAGCTACAAATTAGTTTTTTTGAGCTTTGCACAGTGTTCAGCTAAAGCTACCTGTAGAAGGTTGGTGGTGTTTTCCTGATCCTATCACTACCGCAGGCAGCTAAATAAGCGACAAGTTAGTTTTTTGCGTTCTCTGCACAGTGTTCACCTAAAGCTACCTGTTGAAGGTTGGTGGTGTTTTCCTGATCCTATAACTACCGCAGGCAGCTAAATAAGCGACAAGTTAGTTTTTTGCGAGATCTGCACAGTGTTCAGCTAAAGCTACCTGTAGAAGGTTGGTGGTGTTTTACTGATCCTATCAATACCGCAAGAAGATAAATCAGCTACAAGTTAGTTTTTTGCGAGCTCTGCACAGTGTTCAGCTAAAGCTACCTGTAGAAGGTTGGTGGTGTTTTCCTGATCCTATCACTACCGCAGACAGCTAAATAAGCTACAAATCAGTTTTTTGCGAGCTCTGCACAGTGTTCACCTGAAGCTACCTGTAGAAGGTTGGTGGTGTTTTACTGATCCTATCAATACCGCAAGAAGATAAATCAGCTACAAGTTAGTTTTTTGCGAGCTCTGCACAGTGTTCAGCTAAAGCTACCTGTAGAAGGTTGGTGGTGTTTTCCGGATCCTATCACTTCCGCAGCCAACCAAATAAGCTACAAGTTAGTTTTTTGCAAGCTCTGCACAGTGTTCAGCTAAAGCTACCTGTAGAAGGTTTGTGGTGTTTTCCTGATCCTATCACTACCGCAGACAGCTAAATAAGCTACAAGTTAGTTTTTTGCGAGCTCTGCACAGTGTTCACCTGAAGCTACCTGTAGAAGGTTGGTGGTGTTTTACTGATCCTATCAATACTGCAAGAAGATAAATAAGCTACAAGTTAGTTTTTTGCGAGCTCTGCACAGTGTTCAGCTAAAGCTACCTGTAGAAGGTTGGTGGTGTTTTCCTCATCCTATCACTACCGCAGGCAGCTAAATAAGCTACAAATTAGTTTTTTTGAGCTTTGCACAGTGTTCAGCTAAAGCTACCTGTAGAAGGTTGGTGGTGTTTTCCTGATCCTATCACTACCGCAGGCAGCTAAATAAGCGACAAGTTAGTTTTTTGCGTTCTCTGCACAGTGTTCACCTAAAGCTACCTGTTGAAGGTTGGTGGTGTTTTCCTGATCCTATAACTACCGCAGGCAGCTAAATAAGCGACAAGTTAGTTTTTTGCGAGATCTGCACAGTGTTCAGCTAAAGCTACCTGTAGAAGGTTGGTGGTGTTTTCCTGATCCTATCACTACCGCAGGCAGCTAAATAAGCGACAAGTTAGTTTTTTGCGTTCTCTGCACAGTGTTCAGCTAAAGCTACTTGTAGAATGTTGGTGGTGTTTTCCTGATCCTATCACTACCGTGGGAAGCTAAATAAGCTACAAATTAGTTTTTTTGCGAGCTCTGCACAGTGTTCAGCTAAAGCTACCTGTAGAAGGTTGGTGGTGTTTTCCTGATCCTATCACTACCGTGGGCAGCTAAATAAGCTACAAGTTAGTTTTTTTGCGAGCTCTGCACAGTGTTCAGCTAAAGCTACCTGTTGAAGGTTGGTGGTGTTTTCCTGATCCTATCACTTCCGCAGCCAACCAAATAAGCTACAAGTTAGTTTTTTGCAAGCTCTGCACAGTGTTCAGCTAAAGCTACCTGTAGAAGGTTGGTGGTGTTTTCCTGATCCTATCACTACCGTGGGCAGCTAAATAAGCTACAAGTTAGTTTTTTTGCGAGCTCTGCACAGTGTTCAGCTAAAGCTACCTGTAGAAGGTTGGTGGTGTTTTCCTGATCCTATCACTACCATGGGCAGCTAAATAAGCTACAAGTTAGTTTTTTTGCGAGCTCTGCACAGTGTTCAGCTAAAGCTACCTGTTGAAGGTTGGTGGTGTTTTCCTGATCCTATCACTTCCGCAGCCAACCAAATAAGCTACAAGTTAGTTTTTTGCAAGCTCTGCACAGTGTTCAGCTAAAGCTACCTGTAGAAGGTTGGTGGTGTTTTCCTGATCCTATCACTACCGTGGGCAGCTAAATAAGCTACAAGTTAGTTTTTTGCGAGCTCTGCACAGTGTTCAGCTAAAGCTACCTGTAGAAGGTTGGTTGTGTTTTCCTGATCCTATCACTACCGCAGACAGATAAAAAAGCTACAAGTTAGTTTTTTGCGTTCTCTGCACAGTGTTCACCTAAAGCTACCTGTTGAAGGTTGGTGGTGTTTTCCTGATCCTATCACTACCGCGGGCAGCTAAATAAGCGACAAGTTAGTTTTTTGTGAGCTCTGCACAGTGTTCAGCTAAAGCTACCTGTAGAAGGTTGGTGGTGTTTTCCTGATCCTATCACTACCACGGGCAGCTAAATAAGCTACAAGTTAGTTTTTTGCTACCTCCGCACAGTGTTCACCTGAAGCTACCTGTAGAAGGTTGGTGGTGTTTTCCTGATCCTATCAATACCGCAGGAAACCAAATAAGCTACAAGTTAGTTTTTTGCGAGCTCTGCACAGTGTTCACCAAAAGCTACCTGTAGAAGGTTGGTGGTGTTTTCCTGATCCTAATACTACAGCAGGCAGCTAAATAAGCTACAAGTTAGTTTTTTGCAAGCTCTGCTCAGTGTTCAGCTAAAGCTACCTGTAGAAGGTTGGTGGTGTTTTCCTGATCCTATCACTACCGCAGACAGCTAAAATAGGTACAAGTTAGTTTTTTGCGAGCTCTGCACAGTGTTCAGCTAAAGCTACCTGTAGAAGGTTTGTGGTGTTTTCCTGATCCTATCACTACCGCAGACAGCTAAATAAGCTATAAGTTAGTTTTTTGCGAGCTCTGCACAGTGTTCACCTGAAGCTACCTGTAGAAGGTTGGTGGTGTTTTACTGATCCTATCAATACTGCAAGAAGATAAATAAGCTACAAGTTAGTTTTTTGCGAGCTCTGCACAGTGTTCAGCTAAAGCTACCTGTTGAAGGTTGGTGGTGTTTTCCTGATCCTATCACTACCGCAGGCAGCTAAATAAGCTACAAGTTAGTTTTTTGCGAGCTCTGCACAGTGTTCAGCTAAAGCTACCTGTAGAAGGTTGGTTGTGTTTTCCTGATCCTATCACTACCGCAGACAGCTAAAAAAGCTACAAGTTAGTTTTTTGCGTTCTCTGCACAGTGTTCACCTAAAGCTACCTGTTGAAGGTTGGTGGTGTTTTCCTGATCCTATAACTACCGCGGGCAGCTAAATAAGCGACAAGTTAGTTTTTTGCGAGATCTGCACAGTGTTCAGCTAAAGCTACCTGTAGAAGGTTGGTGGTGTTTTCCTGATCCTATCACTACCGCAGGCAACCAAATAAGCTACAAGTTAGTTTTTTGCGAGCTCTGCACAGTGTTCAGCTAAAGCTACCTGTAAAAGGTTGGTGGTGTTTTCCTGATCCTATCACTACCGCAAGCAGCTAAATAAACTACAAGTTAGTTTTTTTGCAAGCTCTGAACAGTGTTCAGCTAAAGCTACCTATAGAAGATTGGTGGTGTTTTCCTGATCCTATCACTACCGCATGCAGCTAAATAAGCTTCAAGTTAGTTTTTTGCGAGCTCTGCACAGTGTTCACCTAAAGCTACCTGTAGAAGGTTGGTGGTGTTTTCCTGATCCTATTACTACCGCAGGCAGCTAAATAAGCTACAAGTTAGTTTTTGCAAGCTCTGCACAGTGTTCAGCTAAAGCTACCTGTAGAAGGTTGGTGGTGTTTTCCTGATCCTATCACTACTGCAAGCAACTAAATAAGCTACAAGTTAGTTTTTTGCGAGCTCTGCACAGTGTTCAGCTAAAGCTACCTGTAGAAGGTTGGTGGTGTTTTCTTGATCCTATCACTACCGCAGGCAACCAAATAAGCTACAAGTTAGTTTTTTGCGAGCTCTGCACAGTGTTCAGCTAAAGCTACCTGTAGAAGGTTGGTGGTGTTTTCCTGATCCTATCACTACCGTGGGCAACCAAATAAGCTACAAGTTAGTTTTTTGCGAGCTCTGCACAGTGTTCAGCTAAAGCTACCTGTAGAAGGTTGGTGATGTTTTCCTGATCCTATCACTACCACAGGCAGCTAAATAAGCTACAAGTTAGTTTTTTGCGAGCTCTGCACAGTGTTCACCTAATGCTACCTGTAGAAGGTTGGTGGTGTTTTCCTGATCCTATCATTACCGTAGGCAGCTAAATAAGCTACAAATTAGTTTTTTCGAGCTCTGCACAGTGTTCAGCTAAAGCTACCTATAGAAGGTTGGTGGTGTTTTCCTGATCCTATTACTACCGCAGGCAGCTAAATAAGCTACAAGTTAGTTTTTTGCAAGCTCTGCACAGTGTTCAGCTAAAGCTACCTGTAGAAGATTGGTGGTGTTTTCCTGATTCTATCACTACCGCAGACAGCTAAATAAGCTACAAGTTAGTTTTTTGCTTTCTCTGCACAGTGTTTACCTAAAGCTACCGGTAGAAGGTTGATGGTGTTTTCCTGATCCTATCACTACCGCGGGCAGCTAAAAAAGCTACAAGTTAGTTTTTTGCGAGCTCTGCACAGTGTTCAGCTAAAGCTACCTGTAGAAGGTTGGTGGTGTTTTCCTGATCCTATCACTACCGCGGGCAGCTAAATAAGCTACAAGTTAGCTTTTTGCGAGCTCTGCACAGTGTTCAGCTAAAGCTACCTGTAGAAGGTTGGTGGTGTTTTCCTGATCCTATCACTACCGCAGGCAACCAAATAAGCTACAAGTTAGTTTTTTGCAAGCTCTGCACAGTGTTCAGCTAAAGATACCTGTAAAAGGTTGGTGGTGTTTTCCTGATCCTATCACTACCGCAGGCAGCTAAATAAGCTACAAGTTAGTTTTTTGCGAGCTCTGCACAGTGTTCACCTAAAGCAACCTGTAGAAGGTTGGTGGTGTTTTCCTGATCCTAATACTACCGCAGGCAGCTAAATAAGCTACAAGTTAGTTTTTTGCAAGCTCTGCTCAGTGTTCAGCTAAAGCTACCTGTAGAAGGTTGGTGGTGTTTTCCTGATCCTATCACTACCGCAGACAGCTAAATAAGCTACAAGTTAGTTTTTTGCGAGCTCTGCACAGTGTTCACCTGAAGCTACCTGTAGAAGGTTGGTGGTGTTTTCCTGATCCTATCACTACCGTGGGCAGCTAAATAAGCTACAAGTTAGTTTTTTTGCGAGCTCTGCACAGTGTTCAGCTAAAGCTACCTGTAGAAGGTTTGTGGTGTTTTCCTGATCCTATCACTACCGCAGGCAGCTAAATAAGCTACAAGTTAGTTTTTTGCGTTCTCTGCACAGTGTTCACCTAAAGCTACCTGTTGAAGGTTGGTGCTGTTTTCCTGATCCTATCACTACCGCAAGCAACTAAATAAGCTACACGTTAGTTTTTTGCAAGCTCTGCACAGTGTTCAGCAAAAGCTACCTGTAGAAGGTTGGTAGTGTTTTCCTGATCCTTTCACTACCGCAGGCAGCTAAATAAGCTACAAGTTCGTTTTTTGTGAGCTCTGCACAGTGTTCAGCTAAAGCTACCTGTAGAAGGTTGGTGGTGTTTTCCTGATCCTATCACTACCACGGGCAGCTAAATAAGCTACAAGTTAGTTTTTTGCTACCTCTGCACAGTGTTCACCTGAAGCTACCTGTAGAAGGTTGGTGGTGTTTTCCTGATCCTATCACTACCGCAAGAAGATAAATAAGCTACAAGTTAGTTTTTTGCGAGCTCTGCACAGTGTTCAGCTAAAGCTACCTGTAGAAGGTTGGTGGTGTTTTCCTGATCCTATCACTACCGCAGACAGCTAAATAAGCTACAAGTTAGTTTTTTGCTTTCTCTGCACAGTGTTTACCTAAAGCTACCGGTAGAAGGTTGATGGTGTTTTCCTGATCCTATCACTACCGCGGGCAGCTAAAAAAGCTACAAGTTAGTTTTTTGCGAGCTCTGCACAGTGTTCAGCTAAAGCTACCTGTAGAAGGTTGGTGGTGTTTTCCTGATCCTATCACTACCGCGGGCAGCTAAATAAGCTACAAGTTAGCTTTTTGCGAGCTCTGCACAGTGTTCAGCTAAAGCTACCTGTAGAAGGTTGGTGGTGTTTTCCTGATCCTATCACTACCGCAGGCAACCAAATAAGCTACAAGTTAGTTTTTTGCAAGCTCTGCACAGTGTTCAGCTAAAGATACCTGTAAAAGGTTGGTGGTGTTTTCCTGATCCTATCACTACCGCAGGCAGCTAAATAAGCTACAAGTTAGTTTTTTGCGAGCTCTGCACAGTGTTCACCTAAAGCAACCTGTAGAAGGTTGGTGGTGTTTTCCTGATCCTAATACTACCGCAGGCAGCTAAATAAGCTACAAGTTAGTTTTTTGCAAGCTCTGCTCAGTGTTCAGCTAAAGCTACCTGTAGAAGGTTGGTGGTGTTTTCCTGATCCTATCACTACCGCAGACAGCTAAATAAGCTACAAGTTAGTTTTTTGCGAGCTCTGCACAGTGTTCACCTGAAGCTACCTGTAGAAGGTTGGTGGTGTTTTCCTGATCCTATCACTACCGTGGGCAGCTAAATAAGCTACAAGTTAGTTTTTTTGCGAGCTCTGCACAGTGTTCAGCTAAAGCTACCTGTAGAAGGTTTGTGGTGTTTTCCTGATCCTATCACTACCGCAGGCAGCTAAATAAGCTACAAGTTAGTTTTTTGCGTTCTCTGCACAGTGTTCACCTAAAGCTACCTGTTGAAGGTTGGTGCTGTTTTCCTGATCCTATCACTACCGCAAGCAACTAAATAAGCTACACGTTAGTTTTTTGCAAGCTCTGCACAGTGTTCAGCAAAAGCTACCTGTAGAAGGTTGGTAGTGTTTTCCTGATCCTTTCACTACCGCAGGCAGCTAAATAAGCTACAAGTTCGTTTTTTGTGAGCTCTGCACAGTGTTCAGCTAAAGCTACCTGTAGAAGGTTGGTGGTGTTTTCCTGATCCTATCACTACCACGGGCAGCTAAATAAGCTACAAGTTAGTTTTTTGCTACCTCTGCACAGTGTTCACCTGAAGCTACCTGTAGAAGGTTGGTGGTGTTTTCCTGATCCTATCACTACCGCAAGAAGATAAATAAGCTACAAGTTAGTTTTTTGCGAGCTCTGCACAGTGTTCAGCTAAAGCTACCTGTAGAAGGTTGGTGGTGTTTTCCTGATCCTATCAATACCGCAGGAAACCAAATAAGCTACAAGTTAGTTTTTTGCGAGCTCTGCACAGTGTTCACCAAAAGCTACCTGTAGAAGGTTGGTGGTGTTTTCCTGATCCTATCACTACCGCAGACAGCTAAATAAGCTACAAGTCAGTTTTTTGCGAGCTCTGCACAGTGTTCACCTGAAGCTACCTGTAGAAGGTTGGTGGTGTTTTACTGATCCTATCAATACCGCAAGAAGATAAATCAGCTACAAGTTAGTTTTTTGCGAGCTCTGCACAGTGTTCAGCTAAAGCTACCTGTAGAAGGTTGGTTTTGTTTTCCGGATCCTATCACTTCCGCAGCCAACCAAATAAGCTACAAGTTAGTTTTTTGCAAGCTCTGCACAGTGTTCAGCTAAAGCTACCTGTAGAAGGTTTGTGGTGTTTTCCTGATCCTATCACTACCGCAGACAGCTAAATAAGCTACAAGTTAGTTTTTTGCGAGCTCTGCACAGTGTTCACCTGAAGCTACCTGTAGAAGGTTGGTGGTGTTTTACTGATCCTATCAATACTGCAAGAAGATAAATAAGCTACAAGTTAGTTTTTTGCGAGCTCTGCACAGTGTTCACCTGAAGCTACCTGTTGAAGGTTGGTGGTGTTTTCCTGATCCTATCACTACCGCAGGCAGCTAAATAAGCTACAAGTTAGTTTTTTGCGAGCTCTGCACAGTGTTCAGTTAAAGCTACCTGTAGAAGGTTGGTTGTGTTTTCCTGATCCTATCACTACCGCAGACAGCTAAAAAAGCTACAAGTTAGTTTTTTGTGTTCTCTGCACAGTGTTCACCTAAAGCTACCTGTTGAAGGTTGGTGGTGTTTTCCTGATCCTATAACTACCGAGGGCAGCTAAATAAGCGACAAGTTAGTTTTTTGCGAGATCTGCACAGTGTTCAGCTAAAGCTACCTGTAAAAGGTTGGTGGTGTTTTCCTGATCCTATCACTACCGCAAGCAGCTAAATAAACTACAAGTTAGTTTTTTTGCAAGCTCTGAACAGTGTTCAGCTAAAGCTACCTGTAGAAGGTTGGTGGTGTTTTCCTGATCCTATCACTACCGCAGGCAACCAAATAAGCTACAAGTTAGTTTTTTGCGAGCTCTGCACAGTGTTCAGCTAAAGCTACCTGTAAAAGGTTGGTGGTGTTTTCCTGATCCTATCACTACCGCAAGCAGCTAAATAAACTACAAGTTAGTTTTTTTGCAAGCTCTGAACAGTGTTCAGCTAAAGCTACCTATAGAAGATTGGTGGTGTTTTCCTGATCCTATCACTACCGCATGCAGCTAAATAAGCTTCAAGTTAGTTTTTTGCGAGCTCTGCACAGTGTTCACCTAAAGCTACCTGTAGAAGGTTGGTGGTGTTTTCCTGATCCTATTACTACCGCAGGCAGCTAAATAAGCTACAAGTTAGTTTTTGCAAGCTCTGCACAGTGTTCAGCTAAAGCTACCTGTAGAAGGTTGGTGGTGTTTTCCTGATCCTATCACTACTGCAAGCAACTAAATAAGCTACAAGTTAGTTTTTTGCGAGCTCTGCACAGTGTTCAGCTAAAGCTACCTGTAGAAGGTTGGTGGTGTTTTCTTGATCCTATCACTACCGCAGGCAACCAAATAAGCTACAAGTTAGTTTTTTGCGAGCTCTGCACAGTGTTCAGCTAAAGCTACCTGTAGAAGGTTGGTGGTGTTTTCCTGATCCTATCACTACCGTGGGCAACCAAATAAGCTACAAGTTAGTTTTTTGCGAGCTCTGCACAGTGTTCAGCTAAAGCTACCTGTAGAAGGTTGGTGATGTTTTCCTGATCCTATCACTACCACAGGCAGCTAAATAAGCTACAAGTTAGTTTTTTGCGAGCTCTGCACAGTGTTCACCTAATGCTACCTGTAGAAGGTTGGTGGTGTTTTCCTGATCCTATCATTACCGTAGGCAGCTAAATAAGCTACAAGTTAGTTTTTTGCGAGCTCTGCACAGTGTTCAGCTAAAGCTACCTGTAGAATGTTGGTGGTGTTTTCCTCATCCTATCACTACCGCAGGCAGCTAAATAAGCTACAAATTAGTTTTTTTGAGCTTTGCACAGTGTTCAGCTAAAGCTACCTGTAGAAGGTTGGTGGTGTTTTCCTGATCCTATCACTACCGCAGGCAGCTAAATAAGCTACAAATTAGTTTTTTCGAGCTCTGCACAGTGTTCAGCTAAAGCTACCTATAGAAGGTTGGTGGTGTTTTCCTGATCCTATTACTACCGCAGGCAGCTAAATAAGCTACAAGTTAGTTTTTTGCAAGCTCTGCACAGTGTTCAGCTAAAGCTACCTGTAGAAGATTGGTGGTGTTTTCCTGATTCTATCACTACCGCAGACAGCTAAATAAGCTACAAGTTAGTTTTTTGCTTTCTCTGCACAGTGTTTACCTAAAGCTACCGGTAGAAGGTTGATGGTGTTTTCCTGATCCTATCACTACCGCGGGCAGCTAAAAAAGCTACAAGTTAGTTTTTTGCGAGCTCTGCACAGTGTTCAGCTAAAGCTACCTGTAGAAGGTTGGTGGTGTTTTCCTGATCCTATCACTACCGCGGGCAGCTAAATAAGCTACAAGTTAGCTTTTTGCGAGCTCTGCACAGTGTTCAGCTAAAGCTACCTGTAGAAGGTTGGTGGTGTTTTCCTGATCCTATCACTACCGCAGGCAACCAAATAAGCTACAAGTTAGTTTTTTGCAAGCTCTGCACAGTGTTCAGCTAAAGATACCTGTAAAAGGTTGGTGGTGTTTTCCTGATCCTATCACTACCGCAGGCAGCTAAATAAGCTACAAGTTAGTTTTTTGCGAGCTCTGCACAGTGTTCACCTAAAGCAACCTGTAGAAGGTTGGTGGTGTTTTCCTGATCCTAATACTACCGCAGGCAGCTAAATAAGCTACAAGTTAGTTTTTTGCAAGCTCTGCTCAGTGTTCAGCTAAAGCTACCTGTAGAAGGTTGGTGGTGTTTTCCTGATCCTATCACTACCGCAGACAGCTAAATAAGCTACAAGTTAGTTTTTTGCGAGCTCTGCACAGTGTTCACCTGAAGCTACCTGTAGAAGGTTGGTGGTGTTTTCCTGATCCTATCACTACCGTGGGCAGCTAAATAAGCTACAAGTTAGTTTTTTTGCGAGCTCTGCACAGTGTTCAGCTAAAGCTACCTGTAGAAGGTTTGTGGTGTTTTCCTGATCCTATCACTACCGCAGGCAGCTAAATAAGCTACAAGTTAGTTTTTTGCGTTCTCTGCACAGTGTTCACCTAAAGCTACCTGTTGAAGGTTGGTGCTGTTTTCCTGATCCTATCACTACCGCAAGCAACTAAATAAGCTACACGTTAGTTTTTTGCAAGCTCTGCACAGTGTTCAGCTAAAGCTACCTGTAGAAGGTTGGTAGTGTTTTCCTGATCCTTTCACTACCGCAGGCAGCTAAATAAGCTACAAGTTCGTTTTTTGTGAGCTCTGCACAGTGTTCAGCTAAAGCTACCTGTAGAAGGTTGGTGGTGTTTTCCTGATCCTATCACTACCACGGGCAGCTAAATAAGCTACAAGTTAGTTTTTTGCTACCTCTGCACAGTGTTCACCTGAAGCTACCTGTAGAAGGTTGGTGGTGTTTTCCTGATCCTATCACTACCGCAAGAAGATAAATAAGCTACAAGTTAGTTTTTTGCGAGCTCTGCACAGTGTTCAGCTAAAGCTACCTGTAGAAGGTTGGTGGTGTTTTCCTGATCCTATCAATACCGCAGGAAACCAAATAAGCTACAAGTTAGTTTTTTGCGAGCTCTGCACAGTGTTCACCAAAAGCTACCTGTAGAAGGTTGGTCGTGTTTTCCTGATCCTAATACTACAGCAGGCAGCTAAATAAGCTACAAGTTAGTTTTTTGCAAGCTCTGCTCAGTGTTCAGCTAAAGCTACCTGTAGAAGGTTGGTGGTGTTTTCCTGATCCTATCACTACCGCAGACAGCTAAATAAGCTACAAGTCAGTTTTTTGCGAGCTCTGCACAGTGTTCACCTGAAGCTACCTGTAGAAGGTTGGTGGTGTTTTACTGATCCTATCAATACCGCAAGAAGATAAATCAGCTACAAGTTAGTTTTTTGCGAGCTCTGCACAGTGTTCAGCTAAAGCTACCTGTAGAAGGTTGGTGGTGTTTTCCTGATCCTATCACTACCACAGGCAGCTAAATAAGCTACAAGTTAGTTTTTTGCGAGCTCTGCACAGTGTTCACCTAATGCTACCTGTAGAAGGTTGGTGGTGTTTTCCTGATCCTATCACTACCGTGGGCAGCTAAATAAGCTACAAGTTAGTTTTTTTGCGAGCTCTGCACAGTGTTCAGCTAAAGCTACCTGTAGAATGTTGGTGGTGTTTTCCTCATCCTATCACTACCGCAGGCAGCTAAAAAAGCTACAAATTAGTTTTTTTGAGCTTTGCACAGTGTTCAGCTAAAGCTACCTGTAGAAGGTTGGTGGTGTTTTCCTGATCCTATCACTACCGCAGGCAGCTAAATAAGCTACAAATTAGTTTTTTCGAGCTCTGCACAGTGTTCAGCTAAAGCTACCTATAGAAGGTTGGTGGTGTTTTCCTGATCCTATTACTACCGCAGGCAGCTAAATAAGCTACAAGTTAGTTTTTTGCGAGCTCTGCACAGTGTTCAGCTAAAGCTACCTGTAGAAGGTTGGTGGTGTTTTCCTGATCCTATCACTACCGCAGACAGCTAAATAAGCTACAAATCAGTTTTTTGCGAGCTCTGCACAGTGTTCACCTGAAGCTACCTGTAGAAGGTTGGTGGTGTTTTACTGATCCTATCAATACCGCAAGAAGATAAATCAGCTACAAGTTAGTTTTTTGCGAGCTCTGCACAGTGTTCAGCTAAAGCTACCTGTAGAAGGTTGGTGGTGTTTTCCTGAT
Source organism: Lithobates clamitans (assembly GCA_037952925.1). Classification (NCBI taxonomy): domain Eukaryota; kingdom Metazoa; phylum Chordata; class Amphibia; order Anura; family Ranidae; genus Lithobates; species Lithobates clamitans. Next base: position 978,418 of record JBBGZY010000801.1, read on the forward strand.
CCTATCACTACCGCAGACAGCTAAATAAGCTACAAATCAGTTTTTTGCGAGCTCTGCACAGTGTTCACCTGAAGCTACCTGTAGAAGGTTGGTGGTGTTTTACTGATCCTATCAATACCGCAAGAAGATAAATCAGCTACAAGTTAGTTTTTTGCGAGCTCTGCACAGTGTTCAGCTAAAGCTACCTGTAGAAGGTTGGTGGTGTTTTCCGGATCCTATCACTTCCGCAGCCAACCAAATAAGCTACAAGTTAGTTTTTTGCAAGCTCTGCACAGTGTTCAGCTAAAGCTACCTGTAGAAGGTTTGTGGTGTTTTCCTGATCCTATCACTACCGCAGACAGCTAAATAAGCTACAAGTTAGTTTTTTGCGAGCTCTGCACAGTGTTCACCTGAAGCTACCTGTAGAAGGTTGGTGGTGTTTTACTGATCCTATCAATACTGCAAGAAGATAAATAAGCTACAAGTTAGTTTTTTGCGAGCTCTGCACAGTGTTCAGCTAAAGCTACCTGTAGAAGGTTGGTGGTGTTTTCCTCATCCTATCACTACCGCAGGCAGCTAAATAAGCTACAAATTAGTTTTTTTGAGCTTTGCACAGTGTTCAGCTAAAGCTACCTGTAGAAGGTTGGTGGTGTTTTCCTGATCCTATCACTACCGCAGGCAGCTAAATAAGCGACAAGTTAGTTTTTTGCGTTCTCTGCACAGTGTTCACCTAAAGCTACCTGTTGAAGGTTGGTGGTGTTTTCCTGATCCTATAACTACCGCAGGCAGCTAAATAAGCGACAAGTTAGTTTTTTGCGAGATCTGCACAGTGTTCAGCTAAAGCTACCTGTAGAAGGTTGGTGGTGTTTTACTGATCCTATCAATACCGCAAGAAGATAAATCAGCTACAAGTTAGTTTTTTGCGAGCTCTGCACAGTGTTCAGCTAAAGCTACCTGTAGAAGGTTGGTGGTGTTTTCCTGATCCTATCACTACCGCAGACAGCTAAATAAGCTACAAATCAGTTTTTTGCGAGCTCTGCACAGTGTTCACCTGAAGCTACCTGTAGAAGGTTGGTGGTGTTTTACTGATCCTATCAATACCGCAAGAAGATAAATCAGCTACAAGTTAGTTTTTTGCGAGCTCTGCACAGTGTTCAGCTAAAGCTACCTGTAGAAGGTTGGTGGTGTTTTCCGGATCCTATCACTTCCGCAGCCAACCAAATAAGCTACAAGTTAGTTTTTTGCAAGCTCTGCACAGTGTTCAGCTAAAGCTACCTGTAGAAGGTTTGTGGTGTTTTCCTGATCCTATCACTACCGCAGACAGCTAAATAAGCTACAAGTTAGTTTTTTGCGAGCTCTGCACAGTGTTCACCTGAAGCTACCTGTAGAAGGTTGGTGGTGTTTTACTGATCCTATCAATACTGCAAGAAGATAAATAAGCTACAAGTTAGTTTTTTGCGAGCTCTGCACAGTGTTCAGCTAAAGCTACCTGTAGAAGGTTGGTGGTGTTTTCCTCATCCTATCACTACCGCAGGCAGCTAAATAAGCTACAAATTAGTTTTTTTGAGCTTTGCACAGTGTTCAGCTAAAGCTACCTGTAGAAGGTTGGTGGTGTTTTCCTGATCCTATCACTACCGCAGGCAGCTAAATAAGCGACAAGTTAGTTTTTTGCGTTCTCTGCACAGTGTTCACCTAAAGCTACCTGTTGAAGGTTGGTGGTGTTTTCCTGATCCTATAACTACCGCAGGCAGCTAAATAAGCGACAAGTTAGTTTTTTGCGAGATCTGCACAGTGTTCAGCTAAAGCTACCTGTAGAAGGTTGGTGGTGTTTTCCTGATCCTATCACTACCGCAGGCAGCTAAATAAGCGACAAGTTAGTTTTTTGCGTTCTCTGCACAGTGTTCAGCTAAAGCTACCTGTAGAAGGTTGGTGGTGTTTTCCTGATCCTATCACTACCGTGGGAAGCTAAATAAGCTACAAATTAGTTTTTTTGCGAGCTCTGCACAGTGTTCAGCTAAAGCTACCTGTAGAAGGTTGGTGGTGTTTTCCTGATCCTATCACTACCGTGGGCAGCTAAATAAGCTACAAGTTAGTTTTTTTGCGAGCTCTGCACAGTGTTCAGCTAAAGCTACCTGTTGAAGGTTGGTGGTGTTTTCCTGATCCTATCACTTCCGCAGCCAACCAAATAAGCTACAAGTTAGTTTTTTGCAAGCTCTGCACAGTGTTCAGCTAAAGCTACCTGTAGAAGGTTGGTGGTGTTTTCCTGATCCTATCACTACCGTGGGCAGCTAAATAAGCTACAAGTTAGTTTTTTTGCGAGCTCTGCACAGTGTTCAGCTAAAGCTACCTGTAGAAGGTTGGTGGTGTTTTCCTGATCCTATCACTACCATGGGCAGCTAAATAAGCTACAAGTTAGTTTTTTTGCGAGCTCTGCACAGTGTTCAGCTAAAGCTACCTGTTGAAGGTTGGTGGTGTTTTCCTGATCCTATCACTTCCGCAGCCAACCAAATAAGCTACAAGTTAGTTTTTTGCAAGCTCTGCACAGTGTTCAGCTAAAGCTACCTGTAGAAGGTTGGTGGTGTTTTCCTGATCCTATCACTACCGTGGGCAGCTAAATAAGCTACAAGTTAGTTTTTTGCGAGCTCTGCACAGTGTTCAGCTAAAGCTACCTGTAGAAGGTTGGTTGTGTTTTCCTGATCCTATCACTACCGCAGACAGATAAAAAAGCTACAAGTTAGTTTTTTGCGTTCTCTGCACAGTGTTCACCTAAAGCTACCTGTTGAAGGTTGGTAGTGTTTTCCTGATCCTATCACTACCGCGGGCAGCTAAATAAGCGACAAGTTAGTTTTTTGTGAGCTCTGCACAGTGTTCAGCTAAAGCTACCTGTAGAAGGTTGGTGGTGTTTTCCTGATCCTATCACTACCACGGGCAGCTAAATAAGCTACAAGTTAGTTTTTTGCTACCTCCGCACAGTGTTCACCTGAAGCTACCTGTAGAAGGTTGGTGGTGTTTTCCTGATCCTATCAATACCGCAGGAAACCAAATAAGCTACAAGTTAGTTTTTTGCGAGCTCTGCACAGTGTTCACCAAAAGCTACCTGTAGAAGGTTGGTGGTGTTTTCCTGATCCTAATACTACAGCAGGCAGCTAAATAAGCTACAAGTTAGTTTTTTGCAAGCTCTGCTCAGTGTTCAGCTAAAGCTACCTGTAGAAGGTTGGTGGTGTTTTCCTGATCCTATCACTACCGCAGACAGCTAAAATAGGTACAAGTTAGTTTTTTGCGAGCTCTGCACAGTGTTCAGCTAAAGCTACCTGTAGAAGGTTTGTGGTGTTTTCCTGATCCTATCACTACCGCAGACAGCTAAATAAGCTATAAGTTAGTTTTTTGCGAGCTCTGCACAGTGTTCACCTGAAGCTACCTGTAGAAGGTTGGTGGTGTTTTACTGATCCTATCAATACTGCAAGAAGATAAATAAGCTACAAGTTAGTTTTTTGCGAGCTCTGCACAGTGTTCAGCTAAAGCTACCTGTTGAAGGTTGGTGGTGTTTTCCTGATCCTATCACTACCGCAGGCAGCTAAATAAGCTACAAGTTAGTTTTTTGCGAGCTCTGCACAGTGTTCAGCTAAAGCTACCTGTAGAAGGTTGGTTGTGTTTTCCTGATCCTATCACTACCGCAGACAGCTAAAAAAGCTACAAGTTAGTTTTTTGCGTTCTCTGCACAGTGTTCACCTAAAGCTACCTGTTGAAGGTTGGTGGTGTTTTCCTGATCCTATAACTACCGCGGGCAGCTAAATAAGCGACAAGTTAGTTTTTTGCGAGATCTGCACAGTGTTCAGCTAAAGCTACCTGTAGAAGGTTGGTGGTGTTTTCCTGATCCTATCACTACCGCAGGCAACCAAATAAGCTACAAGTTAGTTTTTTGCGAGCTCTGCACAGTGTTCAGCTAAAGCTACCTGTAAAAGGTTGGTGGTGTTTTCCTGATCCTATCACTACCGCAAGCAGCTAAATAAACTACAAGTTAGTTTTTTTGCAAGCTCTGAACAGTGTTCAGCTAAAGCTACCTATAGAAGATTGGTGGTGTTTTCCTGATCCTATCACTACCGCATGCAGCTAAATAAGCTTCAAGTTAGTTTTTTGCGAGCTCTGCACAGTGTTCACCTAAAGCTACCTGTAGAAGGTTGGTGGTGATTTCCTGATCCTATTACTACCGCAGGCAGCTAAATAAGCTACAAGTTAGTTTTTGCAAGCTCTGCACAGTGTTCAGCTAAAGCTACCTGTAGAAGGTTGGTGGTGTTTTCCTGATCCTATCACTACTGCAAGCAACTAAATAAGCTACAAGTTAGTTTTTTGCGAGCTCTGCACAGTGTTCAGCTAAAGCTACCTGTAGAAGGTTGGTGGTGTTTTCTTGATCCTATCACTACCGCAGGCAACCAAATAAGCTACAAGTTAGTTTTTTGCGAGCTCTGCACAGTGTTCAGCTAAAGCTACCTGTAGAAGGTTGGTGGTGTTTTCCTGATCCTATCACTACCGTGGGCAACCAAATAAGCTACAAGTTAGTTTTTTGCGAGCTCTGCACAGTGTTCAGCTAAAGCTACCTGTAGAAGGTTGGTGATGTTTTCCTGATCCTATCACTACCACAGGCAGCTAAATAAGCTACAAGTTAGTTTTTTGCGAGCTCTGCACAGTGTTCACCTAATGCTACCTGTAGAAGGTTGGTGGTGTTTTCCTGATCCTATCATTACCGTAGGCAGCTAAATAAGCTACAAGTTAGTTTTTTTGCGAGCTCTGCACAGTGTTCAGCTAAAGCTACCTGTAGAATGTTGGTGGTGTTTTCCTCATCCTATCACTACCGCAGGCAGCTAAATAAGCTACAAATTAGTTTTTTTGAGCTTTGCACAGTGTTCAGCTAAAGCTACCTGTAGAAGGTTGGTGGTGTTTTCCTGATCCTATCACTACCGCAGGCAGCTAAATAAGCTACAAATTAGTTTTTTCGAGCTCTGCACAGTGTTCAGCTAAAGCTACCTATAGAAGGTTGGTGGTGTTTTCCTGATCCTATTACTACCGCAGGCAGCTAAATAAGCTACAAGTTAGTTTTTTGCAAGCTCTGCACAGTGTTCAGCTAAAGCTACCTGTAGAAGATTGGTGGTGTTTTCCTGATTCTATCACTACCGCAGACAGCTAAATAAGCTACAAGTTAGTTTTTTGCTTTCTCTGCACAGTGTTTACCTAAAGCTACCGGTAGAAGGTTGATGGTGTTTTCCTGATCCTATCACTACCGCGGGCAGCTAAAAAAGCTACAAGTTAGTTTTTTGCGAGCTCTGCACAGTGTTCAGCTAAAGCTACCTGTAGAAGGTTGGTGGTGTTTTCCTGATCCTATCACTACCGCGGGCAGCTAAATAAGCTACAAGTTAGCTTTTTGCGAGCTCTGCACAGTGTTCAGCTAAAGCTACCTGTAGAAGGTTGGTGGTGTTTTCCTGATCCTATCACTACCGCAGGCAACCAAATAAGCTACAAGTTAGTTTTTTGCAAGCTCTGCACAGTGTTCAGCTAAAGATACCTGTAAAAGGTTGGTGGTGTTTTCCTGATCCTATCACTACCGCAGGAAGCTAAATAAGCTACAAGTTAGTTTTTTGCGAGCTCTGCACAGTGTTCACCTAAAGCAACCTGTAGAAGGTTGGTGGTGTTTTCCTGATCCTAATACTACCGCAGGCAGCTAAATAAGCTACAAGTTAGTTTTTTGCAAGCTCTGCTCAGTGTTCAGCTAAAGCTACCTGTAGAAGGTTGGTGGTGTTTTCCTGATCCTATCACTACCGCAGACAGCTAAATAAGCTACAAGTTAGTTTTTTGCGAGCTCTGCACAGTGTTCACCTGAAGCTACCTGTAGAAGGTTGGTGGTGTTTTCCTGATCCTATCACTACCGTGGGCAGCTAAATAAGCTACAAGTTAGTTTTTTTGCGAGCTCTGCACAGTGTTCAGCTAAAGCTACCTGTAGAAGGTTTGTGGTGTTTTCCTGATCCTATCACTACCGCAGGCAGCTAAATAAGCTACAAGTTAGTTTTTTGCGTTCTCTGCACAGTGTTCACCTAAAGCTACCTGTTGAAGGTTGGTGCTGTTTTCCTGATCCTATCACTACCGCAAGCAACTAAATAAGCTACACGTTAGTTTTTTGCAAGCTCTGCACAGTGTTCAGCTAAAGCTACCTGTAGAAGGTTGGTAGTGTTTTCCTGATCCTTTCACTACCGCAGGCAGCTAAATAAGCTACAAGTTCGTTTTTTGTGAGCTCTGCACAGTGTTCAGCTAAAGCTACCTGTAGAAGGTTGGTGGTGTTTTCCTGATCCTATCACTACCACGGGCAGCTAAATAAGCTACAAGTTAGTTTTTTGCTACCTCTGCACAGTGTTCACCTGAAGCTACCTGTAGAAGGTTGGTGGTGTTTTCCTGATCCTATCACTACCGCAAGAAGATAAATAAGCTACAAGTTAGTTTTTTGCGAGCTCTGCACAGTGTTCAGCTAAAGCTACCTGTAGAAGGTTGGTGGTGTTTTCCTGATCCTATCAATACCGCAGGAAACCAAATAAGCTACAAGTTAGTTTTTTGCGAGCTCTGCACAGTGTTCACCAAAAGCTACCTGTAGAAGGTTGGTCGTGTTTTCCTGATCCTAATACTACAGCAGGCAGCTAAATAAGCTACAAGTTAGTTTTTTGCAAGCTCTGCTCAGTGTTCAGCTAAAGCTACCTGTAGAAGGTTGGTGGTGTTTTCCTGATCCTATCACTACCGCAGACAGCTAAATAAGCTACAAGTCAGTTTTTTGCGAGCTCTGCACAGTGTTCACCTGAAGCTACCTGTAGAAGGTTGGTGGTGTTTTACTGATCCTATCAATACCGCAAGAAGATAAATCAGCTACAAGTTAGTTTTTTGCGAGCTCTGCACAGTGTTCAGCTAAAGCTACCTGTAGAAGGTTGGTTTTGTTTTCCGGATCCTATCACTTCCGCAGCCAACCAAATAAGCTACAAGTTAGTTTTTTGCAAGCTCTGCACAGTGTTCAGCTAAAGCTACCTGTAGAAGGTTTGTGGTGTTTTCCTGATCCTATCACTACCGCAGACAGCTAAATAAGCTACAAGTTAGTTTTTTGCGAGCTCTGCACAGTGTTCACCTGAAGCTACCTGTAGAAGGTTGGTGGTGTTTTACTGATCCTATCAATACTGCAAGAAGATAAATAAGCTACAAGTTAGTTTTTTGCGAGCTCTGCACAGTGTTCACCTGAAGCTACCTGTTGAAGGTTGGTGGTGTTTTCCTGATCCTATCACTACCGCAGGCAGCTAAATAAGCTACAAGTTAGTTTTTTGCGAGCTCTGCACAGTGTTCAGTTAAAGCTACCTGTAGAAGGTTGGTTGTGTTTTCCTGATCCTATCACTACCGCAGACAGCTAAAAAAGCTACAAGTTAGTTTTTTGTGTTCTCTGCACAGTGTTCACCTAAAGCTACCTGTTGAAGGTTGGTGGTGTTTTCCTGATCCTATAACTACCGAGGGCAGCTAAATAAGCGACAAGTTAGTTTTTTGCGAGATCTGCACAGTGTTCAGCTAAAGCTACCTGTAAAAGGTTGGTGGTGTTTTCCTGATCCTATCACTACCGCAAGCAGCTAAATAAACTACAAGTTAGTTTTTTTGCAAGCTCTGAACAGTGTTCAGCTAAAGCTACCTGTAGAAGGTTGGTGGTGTTTTCCTGATCCTATCACTACCGCAGGCAACCAAATAAGCTACAAGTTAGTTTTTTGCGAGCTCTGCACAGTGTTCAGCTAAAGCTACCTGTAAAAGGTTGGTGGTGTTTTCCTGATCCTATCACTACCGCAAGCAGCTAAATAAACTACAAGTTAGTTTTTTTGCAAGCTCTGAACAGTGTTCAGCTAAAGCTACCTATAGAAGATTGGTGGTGTTTTCCTGATCCTATCACTACCGCATGCAGCTAAATAAGCTTCAAGTTAGTTTTTTGCGAGCTCTGCACAGTGTTCACCTAAAGCTACCTGTAGAAGGTTGGTGGTGTTTTCCTGATCCTATTACTACCGCAGGCAGCTAAATAAGCTACAAGTTAGTTTTTGCAAGCTCTGCACAGTGTTCAGCTAAAGCTACCTGTAGAAGGTTGGTGGTGTTTTCCTGATCCTATCACTACTGCAAGCAACTAAATAAGCTACAAGTTAGTTTTTTGCGAGCTCTGCACAGTGTTCAGCTAAAGCTACCTGTAGAAGGTTGGTGGTGTTTTCTTGATCCTATCACTACCGCAGGCAACCAAATAAGCTACAAGTTAGTTTTTTGCGAGCTCTGCACAGTGTTCAGCTAAAGCTACCTGTAGAAGGTTGGTGGTGTTTTCCTGATCCTATCACTACCGTGGGCAACCAAATAAGCTACAAGTTAGTTTTTTGCGAGCTCTGCACAGTGTTCAGCTAAAGCTACCTGTAGAAGGTTGGTGATGTTTTCCTGATCCTATCACTACCACAGGCAGCTAAATAAGCTACAAGTTAGTTTTTTGCGAGCTCTGCACAGTGTTCACCTAATGCTACCTGTAGAAGGTTGGTGGTGTTTTCCTGATCCTATCATTACCGTAGGCAGCTAAATAAGCTACAAGTTAGTTTTTTGCGAGCTCTGCACAGTGTTCAGCTAAAGCTACCTGTAGAATGTTGGTGGTGTTTTCCTCATCCTATCACTACCGCAGGCAGCTAAATAAGCTACAAATTAGTTTTTTTGAGCTTTGCACAGTGTTCAGCTAAAGCTACCTGTAGAAGGTTGGTGGTGTTTTCCTGATCCTATCACTACCGCAGGCAGCTAAATAAGCTACAAATTAGTTTTTTCGAGCTCTGCACAGTGTTCAGCTAAAGCTACCTATAGAAGGTTGGTGGTGTTTTCCTGATCCTATTACTACCGCAGGCAGCTAAATAAGCTACAAGTTAGTTTTTTGCAAGCTCTGCACAGTGTTCAGCTAAAGCTACCTGTAGAAGATTGGTGGTGTTTTCCTGATTCTATCACTACCGCAGACAGCTAAATAAGCTACAAGTTAGTTTTTTGCTTTCTCTGCACAGTGTTTACCTAAAGCTACCGGTAGAAGGTTGATGGTGTTTTCCTGATCCTATCACTACCGCGGGCAGCTAAAAAAGCTACAAGTTAGTTTTTTGCGAGCTCTGCACAGTGTTCAGCTAAAGCTACCTGTAGAAGGTTGGTGGTGTTTTCCTGATCCTATCACTACCGCGGGCAGCTAAATAAGCTACAAGTTAGCTTTTTGCGAGCTCTGCACAGTGTTCAGCTAAAGCTACCTGTAGAAGGTTGGTGGTGTTTTCCTGATCCTATCACTACCGCAGGCAACCAAATAAGCTACAAGTTAGTTTTTTGCAAGCTCTGCACAGTGTTCAGCTAAAGATACCTGTAAAAGGTTGGTGGTGTTTTCCTGATCCTATCACTACCGCAGGCAGCTAAATAAGCTACAAGTTAGTTTTTTGCGAGCTCTGCACAGTGTTCACCTAAAGCAACCTGTAGAAGGTTGGTGGTGTTTTCCTGATCCTAATACTACCGCAGGCAGCTAAATAAGCTACAAGTTAGTTTTTTGCAAGCTCTGCTCAGTGTTCAGCTAAAGCTACCTGTAGAAGGTTGGTGGTGTTTTCCTGATCCTATCACTACCGCAGACAGCTAAATAAGCTACAAGTTAGTTTTTTGCGAGCTCTGCACAGTGTTCACCTGAAGCTACCTGTAGAAGGTTGGTGGTGTTTTCCTGATCCTATCACTACCGTGGGCAGCTAAATAAGCTACAAGTTAGTTTTTTTGCGAGCTCTGCACAGTGTTCAGCTAAAGCTACCTGTAGAAGGTTTGTGGTGTTTTCCTGATCCTATCACTACCGCAGGCAGCTAAATAAGCTACAAGTTAGTTTTTTGCGTTCTCTGCACAGTGTTCACCTAAAGCTACCTGTTGAAGGTTGGTGCTGTTTTCCTGATCCTATCACTACCGCAAGCAACTAAATAAGCTACACGTTAGTTTTTTGCAAGCTCTGCACAGTGTTCAGCTAAAGCTACCTGTAGAAGGTTGGTAGTGTTTTCCTGATCCTTTCACTACCGCAGGCAGCTAAATAAGCTACAAGTTCGTTTTTTGTGAGCTCTGCACAGTGTTCAGCTAAAGCTACCTGTAGAAGGTTGGTGGTGTTTTCCTGATCCTATCACTACCACGGGCAGCTAAATAAGCTACAAGTTAGTTTTTTGCTACCTCTGCACAGTGTTCACCTGAAGCTACCTGTAGAAGGTTGGTGGTGTTTTCCTGATCCTATCACTACCGCAAGAAGATAAATAAGCTACAAGTTAGTTTTTTGCGAGCTCTGCACAGTGTTCAGCTAAAGCTACCTGTAGAAGGTTGGTGGTGTTTTCCTGATCCTATCAATACCGCAGGAAACCAAATAAGCTACAAGTTAGTTTTTTGCGAGCTCTGCACAGTGTTCACCAAAAGCTACCTGTAGAAGGTTGGTCGTGTTTTCCTGATCCTAATACTACAGCAGGCAGCTAAATAAGCTACAAGTTAGTTTTTTGCAAGCTCTGCTCAGTGTTCAGCTAAAGCTACCTGTAGAAGGTTGGTGGTGTTTTCCTGATCCTATCACTACCGCAGACAGCTAAATAAGCTACAAGTCAGTTTTTTGCGAGCTCTGCACAGTGTTCACCTGAAGCTACCTGTAGAAGGTTGGTGGTGTTTTACTGATCCTATCAATACCGCAAGAAGATAAATCAGCTACAAGTTAGTTTTTTGCGAGCTCTGCACAGTGTTCAGCTAAAGCTACCTGTAGAAGGTTGGTTTTGTTTTCCGGATCCTATCACTTCCGCAGCCAACCAAATAAGCTACAAGTTAGTTTTTTGCAAGCTCTGCACAGTGTTCAGCTAAAGCTACCTGTAGAAGGTTTGTGGTGTTTTCCTGATCCTATCACTACCGCAGACAGCTAAATAAGCTACAAGTTAGTTTTTTGCGAGCTCTGCACAGTGTTCACCTGAAGCTACCTGTAGAAGGTTGGTGGTGTTTTACTGATCCTATCAATACTGCAAGAAGATAAATAAGCTACAAGTTAGTTTTTTGCGAGCTCTGCACAGTGTTCACCTGAAGCTACCTGTTGAAGGTTGGTGGTGTTTTCCTGATCCTATCACTACCGCAGGCAGCTAAATAAGCTACAAGTTAGTTTTTTGCGAGCTCTGCACAGTGTTCAGTTAAAGCTACCTGTAGAAGGTTGGTTGTGTTTTCCTGATCCTATCACTACCGCAGACAGCTAAAAAAGCTACAAGTTAGTTTTTTGTGTTCTCTGCACAGTGTTCACCTAAAGCTACCTGTTGAAGGTTGGTGGTGTTTTCCTGATCCTATAACTACCGAGGGCAGCTAAATAAGCGACAAGTTAGTTTTTTGCGAGATCTGCACAGTGTTCAGCTAAAGCTACCTGTAAAAGGTTGGTGGTGTTTTCCTGATCCTATCACTACCGCAAGCAGCTAAATAAACTACAAGTTAGTTTTTTTGCAAGCTCTGAACAGTGTTCAGCTAAAGCTACCTATAGAAGATTGGTGGTGTTTTCCTGATCCTATCACTACCGCAGGCAGCTAAATAAGCTTCAAGTTAGTTTTTTGCGAGCTCTGCACAGTGTTCACCTAAAGCTACCTGTAGAAGGTTGGTGGTGTTTTCCTGATCCTATTACTACCGCAGGCAGCTAAATAAGCTACAATTTAGTTTTTGCAAGCTCTGCACAGTGTTCAGCTAAAGCTACCTGTAGAAGGTTGGTGGTGTTTTCCTGATCCTATCACTACTGCAAGCAACTAAATAAGCTACAAGTTAGTTTTTTGCGAGCTCTGCACAGTGTTCAGCTAAAGCTACCTGTAGAAGGTTGGTGGTGTTTTCTTGATCCTATCACTACCGCAGGCAACCAAATAAGCTACAAGTTAGTTTTTTGCGAGCTCTGCACAGTGTTTAGCTAAAGCTACCTGTAGAAGGTTGGTGGTGTTTTCCTGATCCTATCACTACCACAGGCAGCTAAATAAGCTACAAGTTAGTTTTTTGCGAGCTCTGCACAGTGTTCACCTAATGCTACCTGTAGAAGGTTGGTGGTGTTTTCCTGATCCTCTCACTACCGTGGGCAGCTAAATAAGCTACAAGTTAGTTTTTTTGCGAGCTCTGCACAGTGTTCAGCTAAAGCTACCTGTAGAATGTTGGTGGTGTTTTCCTCATCCTATCACTACCGCAGGCAGCTAAATAAGCTACAAATTAGTTTTTTTGAGCTTTGCACAGTGTTCAGCTAAAGCTACCTGTAGAAGGTTGGTGGTGTTTTCCTGATCCTATCACTACCGCAGGCAGCTAAATAAGCGACAAGTTAGTTTTTTGCGTTCTCTGCACAGTGTTCACCTAAAGCTAACTGTTGAAGGTTGGTGGTGTTTTCCTGATTATATAACTACCGCGGGCAGCTAAATAAGAGACAAGTTAGTTTTTTGCAAGATCTGCACAGTGTTCAGCTAAAGCTACCTGTAGAAGGTTGGTGGTGTTTTCCTGATCCTATCACTACCGCAGGCAACCAAATAAGCTACAAGTTAGTTTTTTGCGAGCTCTGCACAGTGTTCAGCTAAAGCTACCTGTAAAAGGTTGCTGGTGTTTTCCTGATCCTATCACTACCGCAAGCAGCTAAATAAACTACAAGTTAGTTTTTTTGCAAGCTCTGAACAGTGTCCAGCTAAAGCTACCTATAGAAGATTGGTGGTGTTTTCCTGATCCTATCACTACCGCAGGCAGCTAAATAAGCTTCAAGTTAGTTTTTTGCGAGCTCTGCACAGTGTTCACCTAAAGCTACCTGTAGAAGGTTGGTGGTGTTTTCCTGATCCTATTACTACCGCAGGCAGCTAAATAAGCTACAAGTTAGTTTTTGCAAGCTCTGCACAGTGTTCAGCTAAAGCTACCTGTAGAAGGTTGGTGGTGTTTTCCTGATCCTATCACTACTGCAAGCAACTAAATAAGCTACAAGTTAGTTTTTTGCGAGCTCTGCACAGTGTTCAGCTAAAGCTACCTGTAGAAGGTTGGTGGTGTTTTCTTGATCCTATCACTACCGCAGGCAACCAAATAAGCTACAAGTTAGTTTTTTGCGAGCTCTGCACAGTGTTCAGCTAAAGCTACCTGTAGAAGGTTGGTGGTGTTTTCCTGATCCTATCACTACCACAGGCAGCTAAATAAGCTACAAGTTAGTTTTTTGCGAGCTCTGCACAGTGTTCACCTAATGCTACCTGTAGAAGGTTGGTGGTGTTTTCCTGATCCTATCACTACCGTGGGCAGCTAAATAAGCTACAAGTTAGTTTTTTTGCGAGCTCTGCACAGTGTTCAGCTAAAGCTACCTGTAGAATGTTGGTGGTGTTTTCCTCATCCTATCACTACCGCAGGCAGCTAAAAAAGCTACAAATTAGTTTTTTTGAGCTTTGCACAGTGTTCAGCTAAAGCTACCTGTAGAAGGTTGGTGGTGTTTTCCTGATCCTATCACTACCGCAGACAGCTAAATAAGCTACAAATCAGTTTTTTGCGAGCTCTGCACAGTGTTCACCTGAAGCTACCTGTAGAAGGTTGGTGGTGTTTTACTGATCCTATCAATACCGCAAGAAGATAAATCAGCTACAAGTTAGTTTTTTGCGAGCTCTGCACAGTGTTCAGCTAAAGCTACCTGTAGAAGGTTGGTGGTGTTTTCCTGATCCTATCACTACCGCAGACAGCTAAATAAGCTACAAATCAGTTTTTTGCAAGCTCTGCACAGTGTTCACCTGAAGCTACCTGTAGAAGGTTGGTGGTGTTTTACTGATCCTATCAATACCGCAAGAAGATAAATCAGCTACAAGTTAGTTTTTTGCGAGCTCTGCACAGTGTTCAGCTAAAGCTACCTGTAGAAGGTTTGTGGTGTTTTCCTGATCCTATCACTACCGCAGACAGCTAAATAAGCTACAAGTTAGTTTTTTGCGAGCTCTGCACAGTGTTCACCTGAAGCTACCTGTAGAAGGTTGGTGGTGTTTTACTGATCCTATCAATACTGCAAGAAGATAAATAAACTACAAGTTAGTTTTTTGCGAGCTCTGCACAGTGTTCAGCTAAAGCTACCTGTAGAAGGTTGGTGGTGTTTTCCTCATCCTATCACTACCGCAGGCAGCTAAATAAGCTACAAATTAGTTTTTTTGAGCTTTGCACAGTGTTCAGCTAAAGCTACCTGTAGAAGGTTGGTGGTGTTTTCCTGATCCTATCACTACCGCAGGCAGCTAAATAAGCGACAAGTTAGTTTTTTGCGTTCTCTGCACAGTGTTCACCTAAAGCTACCTGTTGAAGGTTGGTGGTGTTTTCCTGATCCTATAACTACCGCAGGCAGCTAAATAAGCGACAAGTTAGTTTTTTGCGAGATCTGCACAGTGTTCAGCTAAAGCTACCTGTAGAAGGTTGGTGGTGTTTTCCTGATCCTATCACTACCGCAGGCAGCTAAATAAGCGACAAGTTAGTTTTTTGCGTTCTCTGCACAGTGTTCAGCTAAAGCTACCTGTAGAAGGTTGGTGGTGTTTTCCTGATCCTATCACTACCGTGGGAAGCTAAATAAGCTACAAATTAGTTTTTTTGCGAGCTCTGCACAGTGTTCAGCTAAAGCTACCTGTAGAAGGTTGGTGGTGTTTTCCTGATCCTATCACTACCGTGGGCAGCTAAATAAGCTACAAGTTAGTTTTTTTGCGAGCTCTGCACAGTGTTCAGCTAAAGCTACCTGTTGAAGGTTGGTGGTGTTTTCCTGATCCTATCACTTCCGCAGCCAACCAAATAAGCTACAAGTTAGTTTTTTGCAAGCTCTGCACAGTGTTCAGCTAAAGCTACCTGTAGAAGGTTGGTGGTGTTTTCCTGATCCTATCACTACCGTGGGCAGCTAAATAAGCTACAAGTTAGTTTTTTTGCGAGCTCTGCACAGTGTTCAGCTAAAGCTACCTGTAGAAGGTTGGTGGTGTTTTCCTGATCCTATCACTACCATGGGCAGCTAAATAAGCTACAAGTTAGTTTTTTGCAAGCTCTGCTCAGTGTTCAGCTAAAGCTACCTGTAGAAGGTTGGTGGTGTTTTCCTGATCCTATCACTACCGCAGACAGCTAAAATAGGTACAAGTTAGTTTTTTGCGAGCTCTGCACAGTGTTCAGCTAAAGCTACCTGTAGAAGGTTTGTGGTGTTTTCCTGATCCTATCACTACCGCAGACAGCTAAATAAGCTATAAGTTAGTTTTTTGCGAGCTCTGCACAGTGTTCACCTGAAGCTACCTGTAGAAGGTTGGTGGTGTTTTACTGATCCTATCAATACTGCAAGAAGATAAATAAGCTACAAGTTAGTTTTTTGCGAGCTCTGCACAGTGTTCAGCTAAAGCTACCTGTTGAAGGTTGGTGGTGTTTTCCTGATCCTATCACTACCGCAGGCAGCTAAATAAGCTACAAGTTAGTTTTTTGCGAGCTCTGCACAGTGTTCAGCTAAAGCTACCTGTAGAAGGTTGGTTGTGTTTTCCTGATCCTATCACTACCGCAGACAGCTAAAAAAGCTACAAGTTAGTTTTTTGCGAGCTCTGCTCAGTGTTCAGCTAAAGCTACCTGTAGAAGGTTGGTGGTGTTTTCCTGATCCTATCACTACCGCAGGCAACCAAATAAGCTACAAGTTAGTTTTTTGCGAGCTCTGCACAGTGTTCAGCTAAAGCTACCTGTAAAAGGTTGCTGGTGTTTTCCTGATCCTATCACTACCGCAAGCAGCTAAATAAACTACAAGTTAGTTTTTTTGCAAGCTCTGAACAGTGTTCAGCTAAAGCTACCTATAGAAGATTGGTGGTGTTTTCCTGATCCTATCACTACCGCAGGCAGCTAAATAAGCTTCAAGTTAGTTTTTTGCGAGCTCTGCACAGTGTTCACCTAAAGCTACCTGTAGAAGGTTGGTGGTGTTTTCCTGATCCTATTACTACCGCAGGCAGCTAAATAAGCTACAAGTTAGTTTTTGCAAGCTCTGCACAGTGTTCAGCTAAAGCTACCTGTAGAAGGTTGGTGGTGTTTTCCTGATCCTATCACTACTGCAAGCAACTAAATAAGCTACAAGTTAGTTTTTTGCGAGCTCTGCACAGTGTTCAGCTAAAGCTACCTGTAGAAGGTTGGTGGTGTTTTCTTGATCCTATCACTACCGCAGGCAACCAAATAAGCTACAAGTTAGTTTTTTGCGAGCTCTGCACAGTGTTCAGCTAAAGCTACCTGTAGAAGGTTGGTGGTGTTTTCCTGATCCTATCACTACCACAGGCAGCTAAATAAGCTACAAGTTAGTTTTTTGCGAGCTCTGCACAGTGTTCACCTAATGCTACCTGTAGAAGGTTGGTGGTGTTTTCCTGATCCTATCACTACCGTGGGCAGCTAAATAAGCTACAAGTTAGTTTTTTTGCGAGCTCTGCACAGTGTTCAGCTAAAGCTACCTGTAGAATGTTGGTGGTGTTTTCCTCATCCTATCACTACCGCAGGCAGCTAAATAAGCTACAAATTAGTTTTTTTGAGCTTTGCACAGTGTTCAGCTAAAGCTACCTGTAGAAGGTTGGTGGTGTTTTCCTGATCCTATCACTACCGCAGGCAGCTAAATAAGCTACAAGTTAGTTTTTGCAAGCTCTGCACAGTGTTCAGCTAAAGCTACCTGTAGAAGGTTGGTGGTGTTTTCCTGATCCTATCACTACTGCAAGCAACTAAATAAGCTACAAGTTAGTTTTTTGCGAGCTCTGCACAGTGTTCAGCTAAAGCTACCTGTAGAAGGTTGGTGGTGTTTTCTTGATCCTATCACTACCGCAGGCAACCAAATAAGCTACAAGTTAGTTTTTTGCGAGCTCTGCACAGTGTTTAGCTAAAGCTACCTGTAGAAGGTTGGTGGTGTTTTCCTGATCCTATCACTACCACAGGCAGCTAAATAAGCTACAAGTTAGTTTTTTGCGAGCTCTGCACAGTGTTCACCTAATGCTACCTGTAGAAGGTTGGTGGTGTTTTCCTGATCCTATCACTACCACAGGCAGCTAAATAAGCTACAAGTTAGTTTTTTTGCGAGCTCTGCACAGTGTTCAGCTAAAGCTACCTGTAGAATGTTGGTGGTGTTTTCCTCATCCTATCACTACCGCAGGCAGCTAAATAAGCTACAAATTAGTTTTTTTGAGCTTTGCACAGTGTTCAGCTAAAGCTACCTGTAGAAGGTTGGTGGTGTTTTCCTGATCCTATCACTACCGCAGGCAGCTAAATAAGCGACAAGTTAGTTTTTTGCGTTCTCTGCACAGTGTTCACCTAAAGCTAACTGTTGAAGGTTGGTGGTGTTTTCCTGATTATATAACTACCGCGGGCAGCTAAATAAGCGACAAGTTAGTTTTTTGCAAGATCTGCACAGTGTTCAGCTAAAGCTACCTGTAGAAGGTTGGTGGTGTTTTCCTGATCCTATCACTACCGCAGGCAACCAAATAAGCTACAAGTTAGTTTTTTGCGAGCTCTGCACAGTGTTCAGCTAAAGCTACCTGTAAAAGGTTGCTGGTGTTTTCCTGATCCTATCACTACCACAAGCAGCTAAATAAACTACAAGTTAGTTTTTTTGCAAGCTCTGAACAGTGTTCAGCTAAAGCTACCTATAGAAGATTGGTGGTGTTTTCCTGATCCTATCACTACCGCAGGCAGCTAAATAAGCTTCAAGTTAGTTTTTTGCGAGCTCTGCACAGTGTTCACCTAAAGCTACCTGTAGAAGGTTGGTGGTGTTTTCCTGATCCTATTACTACCGCAGGCAGCTAAATAAGCTACAAGTTAGTTTTTGCAAGCTCTGCACAGTGTTCAGCTAAAGCTACCTGTAGAAGGTTGGTGGTGTTTTCCTGATCCTATCACTACTGCAAGCAACTAAATAAGCTACAAGTTAGTTTTTTGCGAGCTCTGCACAGTGTTCAGCTAAAGCTACCTGTAGAAGGTTGGTGGTGTTTTCTTGATCCTATCACTACCGCAGGAAACCAAATAAGCTACAAGTTAGTTTTTTGCGAGCTCTGCACAGTGTTCAGCTAAAGCTACCTGTAGAAGGTTGGTGGTGTTTTCCTGATCCTATCACTACCACAGGCAGCTAAATAAGCTACAAGTTAGTTTTTTGCGAGCTCTGCACAGTGTTCACCTAATGCTACCTGTAGAAGGTTGGTGGTGTTTTCCTGATCCTATCACTACCGTGGGCAGCTAAATAAGCTACAAGTTAGTTTTTTTGCGAGCTCTGCACAGTGTTCAGCTAAAGCTACCTGTAGAATGTTGGTGGTGTTTTCCTCATCCTATCACTACCGCAGGCAGCTAAATAAGCTACAAATTAGTTTTTTTGAGCTTTGCACAGTGTTCAGCTAAAGCTACCTGTAGAAGGTTGGTGGTGTTTTCCTGATCCTATCACTACCGCAGGCAGCTAAATAAGCTACAAATTAGTTTTTTCGAGCTCTGCACAGTGTTCAGCTAAAGCTACCTATAGAAGGTTGGTGGTGTTTTCCTGATCCTATTACTACCGCAGGCAGCTAAATAAGCTACAAGTTAGTTTTTTGCGAGCTCTGCACAGTGTTCAGCTAAAGCTACCTGTAGAAGGTTGGTGGTGTTTTCCTGATCCTATCACTACCGCAGACAGCTAAATAAGCTACAAATCAGTTTTTTGCGAGCTCTGCATAGTGTTCACCTGAAGCTACCTGTAGAAGGTTGGTGGTGTTTTACTGATCCTATCAATACCGCAAGAAGATAAATCAGCTACAAGTTAGTTTTTTGCGAGCTCTGCACAGTGTTCAGCTAAAGCTACCTGTAGAAGGTTGGTGGTGTTTTCCGGATCCTATCACTTCCGCAGCCAACCAAATAAGCTACATGTTAGTTTTTTGCAAGCTCTGCACAGTGTTCAGCTAAAGCTACCTGTAGAAGGTTTGTGGTGTTTTCCTGATCCTATCACTACCGCAGACAGCTAAATAAGCTACAAGTTAGTTTTTTGCGAGCTCTGCACAGTGTTCACCTGAAGCTACCTGTAGAAGGTTGGTGGTGTTTTACTGATCCTATCAATACTGCAAGAAGATAAATAAGCTACAAGTTAGTTTTTTGCGAGCTCTGCACAGTGTTCAGCTAAAGCTACCTGTTGAAGGTTGGTGGTGTTTTCCTGATCCTATCACTACCGCAGGCAGCTAAATAAGCTACAAGTTAGTTTTTTGCGAGCTCTGCACAGTGTTCAGTTAAAGCTACCTGTAGAAGGTTGGTTGTGTTTTCCTGATCCTATCACTACCGCAGACAGCTAAAAAAGCTACAAGTTAGTTTTTTGTGTTCTCTGCACAGTGTTCACCTAAAGCTACCTGTTGAAGGTTGGTGGTGTTTTCCTGATCCTATAACTACCGAGGGCAGCTAAATAAGCGACAAGTTAGTTTTTTGCGAGATCTGCACAGTGTTCAGCTAAAGCTACCTGTAGAAGGTTGGTGGTGTTTTCCTGATCCTATCACTACCGCAGGCAACCAAATAAGCTACAAGTTAGTTTTTTGCGAGCTCTGCACAGTGTTCAGCTAAAGCTACCTGTAGAATGTTGGTGGTGTTTTCCTCATCCTATCACTACCGCAGGCAGCTAAATAAGCTACAAATTAGTTTTTTTGAGCTTTGCACAGTGTTCAGCTAAAGCTACCTGTAGAAGGTTGGTGGTGTTTTCCTGATCCTATCACTACCGCAGGCAGCTAAATAAGCGACAAGTTAGTTTTTTGCGTTCTCTGCACAGTGTTCACCTAAAGCTACCTGTTGAAGGTTGGTGGTGTTTTCCTGATCCTATAACTACCGCAGGCAGCTAAATAAGCGACAAGTTAGTTTTTTGCGAGATCTGCACAGTGTTCAGCTAAAGCTACCTGTAGAAGGTTGGTGGTGTTTTCCTGATCCTATCACTACCGCAGGCAACCAAATAAGCTACAAGTTAGTTTTTTGCGAGCTCTGCACAGTGTTCAGCTAAAGCTACCTGTAAAAGGTTGGTGGTGTTTTCCTGATCCTATCACTACCGCAAGCAGCTAAATAAACTACAAGTTAGTTTTTTTGCAAGCTCTGAACAGTGTTCAGCTAAAGCTACCTATAGAAGATTGGTGGTGTTTTCCTGATCCTATCACTACCGCAGGCAGCTAAATAAGCTTCAAGTTAGTTTTTTGCGAGCTCTGCACAGTGTTCACCTAAAGCTACCTGTAGAAGGTTGGTGGTGTTTTCCTGATCCTATTACTACCGCAGGCAGCTAAATAAGCTACAAGTTAGTTTTTGCAAGCTCTGCACAGTGTTCAGCTAAAGCTACCTGTAGAAGGTTGGTGGTGTTTTCCTGATCCTATCACTACTGCAAGCAACTAAATAAGCTACAAGTTAGTTTTTTGCGAGCTCTGCACAGTGTTCAGCTAAAGCTACCTGTAGAATGTTGGTGGTGTTTTCTTGATCCTATCACTACTGCAGACAACCAAATAAGCTACAAGTTAGTTTTTTGCGAGCTCTGCACAGTGTTTAGCTAAAGCTACCTGTAGAAGGTTGGTGGTGTTTTCCTGATCCTATCACTACCACAGGCAGCTAAATAAGCTACAAGTTAGTTTTTTGCGAGCTCTGCACAGTGTTCACCTAATGCTACCTGTAGAAGGTTGGTGGTGTTTTCCTGATCCTATCACTACCGTGGGCAGCTAAATAAGCTACAAGTTAGTTTTTTTGTGAGCTCTGCACAGTGTTCAGCTAAAGCTACCTGTAGAATGTTGGTGGTGTTTTCCTCATCCTATCACTACCGCAGGCAGCTAAATAAGCTACAAATTAGTTTTTTTGAGCTTTGCACAGTGTTCAGCTAAAGCTACCTGTAGAAGGTTGGTGGTGTTTTCCTGATCCTATCACTACCGCAGGCAGCTAAATAAGCTACAAATTAGTTTTTTCGAGCTCTGCACAGTGTTCAGCTAAAGCTACCTATAGAAGGTTGGTGGTGTTTTCCTGATCCTATTACTACCGCAGGCAGCTAAATAAGCTACAAGTTAGTTTTTTGCAAGCTCTGCACAGTGTTCAGCTAAAGCTACCTGTAGAAGATTGGTGGTGTTTTCCTGATTCTATCACTACCGCAGACAGCTAAATAAGCTACAAGTTAGTTTTTTGCTTTCTCTGCACAGTGTTTACCTAAAGCTACCGGTAGAAGGTTGATGGTGTTTTCCTGATCCTATCACTACCGCGGGCAGCTAAAAAAGCTACAAGTTAGTTTTTTGCGAGCTCTGCACAGTGTTCAGCTAAAGCTACCTGTAGAAGGTTGGTGGTGTTTTCCTGATCCTATCACTACCGCGGGCAGCTAAATAAGCTACAAGTTAGCTTTTTGCGAGCTCTGCACAGTGTTCAGCTAAAGCTACCTGTAGAAGGTTGGTGGTGTTTTCCTGATCCTATCACTACCGCAGGCAACCAAATAAGCTACAAGTTAGTTTTTTGCAAGCTCTGCACAGTGTTCAGCTAAAGCTCCCTGTAGAAGGTTGGTGGTGTTTTCCTGATCCTATCACTACCGCAGACAGCTAAATAAGCTACAAGTTAGTTTTTTGCGAGCTCTGCACAGTGTTCACCTGAAGCTACCTGTAGAAGGTTGGTGGTGTTTTCCTGATCCTATCACTACCGTGGGCAGCTAAATAAGCTACAAGTTAGTTTTTTTGCGAGCTCTGCACAGTGTTCAGCTAAAGCTACCTGTAGAAGGTTTGTGGTGTTTTCCTGATCCTATCACTACCGCAGACAGCTAAAAAAGCTACAAATTAGTTTTTTGCGTTCTCTGCACAGTGTTCACCTAAAGCTACCTGTTGAAGGTTGGTGGTGTTTTCCTGATCCTATCACTACCGCAGGCAACCAAATAAGCTACAAGTTAGTTTTTTGCGAGCTCTGCACAGTGTTCAGCTAAAGCTACCTGTAGAAGGTTTGTGGTGTTTTCCTGATCCTAATACTACCGCAGGCAGCTAAATAAGCTACAAGTTAGTTTTTTGCAAGCTCTGCTCAGTGTTCAGCTAAAGCTACCTGTAGAATGTTGGTGGTGTTTTCCTGATCCTATCACTACCGCAGACAGCTAAATAAGCTACAAGTTAGTTTTTTGCGAGCTCTGCACAGTGTTTACCTGAAGCTACCTGTAGAAGGTTGGTGTTGTTTTTACCTGATCCTATCACTTCCGCAGCCAACCAAATAAGCTACAAGTTAGTTTTTTGCAAGCTCTGCACAGTGTTCAGCTAAAGCTACCTGTAGAAGGTTGGTGGTGTTTTCCTGATCCTATCACTACCACGGGCAGCTAAGTAAGCTACAAGTTAGTTTTTTGCTACCTCTGCACAGTGTTCACCTGAAGCTACCTGTAGAAGGTTGGTGGTGTTTTCCTGATCCTATCACTACCGCAAGAAGATAAATAAGCTACAAGTTAGTTTTTTGCGAGCTCTGCACAGTGTTCAGCTAAAGCTACCTGTAGAAGGTTGGTGGTGTTTTCCTGATCCTATCAATACCGCAGGAAACCAAATAAGCTACAAGTTAGTTTTTTGCGAGCTCTGCACAGTGTTCACAAAAAGCTACCTGTAGAAGGTTGGTGGTGTTTTCCTGATCCTAATACTACAGCAGGCAGCTAAATAAGCTACAAGTTAGTTTTTTGCAAGCTCTGCTCAGTGTTCAGCTAAAGCTGCCTGTAGAAGGTTGGTGGTGTTTTCCTGATCCTATCACTACTGCAGACAGCTAAATAAGCTACAAGTTAGTTTTTTGCGAGCTCTGCACAGTGTTCACCTGAAGCTACCTGTAGAAGGTTGGTGGTGTTTTACTGATCCTATCAATACCGCAAGAAGATGAATCAGCTACAAGTTAGTTTTTTGCGAGCTCTGCACAGTGTTCAGCTAAAGCTACCTGTAGAAGGTTGGTGGTGTTTTCCGGATCCTATCACTACCGTGGGCAGCTAAATAAGCTACAAGTTAGTTTTTTGCGAGCTCTGCACAGTGTTCACAAAAAGCTACCTGTAGAAGGTTGGTGGTGTTTTCCTGATCCTAATACTACAGCAGGCAGCTAAATAAGCTACAAGTTAGTTTTTTGCAAGCTCTGCTCAGTGTTCAGCTAAAGCTGCCTGTAGAAGGTTGGTGTTGTTTTCCTGATCCTATCACTACTGCAGACAGCTAAATAAGCTACAAGTTAGTTTTTTGCGAGCTCTGCACAGTGTTCACCTGAAGCTACCTGTAGAAGGTTGGTGGTGTTTTACTGATCCTATCAATACCGCAAGAAGATAAATCAGCTACAAGTTAGTTTTTTGCGAGCTCTGCACAGTGTTCAGCTAAAGCTACCTGTAGAAGGTTGGTGGTGTTTTCCGGATCCTATCACTACCGTGGGCAGCTAAATAAGCTACAAGTTAGTTTTTTTGCGAGCTCTGCACAGTGTTCAGCTAAAGCTACCTGTAGAAGGTTGGTGGTGTTTTCCTGACCTATAACTACCGCGGGCAGCTAAATAAGCGACAAGTTAGTTTTTTGCGAGATCTGCACAGTGTTCAGCTAAAGCTACCTGTAGAAGGTTGGTGGTGTTTTCCTGATCCTATCACTACCGCAGGCAACCAAATAAGCTACAAGTTAGTTTTTTGCGAGCTCTGCACAGTGTTCAGCTAAAGCTACCTGTAAAAGGTTGGTGGTGTTTTCCTGATCCTATCACTACCGCAAGCAGCTAAATAAACTACAAGTTAGTTTTTTTGCAAGCTCTGCACAGTGTTCAGCTAAAGCTACCTGTAGAAGGTTGGTGGTGTTTTCCTGATCCTATCACTACTGCAAGCAACTAAATAAGCTACAAGTTAGTTTTTTGCGAGCTCTGCACAGTGTTCAGCTAAAGCTACCTGTAGAAGGTTGGTGGTGTTTTCTTGATCCTATCACTACCGCAGGCAACCAAATAAGCTACAAGTTAGTTTTTTGCGAGCTCTGCACAGTGTTCAGCTAAAGCTACCTGTAGAAGGTTGGTGGTGTTTTCCTGATCCTATCACTACCACAGGCAGCTAAATAAGCTACAAGTTAGTTTTTTGCGAGCTCTGCACAGTGTTCACCTAGTGCTACCTGTAGAAGGTTGGTGGTGTTTTCCTGATCCTATCACTACCGTGGGCAGCTAAATAAGCTACAAGTTAGTTTTTTTGCGAGCTCTGCACAGTGTTCAGCTAAAGCTACCTGTAGAATGTTGGTGGTGTTTTCCTCATCCTATCACTACCGCAGGCAGCTAAATAAGCTACAAATTCGTTTTTTTGAGCTCTGCACAGTGTTCAGCTAAAGCTACCTGTAGAAGGTTGGTGGTGTTTTCCTGATCCTATCACTACCGCAGGCAGCTAAATAAGCTACAAGTTAGTTTTTTGCGAGCTCTGCACAGTGTTCAGCTAAAGCTACCTGTAGAAGGTTGGTGGTGTTTTCCTGATCCTATCACTACCGCGGGCAGCTAAATAAGCTACAAGTTAGCTTTTTGCGAGCTCTGCACAGTGTTCAGCTAAAGCTACCTGTAGAAGGTTGGTGGTGTTTTCCTGATCCTATCATTACCGCAGGCAACCAAATAAGCTACAAGTTAGTTTTTTGCAAGCTCTGCACAGTGTTCAGCTAAAGATACCTGTAAAAGGTTGGTGGTGTTTTCCTGATCCTATCACTACCGCAGGCAGCTAAATAAGCTACAAGTTAGTTTTTTGCGAGCTCTGCACAGTGTTCACCTAAAGCAACCTGTAGAAGGTTGGTGGTGTTTTCCTGATGCTAATACTACCGCAGGCAGCTAAATAAGCTACAAGTTAGTTTTTTGCAAGCTCTGCTCAGTGTTCAGCTAAAGCTACCTGTAGAAGGTTAGTGGTGTTTTCCTGATCCTATCACTACCGCAGACAGCTAAATAAGCTACAAGTTAGTTTTTTGCGAGCTCTGCACAGTGTTCACCTGAAGCTACCTGTAGAAGGTTGGTGGTGTTTTCCTGATCCTATCACTACCGTGGGCAGCTAAATAAGCTACAAGTTAGTTTTTTTGCGAGCTCTGCACAGTGTTCAGCTAAAGCTACCTGTAGAAGGTTTGTGGTGTTTTCCTGATCCTATCACTACCGCAGACAGCTAAAAAAGCTACAAATTAGTTTTTTGCGTTCTCTGCACAGTGTTCACCTAAAGCTACCTGTTGAAGGTTGGTGGTGTGTTCCTGATCCTATCTATACCGCAGGCAACCAAATAAGCTACAAGTTAGTTTTTTGCGAGCTCTGCACAGTGTTCAGCTAAAGCTACCTGTAGAAGGTTTGTGGTGTTTTCCTGATCCTAATACTACCGCAGGCAGCTAAATAAGCTACAAGTTAGTTTTTTGCAAGCTCTGCTCAGTGTTCAGCCAAAGCTACCTGTAGAATGTTGGTGGTGTTTTCCTGATCCTATTACTACCGCAGACAGCTAAATAAGCTACAAGTTAGTTTTTTGCGAGCTCTGCACAGTGTTTACCTGAAGCTACCTGTAGAAGGTTGGTGTTGTTTTTACCTGATCCTATCACTTCCGCAGCCAACCAAATAAGCTACAAGTTAGTTTTTTGCAAGCTCTGCACAGTGTTCAGCTAAAGCTACCTGTAGAAGGTTGGTGGTGTTTTCCTGATCCTATCACTACCGCAGACAGCCAAATAAGCTACAAGTTAGTTTTTTGCGAGCTCTGCACAGTGTTCAGCTAAAGCTACCTGTAGAAGGTTGGTGGTGTTTTACTGATCCTATCAATACTGCAAGAAGATAAATAAGCTACAAGTTAGTTTTTTGCGAGCTCTGCACAGTGTTCAGCTAAAGCTACCTGTAGAAGGTTGGTGGTGTTTTCCTGATCCTATCACTACCGTGGGCAGCTAAATAAGCTACAAGTTAGTTTTTTTGCGAGCTCTGCACAGTGTTCAGCTAAAGCTACCTGTTGAAGGTTGGTGGTGTTTTCCTGATCCTATCACTTCCGCAGCCAACCAAATAAGCTACAAGTTCGTTTTTTGCAAGCTCTGCACAGTGTTCAGCTAAAGCTACCTGTAGAAGGTTGGTGGTGTTTTCCTGATCCTATCACTACCGTGGGCAGCTAAATAAGCTACAAGTTAGTTTTTTGCGAGCTCTGCACAGTGTTCAGCTAAAGCTACCTATAGAAGTTTGGTTGTGTTTTCCTGATCCTATCACTACCGCAGACAGCCAAATAAGCTACAAGTTAGTTTTTTGCGAGCTCTGCACAGTGTTCACCTGAAGCTACCTGTAGAAGGTTGGTGGTGTTTTACTGATCCTATCACTACCGCAAGCAGCTAAATAAACTACAAGTTAGTTTTTTTGCAAGCTCTGCACAGTGTTCAGCTAAAGCTACCTGTAGAAGATTGGTGGTGTTTTCCTGATCCTATCACTACCGCTGGCAGCTAAATAAGCTACAAGTTAGTTTTTTCGAGCTCTGCACAGTGTTCAGCTAAAGCTACCTGTAGAAGGTTTGTGGTGTTTTCCTGATCCTAATACTACCGCAGGCAGCTAAATAAGCTACAAGTTAGTTTTTTGCGAGCTCTGCACAGTGTTCAGCTAAAGCTACCTGTAGAAGGTTAGTGGTGTTTTCCTGATCCTATCACTACCGTGGGCAGCTAAATAAGCTACAAGTTAGTTTTTTTGCGAGCTCTGCACAGTGTTCAGCTAAAGCTACCTGTTGAAGGTTGGTGGTGTTTTCCTGATCCTATCACTTCCGCAGCCAACCAAATAAGCTACAAGTTAGTTTTTTGCAAGCTCTGCACAGTGTTCAGCTAAAGCTACCTGTAGAAGGTTGGTGGTGTTTTCCTGATCCTATCACTACCGTGGGCAGCTAAATAAGCTACAAGTTAGTTTTTTGCGAGCTCTGCACAGTGTTCAGCTAAAGCTACCTGTAGAAGTTTGGTTGTGTTTTCCTGATCCTATCACTACTGCAGACAGCTAAAAAAGCTACAAGTTAGTTTTTTGCGTTCTCTGCACAGTGTTCACCTAAAGCTACCTGTTGAAGGTTGGTGGTGTTTTCCTGATCCTATCACTACCGCGGGCAGCTAAATAAGCGACAAGTTAGTTTTTTGCGAGATCTGCACAGTGTTCAGCTAAAGCTACCTGTAGAAGGTTGGTGGTGTTTTCCTGATCCTATCACTACCACAGGCAACCAAATAAGCTACAAGTTAGTTTTTGCGAGCTCTGCACAGTGTTCAGCTAAAGCTACCTGTAAAAGGTT
Organism: Lithobates clamitans; assembly: GCA_037952925.1. NCBI lineage: Eukaryota > Metazoa > Chordata > Amphibia > Anura > Ranidae > Lithobates > Lithobates clamitans. The sequence continues at coordinate 1,005,587 of JBBGZY010000801.1, forward strand.
GGTGGTGTTTTCCTGATCCTATCACTACCGCAAGCAGCTAAATAAACTACAAGTTAGTTTTTTTGCAAGCTCTGCACAGTGTTCAGCTAAAGCTACCTGTAAAAGGTTGGTGGTGTTTTCCTGATCCTATCACTACCGCAAGCAGCTAAATAAACTACAAGTTAGTTTTTTGCAAGCTCTGCACAGTGTTCAGCTAAAGCTACCTGTAGAAGATTGGTGGTGTTTTCCTGATCCTATCACTACCGCAGGCAGCTAAATAAGCTTCAAGTTAGTTTTTTGCGAGCTCTGCACAGTTTTCAGCTAAAGCTACCTGTAGAAGGTTGGTGGTGTTTTCCTGATCCTATCACTACTGCTGGCAGCTAAATAAGCTACAAGTTAGTTTTTTCGAGCTCTGCACAGTGTTCAGCTAAAGCTACCTGTAGAAGGTTGGTGGTGTTTTTCTGATCCTATCACTACCGTGGGCAGCTAAATAAGCTACACGTTAGTTTTTTGCAAGCTCTGCGCAGTGTTCAGCTAAAGCTACCTGTAGAAGGTTGGTGGTGTTTTCCTGATCCTATCACTACCGCAGGCAGCTAAACAAGCTACAAATTAGTTTTTTGCGAGCTCTGCACAGTGTTCAGCTAAAGTTACCTGTAGAAGGTTGGTGGTGTTTTCCTGATCCTATCAATACTGCTGGCAGCTAAATAAACTACAAGTTAGTTTTTTGCAAGCTCTGCACAGTGTTGAGCTAAAGCTACCTGTAGAAGATTGGTGGTGTTTTCCTGATCCTATCACTACCGCAGGCAGCTAAATAAGCTACAAGTTAGTTTTTTGCGTTCTCTGCACAGTGTTCACCTAAAGCTACCTGTTGAAGGTTGGTGCTGTTTTCCTGATCCTATCACTACCGCAAGCAACTAAATAAGCTACACGTTAGTTTTTTGCAAGCTCTGCACAGTGTTCAGCTAAAGCTACCTGTAGAACGTTGGTAGTGTTTTCCTGATCCTTTCACTACCGCAGGCAGCTAAATAAGCTACAAGTTCGTTTTTTGTGAGCTCTGCACAGTGTTCAGCTAAAGCTACCTGTAGAAGGTTGGTGGTGTTTTCCTGATCCTATCACTACCACGGGCAGCTAAGTAAACTACAAGTTAGTTTTTTGCTACCTCTGCACAGTGTTCACCTGAAGCTACCTGTAGAAGGTTGGTGGTGTTTTCCTGATCCTATCACTACCGCAAGAAGATAAATAAGCTACAAGTTAGTTTTTTGTGAGCTCTGCACAGTGTTCAGCTAAAGCTACCTGTAGAAGGTTGGTGGTGTTTTCCTGATCCTATCAATACCGCAGGAAACCAAATAAGCTACAAGTTAGTTTTTTGCGAGCTCTGCACAGTGTTCACCAAAAGCTACCTGTAGAAGGTTGGTGGTGTTTTCCTGATCCTAATACTACAGCAGGCAGCTAAATAAGCTACAAGTTAGTTTTTTGCAAGCTCTGCTCAGTGTTCAGCTAAAGCTACCTGTAGAAGGTTGGTGGTGTTTTCCTGATCCTATCACTACTGCAGACAGCTAAATAAGCTACAAGTTAGTTTTTTGCGAGCTCTGCACAGTGTTCACCTGAAGCTACCTGTAGAAGGTTGGTGGTGTTTTACTGATCCTATCAATACCGCAAGAAGATAAATCAGCTACAAGTTAGTTTTTTGCGAGCTCTGCACAGTGTTCAGCTAAAGCTACCTGTAGAAGGTTGGTGGTGTTTTCCGGATCCTATCACTACCGTGGGCAGCTAAATAAGCTACAAGTTAGTTTTTTTGCGAGCTCTGCACAGTGTTCAGCTAAAGCTACCTGTAGAAGGTTGGTGGTGTTTTCCTGATCCTATCACTTCCGCAGCCAACCAAATAAGCTACAAGTTAGTTTTTTGCAAGCTCTGCACAGTGTTCAGCTAAAGCTACCTGTAGAAGGTTGGTGGTGTTTTCCTGATCCTATCACTACCGCAGACAGCTAAATAAGCTACAAGTTAGTTTTTTGCGAGCTCTGCACAGTGTTCACCTGAAGCTACCTGTAGAAGGTTGGTGGTGTTTTACTGATCCTATCAATACTGCAAGAAGATAAATAAGCTACAAGTTAGTTTTTTGCGAGCTCTGCACAGTGTTCAGCTAAAGCTACCTGTTGAAGGTTGGTGGTGTTTTCCTGATCCTATCACTACCGCAGGCAGCTAAATAAGCAACAAGTTAGTTTTTTGCGAGCTCTGCACAGTGTTCAGCTAAAGCTACCTGTAGAAGGTTGGTTGTGTTTTCCTGATCCTATCACTACCGCAGACAGCTAAAAAAGCTACAAGTTAGTTTTTTGCGTTCTCTGCACAGTGTTCAGCTAAAGCTACTTTTAGAAGGTTGGTGGTGTTTTCCTGATCCTATCACTACCGCAGGCAACCAAATAAGCTACAAGTTAGTTTTTTGCGAGCTCTGCACAGTGTTCAGCTAAAGCTACCTGTAAAAGGTTGGTGGTGTTTTCCTGATCCTATCACTACCGCAAGCAGCTTAATAAGCTATAAGTTAGTTTTTTGCAAGCTCTGCACAGTGTTCAGCTAAAGCTACCTGTAGAAGGTTGGTGGTGTTTTCCTGATCAGATCACTACCGCAAGCAGCTAAATAAGCTACAAGTTAGTTTTTTGCAAGCTCTGCACAGTGTTCACCTAAAGCTACCTGTAGAAGGTTGGTGGTGTTTTCCTGATCCTATTACTACCGCGGGCAGCTAAATAAGCTACAAGTTAGTTTTTTGCGAGCTCTGCACAGTTTTCACCTAAAGCTACCTGTAGAAAGTTGGTGGTGTTTTCCTGATCCTATCACTACCGCTGGCAGCTAAATAAGCTACAAGTTAGTTTTTTGCAAGCTCTGCACAGTGTTCAGCTAAAGCTACCTGTAGAAGGTTGGTGGTGTTTTCCTGATCCTATCACTACCGCTGGCAGCTAAATAAGCTACAAGTTAGTTTTTTCGAGCTCTGCACAGTGTTCAGCTAAAGCAACCTGAAGAAGGTTGGTGGTGTTTTCCTGATCCTATCACCACCGCTAGCAGCTAAATAAGCTACAAGTTGGTTTTTTGCAAGCTCTGCACAGTGTTCAGCTAAAGCTACCTGTAGAAGGTTGGTGGTGTTTTCCTGATCCTATCACTACTGCTGGCAGCTAAATAAGCTACAAGTTAGTTTTTTGCGAGCTCTGCACAGTGTTCAGCTAAAGTTACCTGTAGAAGGTTGGTGGTGTTTTCCTGATCCTATCACTACCGCAGGCAGCTAAATAAACTACAAGTTAGTTTTTTGCAAGCTCTGCACAGTGTCAGCTAAAGCTACCTGTAGAAGGTTGGTGGTGTTTTACTGATCCTATCACTACCGCAAGCAACTAAATAAGCTACAAGTTAGTTTTTTGCAAGCTCTGCACAGTGTTCAGCTAAAGCTACCTGTAGAAGGTTGGTGGTGTTTTCCTGATCCTATCACTACTGCTGGCAGCTAAATAAGCTACAAGTTAGTTTTTTGCGAGCTCTGCACAGTGTTCAGCTAAAGCTAACTGTTGAAGGTTGGTGGTGCTTTCCTGATCCTATCACTACCGCAAGCAGCTAAATAAGCTACAAGTTAGTTTTTTGCAAGCTCTGCACAGTGTTCAGCTAAAGCTACCTGTAGAAGGTTGGTGGTGTTTTCCTGATCCTATCACTACCGCAAGCAGCTAAATAAGCTACAAGTTAGTTTTTTGCAAGCTCTGCACAGTGTTCAGCTAAAGCTACCTGTAGAAGGTTGGTGGTGTTTTACTGATCCTATCACTATCGCAAGCAACTAAATAAGCTACAAGTTAGTTTTTTGCAAGCTCTGCACAGTGTTCACCTAAAGCTATCTGTAGAAGGTTGTTGGTGTTTTCCTGATCCTATTACTACCGCATTCAGCTAAATAAGCTACAAGTTAGTTTTTGTAAGCTCTGCACAGTGTTCACCTAAAGCTACCTGTAGAAGGTTGGTGGTGTTTTCCTCATCCTATCACTACCGCAAGCAGCTAAATAAGCTACAAGTTGTTTTTTTGCAAGCTCTGCACAGTGTTCAGCTTAAGCTACCTGTAGAAGTTTGGTGCTGTTTTCCTGATCCTATCAATACCGCGGGCAGCTAAATAAGCTACAAGTTAGTTTTTTGCGAGCTCTGCACAGTTTTCAGCTAAAGTTATCTGTAGAAGGTTGGTGGTGTTTTCCTGATCCTATCACTACCGCTGGTAGCTAAATAAGCTACAAGTTAGTTTTTTGCAAGCTCTGCACAGTGTTCAGCTAAAGCTACCTGTAGAAGGTTGGTGGTGTTTTTCTGATCCTATCACTACCGCTGGCAGCTAAATAAGCTACAAGTTAGTTTTTTCGAGCTCTGCACAGTGTTCAGCTAAAGCAACCTGAAGAAGGTTAGTGGTGTTTTCCTGATCTTATCACTACCGCAGGCAGTTAAATAAGCTACAAGTTAGTTTTTTGCAAGCTCTGCACAGTGTTCAGCTAAAGCTACCTGTAGAAGGTTGGTGGTGTTTTTCTGATCCTATCACTACCGTGGGCATCTAAATAAGCTACACGTTAGTTTTTTGCGAGCTCTGCGCAGTGTTCAGCTAAAGCTACCTGTAGAAGGTTGGTGGTGTTTTCCTGATCCTATCAATACCGCATTCAGCTAAATAAGCTACAAATTAGTTTTTTGCGAGCTCTGCACAGTGTTCAGCTAAAGCTACCTGTAGAAGGTTGGTGGTGTTTTCCTGATCCTATCAATACTGCTGGCAGCTAAATAAACTACAAGTTGTTTTTTGCAAGCTCTGCACAGTGTTCAGCTAAAGCTACCTGTAGAAGGTTGGTGGTGTTTTCCTGATCCTTTCACTACCGCAGGCAGCTAAATAAGCTACAAGTTCGTTTTTTGTGAGCTCTGCACAGTGTTCAGCTAAAGCTACCTGTAGAAGGTTGGTGGTGTTTTCCTGATCCTATCACTACCACGGGCAGCTAAATAAGCTACAAGTTAGTTTTTTGCTACCTCTGCACAGTGTTCACCTGAAGCTACCTGTAGAAGGTTGGTGGTGTTTTCCTGATCCTATCACTACCGCAGGCAGCTAAATAAGCTACAATTTAGTTTTTTGCGAGCACTGCACAGTGTTCACCTAAAGCTATCTGTAGAAGGTTGGTGCTGTTTTCCTGATCCTATTACTACCGCAAACAGCTAAATAAGCTACAAGTTAAGTTTTTGCAAGCTCTGCACAGTGTTCAGCTAAAGCTACCTGAAGAAGGTTGGTGGTGTTTTCCTGATCCTATCACTACCGCAAGAAGATAAATAAGCTACAAGTCCGTTTTTTGCGAGCTCTGCACAGTGTTCAGCTAAAGCAACCTGAAGAAGGTTGGTGGTGTTTTCCTGATCTTATCACTACCGCAGGCAGTTAAATAAGCTAAAAGTTAGTTTTTTGCGAGCTCTGCACAGTGTTCAGCTAAAGCTACCTGTAGAAGGTTGGTGGTGTTTTCCTGATCCTATCACTACCGCAGAAAGCTAAATAAGCTACAAGTTAGTTTTTTGCAAGCTCTGCACAGTGTTCAGCTAAAGCTACCTGTAGAAGGTTGGTGGTGTTTTCCTGATCCTATCACTACCGCAAGCAGCTATATAAGCTACAAGTTCGTTTTTTGCAAGCTCTGCACAGTGTTCAGCTAAAGCTACCTGTAGAAGGTTGGTGGTGTTTTCCTGATCCTATCACTTCCACAGGCAGCTAAATAGGCTACAAGTTAGTTTTTTGCGAGCTCTGCACAGTGTTCACCTAAAGCTACCTGTAGAAGGTTGGTGGTGTTTTCCTGATCCTATCACTACCATGGGCAGCTAAATAAGCTACAAGTTAGTTTTTTTGCGAGCTCTGCACAGTGTTCAGCTAAAGCTACCTGTAGAATGTTGGTGGTGTTTTCCTCATCCTATCACTACCGCAGGCAGCTAAATAAGCTACAAGTTAGTTTTTTGCAAGCTCTGCACAGTGTTCAGCTAAAGCTACCTGTATAATGTTGGTGGTGTTTTCCCGATCCTATCACTACCGCAGGCAGCTAAATAAGCTACAAATTAGTTTTTTCAAGCTCTGCACAGTGTTCAGCTAAAGCTACCTGTAGAAGGTTGGTGGTGTTTTCCTGATCCTATCACTACCGCAGGCAGCTAAATAAGATACAAATTAGTTTTTTCGAGCTCTGCACAGTGTTCATCTAAAGCTACCTGTAGAAGGTTGATGGTGTTTTCCTGATCCTATTACTACCGCAGGCAGCTAAATAAGCTACAAGTTAGTTTTTTGCAAGCTCTGCACAGTGTTCAGCTAAAGCTACCTGTAGAAGATTGGTGGTGTTTTCCTGATTCTATCACTACCGCAGACAGCTAAATAAGCTACAAGTTAGTCTTTTGCTTTCTCTGCACAGTGTTTACCTAAAGCTACGTGTAGAAGGTTGATGGTGTTTTCCTGATCCTATCACTATCACAGGCAGCTAAATAAGCTACAAGTTAGTTTTTTGCAAGCTCTGCACAGTGTTCAGCTAAAGCTACCTGTAGAAGGTTGGTGGTGTTTTCCTGATCCTATCACTGCCACGGGCAGCTAAATAAGCTACAAGTTTGTTTTTTGCAAGCTCTGCACAGTGTTCAGCTAAAGCTACCTGTAGAAGGTTGGTGGTGTTTTCCTGATCCTATCACTACCGCAAGCAGCTGAATAAGCTACAAGTTAGTTTTTTGCAAACTCTGCACAGTGTTCAGCTAAAGCTACCTGTAGAAGGTTGGTGGTGTTTTCCTGATCCTATCACTACCACAGGCAGCTAAATAAGCTACAAGTTAGTTTTTTGCAAGCTCTGCACAGTGTTCACCTAAAGCTACCTGTAGAATGTTGGTGGTGTTTTTCTCATCCTATCACTACCGCAGGCAGCTAAATAAGCTACAAATTAGTTTTTTCAAGCTCTGCACAGTGTTCAGCTAAAGCTACCTGTAGAAGGTTGGTGGTGTTTTCCTGATCCTATCACTACCGCAGGCAACCAAATAAGCTACAAGTTAGTTTTTTGCAAGCTCTGCACAGTGTTCAGCTAAAGATACCTGTATAAGGTTGGTGGTGTTTTCCTGATCCTATCACTACCGCAGGCAACCAAATAAGCTACAAGTTAGTTTTTTGCAAGCTCTGCACAGTGTTCAGCTAAAGATATCTTTATAAGGTTGGTGGTGTTTTCCTAATCCTATCACTACCGCTGGCAGCTAAATAAGCTACAAGTTAGTTTTTTGCAAGCTCTGCACAGTGTTCAGCTAAAGCTACAGTACCTGTAGAAGGTTGGTGGTGTTTTCCTGATCCTATAACTACCGCAGGCAGCTAAATAAGCTACAAGTTAGTTTTTTGCGAGCTCTGCACAGTGTTCAGCTAAAGCAACCTGTAGAAGGTTGGTGGTGTTTTCCTGATCCTATCACTACCGCAGACAGCTAAATAAACTACAAGTTAGTTTTTTGCAAGCTCTGCACAGACTTCAGCTAAAGCTACCTGTAGAAGGTTGGTGGTGTTTTCCTGATCCTATCACTACCGCAATCAGCTAAATAAGCTACAAGTTGGTTTTTTGCAAGCTCTGCACAGTGTTCAGCTAAAGCTACCTGTAGAAGGTTGGTGGTGTTTTCCTGATCCTATCACTACCGCAGACAGCTAAATAAGCTACAAGTTAGTTTTTTGCGAGCTCTGCACAGTGTTCACCTGAAGCTACCTGTAGAAGGTTGGTGGTGTTTTCCTGATCCTATCACTACCGCAGGCAGCTAAATAAGCTACAAATTAGTTTTTTGCGAGCTCTGCACAGTGTTCAGCTAAAGCTACCTGTAGAAGGTTGGTGGTGTTTTCCTGATCCTATCACTACCGCAGACGGCTAAATAAGCTACAAGTTAGTTTTTTGCTTTCTCTGCACAGTGTTCACCTAAAGCAACCTGTTGAAGGTTGGTCGTGTTTTCCTGATCCTATCACTATCGCAAGCAGCTAAATAAACTACAAGTTATTTTTTTACAAGCTCTGCACAGTGTTCACCTAAAGCTACCTGTAGAAGGTTGGTGGTGTTTTACTGATCCTATCAATACTGCAAGAAGATAAATAAGCTACAAGTTAGTTTTTTGCGAGCTCTGCACAGTGTTCAGCTAAAGCTACCTGTTGAAGGTTGGTGGTGTTTTCCTGATCCTATCACTACCGCAGGCAGCTAAATAAGCAACAAGTTAGTTTTTTGCGAGCTCTGCACAGTGTTCAGCTAAAGCTACCTGTAGAAGGTTGGTTGTGTTTTCCTGATCCTATCACTACCGCAGACAGCTAAAAAAGCTACAAGTTAGTTTTTTGCGTTCTCTGCACAGTGTTCACCTAAAGCTACCTGTTGAAAGTTGGTGGTGTTTTCCTGATCCTATAACTACAGCGGGCAGCTAAATAAGCGACAAGTTAGTTTTTTGCGAGATCTGCACAGTGTTCAGCTAAAGCTACCTGTAGAAGGTTGGTGGTGTTTTCCTGATCCTATCACTACCGCAGGCAACCAAATAAGCTACAAGTTAGTTTTTTGCGAGCTCTGCACAGTGTTCAGCTAAAGCTACCTGTAAAAGGTTGGTGGTGTTTTCCTGATCCTATCACTACCGCAAGCAGCTAAATAAACTACAAGTTAGTTTTTTTGCAAGCTCTGCACAGTGTTCAGCTAAAGCTACCTGTAGAAGATTGGTGGTGTTTTCCTGATCCTATTACTACCGCAGGCAGCTAAATAAGCTACAAGTTAGTTTTTGCAAGCTCTGCACAGTGTTTAGCTAAAGCTACCTGTAGAAGGTTGGTGGTGTTTTCCTGATCCTATCACTACTGCAAGCAACTAAATAAGCTACAAGTTAGTTTTTTGCGAGCTCTGCACAGTGTTCAGCTAAAGCTACCTGTAGAAGGTTGGTGGTGTTTTCTTGATCCTATCACTACCGCAGGCAACCAAATAAGCTACAAGTTAGTTTTTTGCGAGCTCTGCACAGTGTTCAGCTAAAGCTACCTGTAGAAGGTTGGTGGTGTTTTCCTGATCCTATCACTACCACAGGCAGCTAAATAAGCTACAAGTTAGTTTTTTGCGAGCTCTGCACAGTGTTCACCTAATGCTACCTGTAGAAGGTTGGTGGTGTTTTCCTGATCCTATCACTACCGTGGGCAGCTAAATAAGCTACAAGTTAGTTTTTTTGCGAGCTCTGCACAGTGTTCAGCTAAAGCTACCTGTAGAATGTTGGTGGTGTTTTCCTCATCCTATCACTACCGCAGGCAGCTAAATAAGCTACAAATTCGTTTTTTTGAGCTCTGCACAGTGTTCAGCTAAAGCTACCTGTAGAAGGTTGGTGGTGTTTTCCTGATCCTATCACTACCGCAGGCAGCTAAATAAGCTACAAGTTAGTTTTTTGCGAGCTCTGCACAGTGTTCAGCTAAAGCTACCTGTAGAAGGTTGGTGGTGTTTTCCTGATCCTATCACTACCGCGGGCAGCTAAATAAGCTACAAGTTAGCTTTTTGCGAGCTCTGCACAGTGTTCAGCTAAAGCTACCTGTAGAAGGTTGGTGGTGTTTTCCTGATCCTATCACTACCGCAGGCAACCAAATAAGCTACAAGTTAGTTTTTTGCAAGCTCTGCACAGTGTTCAGCTAAAGATACCTGTAAAAGGTTGGTGGTGTTTTCCTGATCCTATCACTACCGCAGGCAGCTAAATAAGCAACAAGTTAGTTTTTTGCGAGCTCTGCACAGTGTTCAGCTAAAGCTACCTGTAGAAGGTTGGTTGTGTTTTCCTGATCCTATCACTACCGCAGACAGCTAAAAAAGCTACAAGTTAGTTTTTTGCGTTCTCTGCACAGTGTTCACCTAAAGCTACCTGTTGAAAGTTGGTGGTGTTTTCCTGATCCTATAACTACCGCGGGCAGCTAAATAAGCGACAAGTTAGTTTTTTGCGAGATCTGCACAGTGTTCAGCTAAAGCTACCTGTAGAAGGTTGGTGGTGTTTTCCTGATCCTATCACTACCGCAGGCAACCAAATAAGCTACAAGTTAGTTTTTTGCGAGCTCTGCACAGTGTTCAGCTAAAGCTACCTGTAAAAGGTTGGTGGTGTTTTCCTGATCCTATCACTACCGCAAGCAGCTAAATAAACTACAAGTTAGTTTTTTTGCAAGCTCTGCACAGTGTTCAGCTAAAGCTACCTGTAGAAGATTGGTGGTGTTTTCCTGATCCTATTACTACCGCAGGCAGCTAAATAAGCTACAAGTTAGTTTTTGCAAGCTCTGCACAGTGTTTAGCTAAAGCTACCTGTAGAAGGTTGGTGGTGTTTTCCTGATCCTATCACTACTGCAAGCAACTAAATAAGCTACAAGTTAGTTTTTTGCGAGCTCTGCACAGTGTTCAGCTAAAGCTACCTGTAGAAGGTTGGTGGTGTTTTCTTGATCCTATCACTTCCGCAGGCAACCAAATAAGCTACAAGTTAGTTTTTTGCGAGCTCTGCACAGTGTTCAGCTAAAGCTACCTGTAGAAGGTTGGTGGTGTTTTCCTGATCCTATCACTACCACAGGCAGCTAAATAAGCTACAAGTTAGTTTTTTGCGAGCTCTGCACAGTGTTCACCTAATGCTACCTGTAGAAGGTTGGTGGTGTTTTCCTGATCCTATCACTACCGTGGGCAGCTAAATAAGCTACAAGTTAGTTTTTTTGCGAGCTCTGCACAGTGTTCAGCTAAAGCTACCTGTAGAATGTTGGTGGTGTTTTCCTCATCCTATCACTACCGCAGGCAGCTAAATAAGCTACAAATTCGTTTTTTTGAGCTCTGCACAGTGTTCAGCTAAAGCTACCTGTAGAAGGTTGGTGGTGTTTTCCTGATCCTATCACTACCGCAGGCAGCTAAATAAGCTACAAGTTAGTTTTTTGCGAGCTCTGCACAGTGTTCAGCTAAAGCTACCTGTAGAAGGTTGGTGGTGTTTTCCTGATCCTATCACTACCGCGGGCAGCTAAATAAGCTACAAGTTAGCTTTTTGCGAGCTCTGCACAGTGTTCAGCTAAAGCTACCTGTAGAAGGTTGGTGGTGTTTTCCTGATCCTATCACTACCGCAGGCAACCAAATAAGCTACAAGTTAGTTTTTTGCAAGCTCTGCACAGTGTTCAGCTAAAGATACCTGTAAAAGGTTGGTGGTGTTTTCCTGATCCTATCACTACCGCAGGCAGCTAAATAAGCTACAAGTTAGTTTTTTGCGAGCTCTGCACAGTGTTCTCCTAAAGCAACCTGTAGAAGGTTGGTGGTGTTTTCCTGATGCTAATACTACCGCAGGCAGCTAAATAAGCTACAAGTTAGTTTTTTGCAAGCTCTGCTCAGTGTTCAGCTAAAGCTACCTGTAGAAGGTTAGTGGTGTTTTCCTGATCCTATCACTACCGCAGACAGCTAAATAAGCTACAAGTTAGTTTTTTGCGAGCTCTGCACAGTGTTCACCTGAAGCTACCTGTAGAAGGTTGGTGGTGTTTTCCTGATCCTATCACTACCGTGGGCAGCTAAATAAGCTACAAGTTAGTTTTTTTGCGAGCTCTGCACAGTGTTCAGCTAAAGCTACCTGTAGAAGGTTTGTGGTGTTTTCCTGATCCTATCACTACCGCAGACAGCTAAAAAAGCTACAAATTAGTTTTTTGCGTTCTCTGCACAGTGTTCACCTAAAGCTACCTGTTGAAGGTTGGTGGTGTGTTCCTGATCCTATCTATACCGCAGGCAACCAAATAAGCTACAAGTTAGTTTTTTGCGAGCTCTGCACAGTGTTCAGCTAAAGCTACCTGTAGAAGGTTTGTGGTGTTTTCCTGATCCTAATACTACCGCAGGCAGCTAAATAAGCTACAAGTTAGTTTTTTGCGAGCTCTGCACAGTGTTTACCTGAAGCTACCTGTAGAAGGTTGGTGTTGTTTTTACCTGATCCTATCACTTCCGCAGCCAACCAAATAAGCTACAAGTTAGTTTTTTGCAAGCTCTGCACAGTGTTCAGCTAAAGCTACCTGTAGAAGGTTGGTGGTGTTTTCCTGATCCTATCACTACCGCAGACAGCCAAATAAGCTACAAGTTAGTTTTTTGCGAGCTCTGCACAGTGTTCACCTGAAGCTACCTATAGAAGGTTGGTGGTGTTTTACTGATCCTATCAATACTGCAAGAAGATAAATAAGCTACAAGTTAGTTTTTTGCGAGCTCTGCACAGTGTTCAGCTAAAGCTACCTGTTGAAGGTTGGTGGTGTTTTCCTGATCCTATCACTTCCGCAGCCAACCAAATAAGCTACAAGTTAGTTTTTTGCAAGCTCTGCACAGTGTTCAGCTAAAGCTACCTGTAGAAGGTTGGTGGTGTTTTCCTGATCCTATCACTACCGTGGGCAGCTAAATAAGCTACAAGTTAGTTTTTTGCGAGCTCTGCACAGTGTTCAGCTAAAGCTACCTGTAGAAGTTTGGTTGTGTTTTCCTGATCCTATCACTACCGCAGACAGCTAAAAAAGCTACAAGTTAGTTTTTTGCATTCTCTGCACAGTGTTCACCTAAAGCTACCTGTTGAAGGTTGGTGGTGTTTTCCTGATCCTATCACTACCGCGGGCAGCTAAATAAGCGACAAGTTAGTTTTTTGCGAGATCTGCACAGTGTTCAGCTAAAGCTACCTGTAGAAGGTTGGTGGTGTTTTCCTGATCCTATCACTACCGCGGGCAGCTAAATAAGCTACAAGTTAGCTTTTTGCGAGCTCTGCACAGTATTCAGCTAAAGCTACCTGTAGAAGGTTGGTGGTGTTTTCCTGATCCTATCACTACCGCAGGCAACCAAATAAGCTACAAGTTAGTTTTTTGCAAGCTCTGCACAGTGTTCAGCTAAAGATACCTGTAAAAGGTTGGTGGTGTTTTCCTGATCCTATCACTACCGCAGGCAGCTAAATAAGCTACAAGTTAGTTTTTTGCGAGCTCTGCACAGTGTTCACCTAAAGCAACCTGTAGAAGGTTGGTGGTGTTTTCCTGATCCTAATACTACCGCAGGCAGCTAAATAAGCTACAAGTTAGTTTTTTGCAAGCTCTGCTCAGTGTTCAGCTAAAGCTACCTGTAGAAGGTTGGTGGTGTTTTCCTGATCCTATCACTACCGCAGACAGCTAAATAAGCTACAAGTTAGTTTTTTGCGAGCTCTGCACAGTGTTCACCTGAAGCTACCTGTAGAAGGTTGGTGGTGTTTTCCTGATCCTATCACTACCGTGGGCAGCTAAATAAGCTACAAGTTAGTTTTTTTGCGAGCTCTGCACAGTGTTCAGCTAAAGCTACCTGTAGAAGGTTTGTGGTGTTTTCCTGATCCTAATACTACCGCAGGCAGCTAAATAAGCTACAAGTTATTTTTTTGCAAGCTCTGCTCAGTGTTCAGCTAAAGCTACCTGTAGAATGTTGGTGGTGTTTTCCTGATCCTATCACTACCGCAGACAGCTAAATAAGCTACAAGTTAGTTTTTTGCGAGCTCTGCACAGTGTTTACCTGAAGCTACCTGTAGAAGGTTGGTGTTGTTTTTACCTGATCCTATCACTTCCGCAGCCAACCAAATAAGCTACAAGTTAGTTTTTTGCAAGCTCTGCACAGTGTTCAGCTAAAGCTACCTGTAGAAGGTTGGTGGTGTTTTCCTGATCCTATCACTACCGCAGACAGCTAAATAAGCTACAAGTTAGTTTTTTGCGAGCTCTGCACAGTGTTCATCTGAAGCTACCTGTAGAAGGTTGGTGGTGTTTTACTGATCCTATCAATACTGCAAGAAGATAAATAAGCTACAAGTTCGTTTTTTGCGAGCTCTGCACAGTGTTCAGCTAAAGCTACCTGTAGAAGGTTGGTGGTGTTTTCCTGATCCTATCACTACCGTGGGCAGCTAAATAAGCTACAAGTTAGTTTTTTTGCGAGCTCTGCACAGTGTTCAGCTAAAGCTACCTGTTGAAGGTTGGTGGTGTTTTCCTGATCCTATCACTTCCGCAGCCAACCAAATAAGCTACAAGTTAGTTTTTTGCAAGCTCTGCACAGTGTTCAGCTAAAGCTACCTGTAGAAGGTTGGTGGTGTTTTCCTGATCCTATCACTACCGTGGGCAGCTAAATAAGCTACAAGTTAGTTTTTTGCGAGCTCTGCACAGTGTTCAGCTAAAGCTACCTGTAGAAGTTTGGTTGTGTTTTCCTGATCCTATCACTACCGCAGACAGCTAAAAAAGCTACAAGTTAGTTTTTTGCGTTCTCTGCACAGTGTTCACCTAAAGCTACCTGTTGAAGGTTGGTGGTGTTTTCCTGATCCTATCACTACCGCGGGCAGCTAAATAAGCGACAAGTTAGTTTTTTGCGAGATCTGCACAGTGTTCAGCTAAAGCTACCTGTAGAAGGTTGGTGGTGTTTTCCTGATCCTATCACTACCGCAGGCAACCAAATAAGCTACAAGTTAGTTTTTGCGAGCTCTGCACAGTGTTCAGCTAAAGCTACCTGTAAAAGGTTGGTGGTGTTTTCCTGATCCTATCACTACCGCAAGCAGCTAAATAAACTACAAGTTAGTTTTTTTGCAAGCTCTGCACAGTGTTCAGCTAAAGCTACCTGTAGAAGATTGGTGGTGTTTTCCTGATCCTATCACTACCGCAGGCAGCTAAATAAGCTTCAAGTTAGTTTTTTGCGAGCTCTGCACAGTTTTCAGCTAAAGCTACCTGTAGAAGGTTGGTGGTGTTTTCCTGATCCTATCACTACCGCTGGCAGCTAAATAAGCTACAAGTTAGTTTTTTGCAAGCTCTGCACAGTGTTCAGCTAAAGCTACCTGTAGAAGGTTGGTGGTGTTTTCCTGATCCTATCACTACCGCTGGCAGCTAAATAAGCTACAAGTTAATTTTTTGCGAGCTCTGCACAGTGTTCAGCTAAAGCTACCTGTAGAAGGTTGGTGGTGTTTTTCTGATCCTATCACTACCGTGGGCAGCTAAATAAGCTACACGTTAGTTTTTTGCGAGCTCTGCGCAGTGTTCAGCTAAAGCTACCTCTTGAAGGTTGGTGGTGTTTTCCTGATCCTATCACTACCGCAGGCAGCTAAATAAGCTACAAATTAGTTTTTTGCGAGCTCTGCACAGTGTTCAGCTAAAGTTACCTGTAGAAGGTTGGTGGTGTTTTCCTGATCCTATCAATACTGCTGGCAGCTAAATAAACTACAAGTTAGTTTTTTGCAAGCTCTGCACAGTGTTGAGCTAAAGCTACCTGTAGAAGATTGGTGGTGTTTTCCTGATCCTATCACTACCGCAGGCAGCTAAATAAGCTACAAGTTAGTTTTTTGCGTTCTCTGCACAGTGTTCACCTAAAGCTACCTGTTGAAGGTTGGTGCTGTTTTCCTGATCCTATCACTACCGCAAGCAACTAAATAAGCTACACGTTAGTTTTTTGCAAGCTCTGCACAGTGTTCAGCTAAAGCTACCTGTAGAAGGTTGGTAGTGTTTTCCTGATCCTTTCACTACCGCAGGCAGCTAAATAAGCTACAAGTTCGTTTTTTGTGAGCTCTGCACAGTGTTCAGCTAAAGCTACCTGTAGAAGGTTGGTGGTGTTTTCCTGATCCTATCACTACCACGGGCAGCTAAGTAAGCTACAAGTTAGTTTTTTGCTACCTCTGCACAGTGTTCACCTGAAGCTACCTGTAGAAGGTTGGTGGTGTTTTCCTGATCCTATCACCACCGCAAGAAGATAAATAAGCTACAAGTTAGTTTTTTGCGAGCTCTGCACAGTGTTCAGCTAAAGCTACCTGTAGAAGGTTGGTGGTGTTTTCCTGATCCTATCAATACCGCAGGAAACCAAATAAGCTACAAGTTAGTTTTTTGCGAGCTCTGCACAGTGTTCACCAAAAGCTACCTGTAGAAGGTTGGTGGTGTTTTCCTGATCCTAATACTACAGCAGGCAGCTAAATAAGCTACAAGTTAGTTTTTTGCAAGCTCTGCTCAGTGTTCAGCTAAAGCTACCTGTAGAAGGTTGGTGGTGTTTTCCTGATCCTATCACTACTGCAGACAGCTAAATAAGCTACAAGTTAGTTTTTTGTGAGCTCTGCACAGTGTTCACCTGAAGCTACCTGTAGAAGGTTGGTGGTGTTTTACTGATCCTATCAATACCGCAAGAAGATAAATCAGCTACAAGTTAGTTTTTTGCGAGCTCTGCACAGTGTTCAGCTAAAGCTACCTGTAGAAGGTTGGTGGTGTTTTCCGGATCCTATCACTACCGTGGGCAGCTAAATAAGCTACAAGTTAGTTTTTTTGCGAGCTCTGCACAGTGTTCAGCTAAAGCTACCTGTAGAAGGTTGGTGGTGTTTTCCTGATCCTATCACTTCCGCAGCCAACCAAATAAGCTACAAGTTAGTTTTTTGCAAGCTCTGCACAGTGTTCAGCTAAAGCTACCTGTAGAAGGTTGGTGGTGTTTTCCTGATCCTATCACTACCGCAGACAGCTAAATAAGCTACAAGTTAGTTTTTTGCGAGCTCTGCACAGTGTTCACCTGAAGCTACCTGTAGAAGGTTGGTGGTGTTTTACTGATCCTATCAATACTGCAAGAAGATAAATAAGCTACAAGTTAGTTTTTTGCGAGCTCTGCACAGTGTTCAGCTAAAGCTACCTGTTGAAGGTTGGTGGTGTTTTCCTGATCTTATCACTACCGCAGGCAGCTAAATAAGCAACAAGTTAGTTTTTTGCGAGCTCTGCACAGTGTTCAGCTAAAGCTACCTGTAGAAGGTTGGTTGTGTTTTCCTGATCCTATCACTACCGCAGACAGCTAAAAAAGCGACAAGTTAGTTTTTTGCGAGATCTGCACAGTGTTCAGCTAAAGCTACCTGTAGAAGGTTGGTGGTGTTTTCCTGATCCTATCACTACCGCAGGCAACCAAATAAGCTACAAGTTAGTTTTTTGCGAGCTCTGCACAGTGTTCAGCTAAAGCTACCTGTAGAAGGTTGCTGGTGTTTTCCTGATCCTATCACTACCGCAAGCAGCTAAATAAACTACAAGTTAGTTTTTTTGCAAGCTCTGCACAGTGTTCAGCTAAAGCTACCTGTAGAAGATTGGTGGTGTTTTCCTGATCCTATTACTACCGCAGGCAGCTAAATAAGCTACAAGTTAGTTTTTGCAAGCTCTGCACAGTGTTCAGCTAAAGCTACCTGTAGAAGGTTGGTGGTGTTTTCCTGATCCTATCACTACTGCAAGCAACTAAATAAGCTACAAGTTAGTTTTTTGCGAGCTCTGCACAGTGTTCAGCTAAAGCTACCTGTAGAAGGTTGGTGGTGTTTTCTTGATCCTATCACTACCGCAGGCAACCAAATAAGCTACAAGTTAGTTTTTTGCGGGCTCTGCACAGTGTTCAGCTAAAGCTACCTGTAGAAGGTTGGTGGTGTTTTCCTGATCCTATCACTACCACAGGCAGCTAAATAAGCTACAAGTTAGTTTTTTGCGAGCTCTGCACAGTGTTCACCTAATGCTACCTGTAGAAGGTTGGTGGTG
Source organism: Lithobates clamitans (assembly GCA_037952925.1). Classification (NCBI taxonomy): domain Eukaryota; kingdom Metazoa; phylum Chordata; class Amphibia; order Anura; family Ranidae; genus Lithobates; species Lithobates clamitans. The sequence continues at coordinate 1,023,042 of JBBGZY010000801.1, forward strand.
TTTTCCTGATCCTATCACTACCGTGGGCAGCTAAATAAGCTACAAGTTAGTTTTTTTGCGAGCTCTGCACAGTGTTCAGCTAAAGCTACCTGTAGAATGTTGGTGGTGTTTTCCTCATCCTATCACTACCGCAGGCAGCTAAATAAGCTACAAATTCGTTTTTTTGAGCTCTGCACAGTGTTCAGCTAAAGCTACCTGTAGAAGGTTGGTGGTGTTTTCCTGATCCTATCACTACCGAATGGAAGCTAAATAAGCTACAAGTTAGTTTTTTGCGAGCTCTGCACAGTGTTCAGCTAAAGCTACCTGTAGAAGGTTGGTGGTGTTTTCCTGATCCTATCACTACCGCGGGCAGCTAAATAAGCTACAAGTTAGCTTTTTGCGAGCTCTGCACAGTGTTCAGCTAAAGCTACCTGTAGAAGGTTGGTGGTGTTTTCCTGATCCTATCACTACCGCAGGCAACCAAATAAGCTACAAGTTAGTTTTTTGCAAGCTCTGCACAGTGTTCAGCTAAAGATACCTGTAAAAGGTTGGTGGTGTTTTCCTGATCCTATCACTACCGCAGGCAGCTAAATAAGCTACAAGTTAGTTTTTTGCGAGCTCTGCACAGTGTTCACCTAAAGCAACCTGTAGAAGGTTGGTGGTGTTTTCCTGATCCTAATACTACCGCAGGCAGCTAAATAAGCTACAAGTTAGTTTTTTGCAAGCTCTGCTCAGTGTTCAGCTAAAGCTACCTGTAGAAGGTTGGTGGTGTTTTCCTGATCCTATCACTACCGCAGACAGCTAAATAAGCTACAAGTTAGTTTTTTGCGAGCTCTGCACAGTGTTCACCTGAAGCTACCTGTAGAAGGTTGGTGGTGTTTTCCTGATCCTATCACTACCGTGGGCAGCTAAATAAGCTACAAGTTAGTTTTTTTGCGAGCTCTGCACAGTGTTCAGCTAAAGCTACCTGTAGAAGGTTTGTGGTGTTTTCCTGATCCTATCACTACCGCAGACAGCTAAAAAAGCTACAAATTAGTTTTTTGCGTTCTCTGCACAGTGTTCACCTAAAGCTACCTGTTGAAGGTTGGTGGTGTGTTCCTGATCCTATCAATACCGCAGGCAACCAAATAAGCTACAAGTTAGTTTTTTGCGAGCTCTGCACAGTGTTCAGCTAAAGCTACCTGTAGAAGGTTTGTGGTGTTTTCCTGATCCTAATACTACCGCAGGCAGCTAAATAAGCTACAAGTTAGTTTTTTGCAAGCTCTGCTCAGTGTTCAGCTAAAGCTACCTGTATAGAATGTTGGTGGTGTTTTCCTGATCCTATCACTACCGCAGACAGCTAAATAAGCTACAAGTTAGTTTTTTGCGAGCTCTGCACAGTGTTTACCTGAAGCTACCTGTAGAAGGTTGGTGTTGTTTTTACCTGATCCTATCACTTCCGCAGCCAACCAAATAAGCTACAAGTTAGTTTTTTGCAAGCTCTGCACAGTGTTCAGCTAAAGCTACCTGTAGAAGGTTGGTGGTGTTTTCCTGATCCTATCACTACCGCAGACAGCCAAATAAGCTACAAGTTAGTTTTTTGCGAGCTCTGCACAGTGTTCACCTGAAGCTACCTGTAGAAGGTTGGTGGTGTTTTACTGATCCTATCAATACTGCAAGAAGATAAATAAGCTACAAGTTAGTTTTTTGCGAGCTCTGCACAGTGTTCAGCTAAAGCTACCTGTAGAAGGTTGGTGGTGTTTTCCTGATCCTATCACTACCGTGGGCAGCTAAATAAGCTACAAGTTAGTTTTTTTGCGAGCTCTGCACAGTGTTCAGCTAAAGCTACCTGTTGAAGGTTGGTGGTGTTTTCCTGATCCTATCACTTCCGCAGCCAACCAAATAAGCTACAAGTTAGTTTTTTGCAAGCTCTGCACAGTGTTCAGCTAAAGCTACCTGTAGAAGGTTGGTGGTGTTTTCCTGATCCTATCACTACCGTGGGCAGCTAAATAAGCTACAAGTTAGTTTTTTTGCGAGCTCTGCACAGTGTTCAGCTAAAGCTACCTGTAGAAGTTTGGTTGTGTTTTCCTGATCCTATCACTACTGCAGACAGCTAAAAAAGCTACAAGTTAGTTTTTTGCGTTCTCTGCACAGTGTTCACCTAAAGCTACCTGTTGAAGGTTGGTGGTGTTTTCCTGATCCTATCACTACCGCGGGCAGCTAAATAAGCGACAAGTTAGTTTTTTGCGAGATCTGCACAGTGTTCAGCTAAAGCTACCTGTAGAAGGTTGGTGGTGTTTTCCTGATCCTATCACTACCGCAGGCAACCAAATAAGCTACAAGTTAGTTTTTGCGAGCTCTGCACAGTGTTCAGCTAAAGCTACCTGTAAAAGGTTGGTGGTGTTTTCCTGATCCTATCACTACCGCAAGCAGCTAAATAAACTACAAGTTAGTTTTTTTGCAAGCTCTGCACAGTGTTCAGCTAAAGCTACCTGTAAAAGGTTGGTGGTGTTTTCCTGATCCTATCACTACCGCAAGCAGCTAAATAAACTACAAGTTAGTTTTTTTGCAAGCTCTGCACAGTGTTCAGCTAAAGCTACCTGTAGAAGGTTGGTGGTGTTTTCCTGACCCTATCACTACCGCTGGCAGCTAAATAAGCTACAAGTTAGTTTTTTCGAGCTCTGCACAGTGTTCAGCTAAAGCTACCTGTAGAAGGTTGGTGGTGTTTTTCTGATCCTATCACTACCGTGGGCAGCTAAATAAGCTACACGTTAGTTTTTTGCAAGCTCTGCGCAGTGTTCAGCTAAAGCTACCTGTAGAAGGTTGGTGGTGTTTTCCTGATCCTATCACTACCGCAGGCAGCTAAATAAGCTACAAATTAGTTTTTTGCGAGCTCTGCACAGTGTTCAGCTAAAGTTACCTGTAGAAGGTTGGTGGTGTTTTCCTGATCCTATCAATGCTGCTGGCAGCTAAATAAACTACAAGTTAGTTTTTTGCAAGCTCTGCACAGTGTTGAGCTAAAGCTACCTGTAGAAGATTGGTGGTGTTTTCCTGATCCTATCACTACCGCAGGCAGCTAAATAAGCTACAAGTTAGTTTTTTGCGTTCTCTGCACAGTGTTCACCTAAAGCTACCTGTTGAAGGTTGGTGCTGTTTTCCTGATCCTATCACTACCGCAAGCAACTAAATAAGCTACACGTTAGTTTTTTGCAAGCTCTGCACAGTGTTCAGCTAAAGCTACCTGTAGAACGTTGGTAGTGTTTTCCTGATCCTTTCACTACCGCAGGCAGCTAAATAAGCTACAAGTTCGTTTTTTGTGAGCTCTGCACAGTGTTCAGCTAAAGCTACCTGTAGAAGGTTGGTGGTGTTTTCCTGATCCTATCACTACCACGGGCAGCTAAGTAAACTACAAGTTAGTTTTTTGCTACCTCTGCACAGTGTTCACCTGAAGCTACCTGTAGAAGGTTGGTGGTGTTTTCCTGATCCTATCACTACCGCAAGAAGATAAATACGCTACAAGTTAGTTTTTTGCGAGCTCTGCACAGTGTTCAGCTAAAGCTACCTGTAGAAGGTTGGTGGTGTTTTCCTGATCCTATCAATACCGCAGGAAACCAAATAAGCTACAAGTTAGTTTTTTGCGAGCTCTGCACAGTGTTCACCAAAAGCTACCTGTAGAAGGTTGGTGGTGTTTTCCTGATCCTAATACTACAGCAGGCAGCTAAATAAGCTACAAGTTAGTTTTTTGCAAGCTCTGCTCAGTGTTCAGCTAAAGCTACCTGTAGAAGGTTGGTGGTGTTTTCCTGATCCTATCACTACTGCAGACAGCTAAATAAGCTACAAGTTAGTTTTTTGCGAGCTCTGCACAGTGTTCACCTGAAGCTACCTGTAGAAGGTTGGTGGTGTTTTACTGATCCTATCAATACCGCAAGAAGATAAATCAGCTACAAGTTAGTTTTTTGCGAGCTCTGCACAGTGTTCAGCTAAAGCTACCTGTAGAAGGTTGGTGGTGTTTTCCGGATCCTATCACTACCGTGGGCAGCTAAATAAGCTACAAGTTAGTTTTTTTGCGAGCTCTGCACAGTGTTCAGCTACAGCTACCTGTAGAAGGTTGGTGGTGTATTCCTGATCCTATCACTTCCGCAGCCAACCAAATAAGCTACAAGTTAGTTTTTTGCAAGCTCTGCACAGTGTTCAGCTAAAGCTACCTGTAGAAGGTTGGTGGTGTTTTCCTGATCCTATCACTACCGCAGACAGCTAAATAAGCTACAAGTTAGTTTTTTGCGAGCTCTGCACAGTGTTCACCTGAAGCTACCTGTAGAAGGTTGGTGGTGTTTTACTGATCCTATCAATACTGCAAGAAGATAAATAAGCTACAAGTTAGTTTTTTGCGAGCTCTGCACAGTGTTCAGCTAAAGCTACCTGTTGAAGGTTGGTGGTGTTTTCCTGATCCTATCACTACCGCAGGCAGCTAAATAAGCAACAAGTTTGTTTTTTGCGAGCTCTGCACAGTGTTCAGCTAAAGCTACCTGTAGAAGGTTGGTTGTGTTTTCCTGATCCTATCACTACCGCAGACAGCTAAAAAAGCTACAAGTTAGTTTTTTGCGTACTCTGCACAGTGTTCACCTAAAGCTACCTGTTGAAGGTTGGTGGTGTTTTCCTGATCCTATAACTACCGCGGGCAGCTAAATAAGCGACAAGTTAGTTTTTTGCGAGATCTGCACAGTGTTCAGCTAAAGCTACCTGTAGAAGGTTGGTGGTGTTTTCCTGATCCTATCACTACCGCAGGCAACCAAATAAGCTACAAGTTAGTTTTTTGCGAGCTCTGCACAGTGTTCAGCTAAAGCTACCTGTAAAAGGTTGGTGGTGTTTTCCTGATCCTATCACTACCGCAAGCAGCTAAATAAACTACAAGTTAGTTTTTTTGCAAGCTCTGCACAGTGTTCAGCTAAAGCTACCTGTAGAAGATTGGTGGTGTTTTCCTGATCCTATTACTACCGCAGGCAGCTAAATAAGCTACAAGTTAGTTTTTGCAAGCTCTGCACAGTGTTCAGCTAAAGCTACCTGTAGAAGGTTGGTGGTGTTTTCCTGATCCTATCACTACTGCAAGCAACTAAATAAGCTACAAGTTAGTTTTTTGCGAGCTCTGCACAGTGTTCAGCTAAAGCTACCTGTAGAAGGTTGGTGGTGTTTTCTTGATCCTATCACTACCGCAGGCAACCAAATAAGCTACAAGTTAGTTTTTTGCGAGCTCTGCACAGTGTTCAGCTAAAGCTACCTGTAGAAGGTTGGTGGTGTTTTCCTGATCCTATCACTACCACAGGCAGCTAAATAAGCTACAAGTTAGTTTTTTGCGAGCTCTGCACAGTGTTCACCTAATGCTACCTGTAGAAGGTTGGTGGTGTTTTCCTGATCCTATCACTACCGTGGGCAGCTAAATAAGCTACAAGTTAGTTTTTTTGCGAGCTCTGCACAGTGTTCAGCTAAAGCTACCTGTAGAATGTTGGTGGTGTTTTCCTCATCCTATCACTACCGCAGGCAGCTAAATAAGCTACAAATTCGTTTTTTTGAGCTCTGCACAGTGTTCAGCTAAAGCTACCTGTAGAAGGTTGGTGGTGTTTTCCTGATCCTATCACTACCGCAGGCAGCTAAATAAGCTACAAGTTAGTTTTTTGCAAGCTCTGCACAGTGTTCAGCTAAAGCTACCTGTAGAAGATTGGTGGTGTTTTCCTGATTCTATCACTACCGCAGACAGCTAAATTAGCTACAAGTTAGTTTTTTGCTTTCTCTGCACAGTGTTTACCTAAAGCTACCGGTAGAAGGTTGGTGGTGTTTTCCTGATCCTATCACTACCGCGGGCAGCTAAATAAGCTACAAGTTAGCTTTTTGCGAGCTCTGCACAGTGTTCAGCTAAAGCTACCTGTAGAAGGTTGGTGGTGTTTTCCTGATCCTATCACTACCGCAGGCAACCAAATAAGCTACAAGTTAGTTTTTTGCAAGCTCTGCACAGTGTTCAGCTAAAGATACCTGTAAAAGGTTGGTGGTGTTTTCCTGATCCTATCACTACCGCAGGCAGCTAAATAAGCTACAAGTTAGTTTTTTGCGAGCTCTGCACAGTGTTCACCTAAAGCAACCTGTAGAAGGTTGGTGGTGTTTTCCTGATCCTAATACTACCGCAGGCAGCTAAATAAGCTACAAGTTAGTTTTTTGCAAGCTCTGCTCAGTGTTCAGCTAAAGCTACCTGTAGAAGGTTGGTGGTGTTTTCCTGATCCTATCACTACCGCAGACAGCTAAATAAGCTACAAGTTAGTTTTTTGCGAGCTCTGCACAGTGTTCACCTGAAGCTACCTGTAGAATGTTGGTGGTGTTTTCCTGATCCTATCACTACCGCAGACAGCTAAATAAGCTACAAGTTAGTTTTTTGTGAGCTCTGCACAGTGTTCACCTGAAGCTACCTGTAGAAGGTTGGTGGTGTTTTACTGATCCTATCAATACCGCAAGAAGATAAATAAGCTACAAGTTAATTTTTGCGAGCTCTGCACAGTGTTCAGCTAAAGCTAACTGTAGAAGGTTGGTGGTGTTTTCCTGATCCTATCACTACCATGGGCAGCTAAATAAGCTACATGTTAGTTTTTTGGAGCTCTGCACAGTGTTCAGCTAAAGCTACCTGTAGAAGGTTGGTTGTGTTTTCCTGATCCTATCACTACCGCAGACAGCTAAAAAAGCTACAAGTTAGTTTTTTGCGTTCTCTGCACAGTGTTCACCTAAAGCTACCTGTTGAAGGTTGGTGGTGTTTTCCTGATCCTATCACTACCGCAAGCAACTAAAAAAGCTACAAGTTAGTTTTTTGCAAGCTCTGCACAGTGTTCAGCTAAAGCTACCTGTAAAAGGTTTGTGGTGTTTTCCTGATCCTATCACTTCCGCAGGCAACCAAATAAGCTACAAGTTAGTTTTTTGCAAGCTCTGCATAGTGTTCAGCTAAAGCTACCTGTAGAAGGTTGGTTGTGTTTTCCTGATCCTATCACTACCGCAGACAGCTAAAAAAGCTACAAGTTAGTTTTTTGCGTTCTCTGCACAGTGTTCACCTAAAGCTACCTGTTGAAGGTTGGTGGTGTTTCCCTGATCCTATCACTACCGCAAGCAGCTAAATAAACTACAAGTTCGTTTTTTGCGAGCTCTGCACAGTGTTCAGCTAAAGCTACCTGTAGAAGGTTGGTGGTGTTTTCCTGATCCTATCAATACCGCAGGAAACCAAATAAGCTACAAGTTAGTTTTTTGCGAGCTCTGCACAGTGTTCACCAAAAGCTACCTGTAGAAGGTTGGTGGTGTTTTCCTGATCCTAATACTACAGCAGGCAGCTAAATAAGCTACAAGTTAGTTTTTTGCAAGCTCTGCTCAGTGTTCAGCTAAAGCTACCTGTAGAAGGTTGGTGGTGTTTTCCTGATCCTATCACTACTGCAGACAGCTAAATAAGCTACAAGTTAGTTTTTTGCAAGCTCTTTACAGTGTTCACCTGAAGCTACCTGTAGAAGGTTGGTGGTGTTTTACTGATCCTATCAATACCGCAAGAAGATAAATCAGCTACAAGTTAGTTTTTTGCGAGCTCTGCACAGTGTTCAGCTAAAGCTACCTGTAGAAGGTTGGTGGTGTTTTCCGGATCCTATCACTACCGTGGGCAGCTAAATAAGCTACAAGTTAGTTTTTTTGCGAGCTCTGCACAGTGTTCAGCTAAAGCTACCTGTAGAAGGTTGGTGGTGTTTTCCTGATCCTATCACTTCCGCAGCCAACCAAATAAGCTACAAGTTAGTTTTTTGCAAGCTCTGCACAGTGTTCAGCTAAAGCTACCTGTAGAAGGTTGGTGGTGTTTTCCTGATCCTATCACTACCGCAGACAGCTAAATAAGCTACAAGTTAGTTTTTTGCGAGCTCTGCACAGTGTTCACCTGAAGCTACCTGTAGAAGGTTGGTGGTGTTTTACTGATCCTATCAATACTGCAAGAAGATAAATAAGCTACAAGTTAGTTTTTTGCGAGCTCTGCACAGTGTTCAGCTAAAGCTACCTGTTGAAGGTTGGTGGTGTTTTCCTGATCCTATCACTACCGCAGGCAGCTAAATAAGCAACAAGTTTGTTTTTTGCGAGCTCTGCACAGTGTTCAGCTAAAGCTACCTGTAGAAGGTTGGTTGTGTTTTCCTGATCCTATCACTACCGCAGACAGCTAAAAAAGCTACAAGTTAGTTTTTTGCGTACTCTGCACAGTGTTCACCTAAAGCTACCTGTTGAAGGTTGGTGGTGTTTTCTTGATCCTTTAACTACCGCGGGCAGCTAAATAAGCGACAAGTTAGTTTTTTGCGAGATCTGCACAGTGTTCAGCTAAAGCTACCTGTAGAAGGTTGGTGGTGTTTTCCTGATCCTATCACTACCGCAGGCAACCAAATAAGCTACAAGTTAGTTTTTTGCGAGCTCTGCACAGTGTTCAGCTAAAGCTACCTGTAAAAGGTTGGTGGTGTTTTCCTGATCCTATCACTACCGCAAGCAGCTAAATAAACTACAAGTTAGTTTTTTTGCAAGCTCTGCACAGTGTTCAGCTAAAGCTACCTGTAGAAGATTGGTGGTGTTTTCCTGATCCTATTACTACCGCAGGCAGCTAAATAAGCTACAAGTTAGTTTTTGCAAGCTCTGCACAGTGTTCAGCTAAAGCTACCTGTAGAAGGTTGGTGGTGTTTTCCTGATCCTATCACTACTGCAAGCAACTAAATAAGCTACAAGTTAGTTTTTTGCGAGCTCTGCACAGTGTTCAGCTAAAGCTACCTGTAGAAGGTTGGTGGTGTTTTCTTGATCCTATCACTACCGCAGGCAACCAAATAAGCTACAAGTTAGTTTTTTGCGAGCTCTGCACAGTGTTCAGCTAAAGCTACCTGTAGAAGGTTGGTGGTGTTTTCCTGATCCTATCACTACCACAGGCAGCTAAATAAGCTACAAGTTAGTTTTTTGCGAGCTCTGCACAGTGTTCACCTAATGCTACCTGTAGAAGGTTGGTGGTGTTTTCCTGATCCTATCACTACCGTGGGCAGCTAAATAAGCTACAAGTTAGTTTTTTTGCGAGCTCTGCACAGTGTTCAGCTAAAGCTACCTGTAGAATGTTGGTGGTGTTTTCCTCATCCTATCACTACCGCAGGCAGCTAAATAAGCTACAAATTCGTTTTTTTGAGCTCTGCACAGTGTTCAGCTAAAGCTACCTGTAGAAGGTTGGTGGTGTTTTCCTGATCCTATCACTACCGCAGGCAGCTAAATAAGCTACAAGTTAGTTTTTTGCAAGCTCTGCACAGTGTTCAGCTAAAGCTACCTGTAGAAGATTGGTGGTGTTTTCCTGATTCTATCACTACCGCAGACAGCTAAATTAGCTACAAGTTAGTTTTTTGCTTTCTCTGCACAGTGTTTACCTAAAGCTACCGGTAGAAGGTTGGTGGTGTTTTCCTGATCCTATCACTACCGCGGGCAGCTAAATAAGCTACAAGTTAGCTTTTTGCGAGCTCTGCACAGTGTTCAGCTAAAGCTACCTGTAGAAGGTTGGTGGTGTTTTCCTGATCCTATCACTACCGCAGGCAACCAAATAAGCTACAAGTTAGTTTTTTGCAAGCTCTGCACAGTGTTCAGCTAAAGATACCTGTAAAAGGTTGGTGGTGTTTTCCTGATCCTATCACTACCGCAGGCAGCTAAATAAGCTACAAGTTAGTTTTTTGCGAGCTCTGCACAGTGTTCACCTAAAGCAACCTGTAGAAGGTTGGTGGTGTTTTCCTGATCCTAATACTACCGCAGGCAGCTAAATAAGCTACAAGTTAGTTTTTTGCAAGCTCTGCTCAGTGTTCAGCTAAAGCTACCTGTAGAAGGTTGGTGGTGTTTTCCTGATCCTATCACTACCGCAGACAGCTAAATAAGCTACAAGTTAGTTTTTTGCGAGCTCTGCACAGTGTTCACCTGAAGCTACCTGTAGAATGTTGGTGGTGTTTTCCTGATCCTATCACTACCGCAGACAGCTAAATAAGCTACAAGTTAGTTTTTTGTGAGCTCTGCACAGTGTTCACCTGAAGCTACCTGTAGAAGGTTGGTGGTGTTTTACTGATCCTATCAATACCGCAAGAAGATAAATAAGCTACAAGTTAATTTTTGCGAGCTCTGCACAGTGTTCAGCTAAAGCTAACTGTAGAAGGTTGGTGGTGTTTTCCTGATCCTATCACTACCATGGGCAGCTAAATAAGCTACATGTTAGTTTTTTGGAGCTCTGCACAGTGTTCAGCTAAAGCTACCTGTAGAAGGTTGGTTGTGTTTTCCTGATCCTATCACTACCGCAGACAGCTAAAAAAGCTACAAGTTAGTTTTTTGCGTTCTCTGCACAGTGTTCACCTAAAGCTACCTGTTGAAGGTTGGTGGTGTTTTCCTGATCCTATCACTACCGCAAGCAACTAAAAAAGCTACAAGTTAGTTTTTTGCAAGCTCTGCACAGTGTTCAGCTAAAGCTACCTGTAAAAGGTTTGTGGTGTTTTCCTGATCCTATCACTTCCGCAGGCAACCAAATAAGCTACAAGTTAGTTTTTTGCAAGCTCTGCATAGTGTTCAGCTAAAGCTACCTGTAGAAGGTTGGTTGTGTTTTCCTGATCCTATCACTACCGCAGACAGCTAAAAAAGCTACAAGTTAGTTTTTTGCGTTCTCTGCACAGTGTTCACCTAAAGCTACCTGTTGAAGGTTGGTGGTGTTTCCCTGATCCTATCACTACCGCAAGCAGCTAAATAAACTACAAGTTCGTTTTTTGCGAGCTCTGCATAGTGTTCAGCTAAAGCTACCTGTAGAAGGTTGGTGGTGTTTTCCTGATCCTATCAATACCGCAGGAAACCAAATAAGCTACAAGTTAGTTTTTTGCGAGCTCTGCACAGTGTTCACCAAAAGCTACCTGTAGAAGGTTGGTGGTGTTTTCCTGATCCTAATACTACAGCAGGCAGCTAAATAAGCTACAAGTTAGTTTTTTGCAAGCTCTGCTCAGTGTTCAGCTAAAGCTACCTGTAGAAGGTTGGTGGTGTTTTCCTGATCCTATCACTACTGCAGACAGCTAAATAAGCTACAAGTTAGTTTTTTGCAAGCTCTTTACAGTGTTCACCTGAAGCTACCTGTAGAAGGTTGGTGGTGTTTTACTGATCCTATCAATACCGCAAGAAGATAAATCAGCTACAAGTTAGTTTTTTGCGAGCTCTGCACAGTGTTCAGCTAAAGCTACCTGTAGAAGGTTGGTGGTGTTTTCCGGATCCTATCACTACCGTGGGCAGCTAAATAAGCTACAAGTTAGTTTTTTTGCGAGCTCTGCACAGTGTTCAGCTAAAGCTACCTGTAGAAGGTTGGTGGTGTTTTCCTGATCCTATCACTTCCGCAGCCAACCAAATAAGCTACAAGTTAGTTTTTTGCAAGCTCTGCACAGTGTTCAGCTAAAGCTACCTGTAGAAGGTTGGTGGTGTTTTCCTGATCCTATCACTACCGCAGACAGCTAAATAAGCTACAAGTTAGTTTTTTGCGAGCTCTGCACAGTGTTCACCTGAAGCTACCTGTAGAAGGTTGGTGGTGTTTTACTGATCCTATCAATACTGCAAGAAGATAAATAAGCTACAAGTTAGTTTTTTGCGAGCTCTGCACAGTGTTCAGCTAAAGCTACCTGTTGAAGGTTGGTGGTGTTTTCCTGATCCTATCACTACCGCAGGCAGCTAAATAAGCAACAAGTTTGTTTTTTGCGAGCTCTGCACAGTGTTCAGCTAAAGCTACCTGTAGAAGGTTGGTTGTGTTTTCCTGATCCTATCACTACCGCAGACAGCTAAAAAAGCTACAAGTTAGTTTTTTGCGTACTCTGCACAGTGTTCACCTAAAGCTACCTGTTGAAGGTTGGTGGTGTTTTCCTGATCCTATAACTACCGCGGGCAGCTAAATAAGCGACAAGTTAGTTTTTTGCGAGATCTGCACAGTGTTCAGCTAAAGCTACCTGTAGAAGGTTGGTGGTGTTTTCCTGATCCTATCACTACCGCAGGCAACCAAATAAGCTACAAGTTAGTTTTTTGCGAGCTCTGCACAGTGTTCAGCTAAAGCTACCTGTAAAAGGTTGGTGGTGTTTTCCTGATCCTATCACTACCGCAAGCAGCTAAATAAACTACAAGTTAGTTTTTTTGCAAGCTCTGCACAGTGTTCAGCTAAAGCTACCTGTAGACGATTGGTGGTGTTTTCCTGATCCTATTACTACCGCAGGCAGCTAAATAAGCTACAAGTTAGTTTTTGCAAGCTCTGCACAGTGTTCAGCTAAAGCTACCTGTAGAAGGTTGGTGGTGTTTTCCTGATCCTATCACTACTGCAAGCAACTAAATAAGCTACAAGTTAGTTTTTTGCGAGCTCTGCACAGTGTTCAGCTAAAGCTACCTGTAGAAGGTTGGTGGTGTTTTCTTGATCCTATCACTACCGCAGGCAACCAAATAAGCTACAAGTTAGTTTTTTGCGAGCTCTGCACAGTGTTCAGCTAAAGCTACCTGTAGAAGGTTGGTGGTGTTTTCCTGATCCTATCACTACCACAGGCAGCTAAATAAGCTACAAGTTAGTTTTTTGCGAGCTCTGCACAGTGTTCACCTAATGCTACCTGTAGAAGGTTGGTGGTGTTTTCCTGATCCTATCACTACCGTGGGCAGCTAAATAAGCTACAAGTTAGTTTTTTTGCGAGCTCTGCACAGTGTTCAGCTAAAGCTACCTGTAGAATGTTGGTGGTGTTTTCCTCATCCTATCACTACCGCAGGCAGCTAAATAAGCTACAAATTCGTTTTTTTGAGCTCTGCACAGTGTTCAGCTAAAGCTACCTGTAGAAGGTTGGTGGTGTTTTCCTGATCCTATCACTACCGCAGGCAGCTAAATAAGCTACAAGTTAGTTTTTTGCAAGCTCTGCACAGTGTTCAGCTAAAGCTACCTGTAGAAGATTGGTGGTGTTTTCCTGATTCTATCACTACCGCAGACAGCTAAATTAGCTACAAGTTAGTTTTTTGCTTTCTCTGCACAGTGTTTACCTAAAGCTACAGGTAGAAGGTTGGTGGTGTTTTCCTGATCCTATCACTACCGCGGGCAGCTAAATAAGCTACAAGTTAGCTTTTTGCGAGCTCTGCACAGTGTTCAGCTAAAGCTACCTGTAGAAGGTTGGTGGTGTTTTCCTGATCCTATCACTACCGCAGGCAACCAAATAAGCTACAAGTTAGTTTTTTGCAAGCTCTGCACAGTGTTCAGCTAAAGATACCTGTAAAAGGTTGGTGGTGTTTTCCTGATCCTATCACTACCGCAGGCAGCTAAATAAGCTACAAGTTAGTTTTTTGCGAGCTCTGCACAGTGTTCACCTAAAGCAACCTGTAGAAGGTTGGTGGTGTTTTCCTGATCCTAATACTACCGCAGGCAGCTAAATAAGCTACAAGTTAGTTTTTTGCAAGCTCTGCTCAGTGTTCAGCTAAAGCTACCTGTAGAAGGTTGGTGGTGTTTTCCTGATCCTATCACTACCGCAGACAGCTAAATAAGCTACAAGTTAGTTTTTTGCGAGCTCTGCACAGTGTTCACCTGAAGCTACCTGTAGAATGTTGGTGGTGTTTTCCTGATCCTATCACTACCGCAGACAGCTAAATAAGCTACAAGTTAGTTTTTTGTGAGCTCTGCACAGTGTTCACCTGAAGCTACCTGTAGAAGGTTGGTGGTGTTTTACTGATCCTATCAATACCGCAAGAAGATAAATAAGCTACAAGTTAATTTTTGCGAGCTCTGCACAGTGTTCAGCTAAAGCTACCTGTAGAAGGTTGGTGGTGTTTTCCTGATCCTATCACTACCATGGGCAGCTAAATAAGCTACATGTTAGTTTTTTGCGAGCTCTGCACAGTGTTCAGCTAAAGCTACCTGTAGAAGGTTGGTTGTGTTTTCCTGATCCTATCACTACCGCAGACAGCTAAAAAAGCTACAAGTTAGTTTTTTGCGTTCTCTGCACAGTGTTCACCTAAAGCTACCTGTTGAAGGTTGGTGGTGTTTTCCTGATCCTATCACTACCGCAAGCAACTAAAAAAGCTACAAGTTAGTTTTTTGCAAGCTCTGCACAGTGTTCAGCTAAAGCTACCTGTAAAAGGTTTGTGGTGTTTTCCTGATCCTATCACTTCCGCAGGCAACCAAATAAGCTACAAGTTAGTTTTTTGCAAGCTCTGCATAGTGTTCAGCTAAAGCTACCTGTAGAAGATTGGTTGTGTTTTCCTGATCCTATCACTACCGCAGACAGCTAAAAAAGCTACAAGTTAGTTTTTTGCGTTCTCTGCACAGTGTTCACCTAAAGCTACCTGTTGAAGGTTGGTGGTGTTTCCCTGATCCTATCACTACCGCAAGCAGCTAAATAAACTACAAGTTCGTTTTTTGCGAGCTCTGCACAGTGTTCACCTAATGCTACCTGTAGAAGGTTGGTGGTGTTTTCCTGATCCTATTACTACCGCAGGCAGCTAAATAAGCTACAAGTTAGTTTATGCAAGCTCTGCACAGTGTTCAGCTAAAGCTACCTGTAGAAGGTTGTTGGTGTGTTCCTGATCCTATCACTACTGCAAGCAACTAAATAAGCTACAAGTTAGTTTTTTGTGAGCTCTGAACAGTGTTCAGCTAAAGCTACCTGTAGAAGGTTGGTGGTGTTTTCTTGATCCTATCACTACCGCAGGCAACCAAATAAGCTACAAGTTAGTTTATTGCGAGCTCTGCACAGTGTTCAGCTAAAGCTACCTGTAGAAGGTTGGTGGTGTTTTCCTGATCCTATCACTACCACAGGCATCTAAATAAGCTACAAGTTAGTTTTTTGCGAGCTCTGCACAGTGTTCACCTAATGCTACCTGTAGAAGGTTGGTGGTTTTTTCCTGATCCTATCACTACCGTGGGCAGCTAAATAAGCTACAAATTAGTTTTTTCGAGCTCTGCACAGTGTTCACCTAAAGCTATCTGTACAAGGTTGGTGGTGTTTTTCACTACCGCAGGCAGCTAAATAAGCTACAAGTTAGTTTTTTGCAAGCTCTGCACAGTGTTCAGCTAAAGCTACCTGTAGAATTTTGGTGGTTTTTTCCTGATCCTATCACTACCGCAGGCAGCTAAATAAGCTACAAATTATTTTTTTCAAGCTCTGCACAGTGTTCAGCTAAAGCTACCTGTAGAAGGTTGGTGGTGTTTTCCTGATCCTATCACTACCGCAGGCAGCTAAATAAGCTACAAATTAGTTTTTTCGAGCTCTGCACAGTGTTCAGCTAAAGCTACCTGTAGAAGGTTGGTGGTGTTTTCCTGATCCTATTACTACCGATGGCAGCTAAATAAGCTACAAGTTAGTTTTTTGCAAGCTCTGCACAGTGTTCAGCTAAAGCTACCTGTAGAATGTTGGTGGTGTTTTCCTGATCCTATCACTACCGCAGGCAGCTAAATAAGCTACAAATTATTTTTTTCAAGCTCTGCACAGTGTTCAGCTAAAGCTACCTGTAGAAGGTTGGTGGTGTTTTCCTGATCCTATCACTACCGCAGGCAGCTAAATAAGCTACAAATTATTTTTTTCGAGCTCTGCACAGTGTTCAGCTAAAGCTACCTGTAGAAGGTTGGTGGTGTTTTCCTGATCCTATTACTACCGATGGCAGCTAAATAAGCTACAAGTTAGTTTTTTGCAAGCTCTGCACAGTGTTCAGCTAAAGCTACCTGTAGAAGATTGGTGGTGTTTTCCTGATTCTATCACTACCGCAGACAGCTAAATAAGCTACAAGTTAGTTTTTTGCTTTCTCTGCACAGTGTTTACCTAAAGCTACCTGTTGAAGGTTGGTGGTGTTTTCCTGATCCTATCACTACCGCAAGCAACTAAATAAGCTACAAGTTAGTTTTTTGCAAGCTCTGCACAGTGTTCAGCTAAAGCTACCTGTAGAAGGTTGGTGGTGTTTTCCTGATCCTATCACTACCGCAAGCAACTAAATAAGCTACAAGTTAGTTTTTTGCAAGCTCTGCACAGTGTTCAGCTAAAGCTACCTGTAGAAGGTTGGTGGTGTTTTCCTGATCCTATCACTACTGCTGGCAGCTAAATAAGCTACAAGTTAGTTTTTTGCGAGCTCTGCACAGTGTTCAGCTAAAGCTACCTGTTGAAGGTTGGTGGTGCTTTCCTGATCAGATCACTACCGCAAGCAGCTAAAAAAGCTATAAGTTAGTTTTTTGCAAGCTCTGCACAGTGTTCAGCTAAAGCTACCTGTAGAAGATTGGTGGTGTTTTCCTGATCCTATCACCACCGCTAGCAGCTAAATAAGCTACAAGTTGGTTTTTTGCAAGCTCTGCACAGTGTTCAGCTAAAGCTACCTGTAGAAGGTTGGTGGTGTTTTCCTGATCCTATCACCACCGCTAGCAGCTAAATAAGCTACAAGTTAGTTTTTTCGAGCTCTGCACAGTGTTCAGCTAAAGCAACCTGAAGAAGGTTGGTGGTGTTTTCCTGATCCTATCACCACCGCTAGCAGCTAAATAAGCTACAAGTTGGTTTTTTGCAAGCTCTGCACAGTGTTCAGCTAAAGCTACCTGTAGAAGGTTGGTGGTGTTTTCCTGATCCTATCACTACTGCTGGCAGCTAAATAAGCTACAAGTTAGTTTTTTGCGAGCTCTGCACAGTGTTCAGCTAAAGTTACCTGTAGAAGGTTGGTGGTGTTTTCCTGATCCTATCACTACCGCAGGCAGCTAAATAAACTACAAGTTAGTTTTTTGCAAGCTCTGCACAGTGTCAGCTAAAGCTACCTGTAGAAGGTTGGTGGTGTTTTACTGATCCTATCACTACCGCAAGCAACTAAATAAGCTACAAGTTAGTTTTTTGCAAGCTCTGCACAGTGTTCAGCTAAAGCTACCTGTAGAAGGTTGGTGGTGTTTTCCTGATCCTATCACTACTGCTGGCAGCTAAATAAGCTACAAGTTAGTTTTTTGCGAGCTCTGCACAGTGTTCAGCTAAAGCTACCTGTTGAAGGTTGGTGGTGCTTTCCTGATCCTATCACTACCGCAAGCAGCTAAATAAGCTACAAGTTAGTTTTTTGCAAGCTCTGCACAGTGTTCAGCTAAAGCTACCTGTAGAAGGTTGGTGGTGTTTTCCTGATCCTATCACTACCGCAAGCAGCTAAATAAGCTACAAGTTAGTTTTTTGCAAGCTCTGCACAGTGTTCAGCTAAAGCTACCTGTAGAGGGTTGGTGGTGTTTTACTGATCCTATCACTATCGCAAGCAACTAAATAAGCTACAAGTTAGTTTTTTGCAAGCTCTGCACAGTGTTCACCTAAAGCTATCTGTAGAAGGTTGGTGGTGTTTTCCTGATCCTATTACTACCGCATTCAGCTAAATAAGCTACAAGTTAGTTTTTGTAAGCTCTGCACAGTGTTCAGCTAAAGCAACCTGAAGAAGGTTAGTGGTGTTTTCCTGATCTTATCACTGCCGCAGGCAGTTAAATAAGCTACAAGTTAGTTTTTTGCAAGCTCTGCACAGTGTTCAGCTAAAGCTACCTGTAGAAGGTTGGTGGTGTTTTTCTGATCCTATCACTACTGTGGGCAGCTAAATAAGCTACACGTTAGTTTTTTGCGAGCTCTGCGCAGTGTTCAGCTAAAGCTACCTGTAGAAGGTTGGTGGTGTTTTCCTGATCCTATCACTACCGCAGGCAGCTAAATAAGCTACAAATTAGTTTTTTGCGAGCTCTGCACAGTGTTCAGCTAAAGCTACCTGTAGAAGGTTGGTGGTGTTTTCCTGATCCTATCAATACTGCTGGCAGCTAAATAAGCTACACGTTAGTTTTTTGCGAGCTCTGCGCAGTGTTCAGCTAAAGCTACCTGTAGAAGGTTGGTGGTGTTTTCCTGATCCTATCACTACCGCATTCAGCTAAATAAGCTACAAATTAGTTTTTTGCGAGCTCTGCACAGTGTTCAGCTAAAGCTACCTGTAGAAGGTTGGTGGTGTTTTCCTGATCCTATCAATACTGCTGGCAGCTAAATAAACTACAAGTTAGTTTTTTGCAAGCTCTGCACAGTGTTCAGCTAAAGCTACCTGTAGAAGGTTGGTGGTGTTTTCCTGATCCTTTCACTACCGCAGGCAGCTAAATAAGCTACAAGTTCGTTTTTTGTGAGCTCTGCACAGTGTTCAGCTAAAGCTACCTGTAGAAGGTTGGTGGTGTTTTCCTGATCCTATCACTACCACGGGCAGCTAAATAAGCTACAAGTTAGTTTTTTGCTACCTCTGCACAGTGTTCACCTGAAGCTACCTGTAGAAGGTTGGTGGTGTTTTCCTGATCCTATCACTACCGCAGGCAGCTAAATAAGCTACAATTTAGTTTTTTGCGAGCACTGCACAGTGTTCACCTAAAGCTATCTGTAGAAGGTTGGTGCTGTTTTCCTGATCCTATTACTACCGCAAACAGCTAAATAAGCTACAAGTTAAGTTTTTGCAAGCTCTGCACAGTGTTCAGCTAAAGCTACCTGAAGAAGGTTGGTGGTGTTTTCCTGATCCTATCACTACCGCAAGAAGATAAATAAGCTACAAGTCCGTTTTTTGCGAGCTCTGCACAGTGTTCAGCTAAAGCAACCTGAAGAAGGTTGGTGGTGTTTTCCTGATCTTATCACTACCGCAGGCAGTTAAATAAGCTACAAGTTAGTTTTTTGCGAGCTCTGCACAGTGTTCAGCTAAAGCTACCTGTAGAAGGTTGGTGGTGTTTTCCTGATCCTATCACTACCGCAGAAAGCTAAATAAGCTACAAGTTAGTTTTTTGCAAGCTCTGCACAGTGTTCAGCTAAAGCTACCTGTAGAAGGTTGGTGGTGTTTTCCTGATCCTATCACTACCGCAAGCAGCTATATAAGCTTCAAGTTAGTTTTTTGCAAGCTCTGCACAGTGTTCAGCTAAAGCTACCTGTAGAAGGTTGGTGGTGTTTTCCTGATCCTATCACTTCCACAGGCAGCTAAATAGGCTACAAGTTAGTTTTTTGCGAGCTCTGCACAGTGTTCACCTAAAGCTACCTGTAGAAGGTTGGTGGTGTTTTCCTGATCCTATCACTACCATGGGCAGCTAAATAAGCTACAAGTTAGTTTTTTTGCGAGCTCTGCACAGTGTTCAGCTAAAGCTACCTGTATAATGTTGGTGGTGTTTTCCCGATCCTATCACTACCGCAGGCAGCTAAATAAGCTACAAATTAGTTTTTTCAAGCTCTGCACAGTGTTCAGCTAAAGCTACCTGTAGAAGGTTGGTGGTGTTTTCCTGATCCTATCACTACCGCAGGCAGCTAAATAAGATACAAATTAGTTTTTTCGAGCTCTGCACAGTGTTCATCTAAAGCTACCTGTAGAAGGTTGATGGTGTTTTCCTGATCCTATTACTACCGCAGGCAGCTAAATAAGCTACAAGTTAGTTTTTTGCAAGCTCTGCACAGTGTTCAGCTAAAGCTACCTGTAGAAGATTGGTGGTGTTTTCCTGATTCTATCACTACCGCAGACAGCTAAATAAGCTACAAGTTAGTCTTTTGCTTTCTCTGCACAGTGTTTACCTAAAGCTACGTGTAGAAGGTTGATGGTGTTTTCCTGATCCTATCACTATCACAGGCAGCTAAATAAGCTACAAGTTAGTTTTTTGCAAGCTCTGCACAGTGTTCAGCTAAAGCTACCTGTAGAAGGTTGGTGGTGTTTTCCTGATCCTATCACTACCGCAAGCAGCTGAATAAGCTACAAGTTAGTTTTTTGCAAACTCTGCACAGTGTTCAGCTAAAGCTACCTGTAGAAGGTTGGTGGTGTTTTCCTGATCCTATCACTACCACAGGCAGCTAAATAAGCTACAAGTTAGTTTTTTGCAAGCTCTGCACAGTGTTCACCTAAAGCTACCTGTAGAATGTTGGTGGTGTTTTTCTCATCCTATCACTACCGCAGGCAGCTAAATAAGCTACAAATTAGTTTTTTCAAGCTCTGCACAGTGTTCAGCTAAAGCTACCTATAGAAGGTTGGTGGTGTTGTCCTGATCCTATCACTACCGCAGGCAACCAAATAAGCTACAAGTTAGTTTTTTGCAAGCTCTGCACAGTGTTCAGCTAAAGATACCTGTATAAGGTTGGTGGTGTTTTCCTGATCCTATCACTACCGCAGGCAACCAAATAAGCTACAAGTTAGTTTTTTGCAAGCTCTGCACAGTGTTCAGCTAAAGATATCTGTATAAGGTTGGTGGTGTTTTCCTAATCCTATCACTACCGCTGGCAGCTAAATAAGCTACAAGTTAGTTTTTTGCAAGCTCTGCACAGTGTTCAGCTAAAGCTACAGTACCTGTAGAAGGTTGGTGGTGTTTTCCTGATCCTATCACTACCGCTGGCAGCTAAATAAGCTACAAGTTAGTTTTTTGCGAGCTCTGCACAGTGTTCAGCTAAAGCAACCTGTAGAAGGTTGGTGGTGTTTTCCTGATTCTATCACTACCGCAGCCAAATAAATAAGTTACAAGTTAGTTTTTTACGAGCTCTGCACTGTGTTCAGCTAAAGCTACCTGTAGAAGGTTGGTGGTGTTTTCCTGATCCTATCATTACCACAGGCAGCTAAATAAGCTACAAGTTAGTTTTTTGCGAGCCCTGCACAGTGTTCAGCTAAAGCTACCTGTAGAAGGTTGGTGGTGTTTTCCTGATCCTTTCACTACCACAGGCAGCTAAATAAGCTACAAGTTAGTTTTTTGCGAGCTCTGCACAGTCTTCAGCTAAAGCTACCTGTAGAAGGTTGGTGGTGTTTTCCTGATCCTATCACTACCGCAGACAGCTAAATAAACTACAAGTTAGTTTTTTGCAAGCTCTGCACAGACTTCAGCTAAAGCTACCTGTAGAAGGTTGGTGGTGTTTTCCTGATCCTATCACTACCGCAATCAGCTAAATAAGCTACAAGTTGGTTTTTTGCAAGCTCTGCACAGTGTTCAGCTAAAGCTACCTGTAGAAGGTTGGTGGTGTTTTCCTGATCCTATCACTACCGCAGACAGCTAAATAAGCTACAAGTTAGTTTTTTGCGAGCTCTGCACAGTTTTCAGCTAAAGATACCTGTAAAAGGTTGGTGGTGTTTTCCTGATTCTATCACTAACGCAAGCAACTAAATAAGCTACAAGTTAGTTTTTTGCGTTCTCTGCACAGTGTTCACCTGAAGCTACCTGTAGAAGGTTGGTGGTGTTTTCCTGATCCTATCACTACCGCAGGCAGCTAAATAAGCTACAAATTAGTTTTTTGCGAGCTCTGCACAGTGTTCAGCTAAAGCTACCTGTAGAAGGTTGGTGGTGTTTTCCTGATCCTATCACTACCGCAGATGGCTAAATAAGCTACAAGTTAGTTTTTTGCTTTCTCTGCACAGTGTTCACCTAAAGCAACCTGTTGAAGGTTGGTCGTGTTTTCCTGATCCTATCACTATCGCAAGCAGCTAAATAAACTACAAGTTATTTTTTTGCAAGCTCTGCACAGTGTTCACCTAAAGCTACCTGTAGAATGCTGGTGGTGTTTTTCTCATCCTATCACTACCGCAGGCAGCTAAATAAGCTACAAGTTAGTTTTTTGCGAGCTCTGCACAGTGTTCAGCTAAAGCTACCTGTAGAAGATTGGTGGTGTTTTCCTGATCCTATCACTACCGCAGATGGCTAAATAAGCTACAAGTTAGTTTTTTGCTTTCTCTGCACAGTGTTCACCTAAAGCTACCTGTTGAAGGTTGGTGGTGTTTTCCTGATCCTATCACTATCGCAAGCAGCTAAATAAACTACAAGTTATTTTTTGCAAGCTCTGCACAGTGTTCACCTAAAGCTACCTGTAGAATGTTGGTGGTGTTTTTCTCATCCTATCACTACCGCAGGCAGCTAAAAAAGCTACAAGTTAGTTTTTTGCGAGCTCTGCACAGTGTTCAGCTAAAGCTACCTGTAGAAGGTTGGTGGTGTTTTCCTTATCCTATCACTACCGCAGGCAACCAAATAAGCTGCAAGTTAGTTTTTTGCGAGCTCTGCACAGTGTTCACCTAAAGCTACCTATAGAAGTTTGGTGGTGTTTTCCTGATCCGATCATTACCGCAGACAGCTAAATAAGCTACAAGTTTGTTTTTTGCAAGCTCTGCACAGTCTTCAGCTAAAGCTACCTGTAGAAGGTTGGTAGTGTTTTCCTGATCCTATCACTACCGCAGGCAGCTAAATAAGCTACAAGTTAGTTTTTTGCGAGCTCTGCACAGTCTTCAGCTAAAGCTACCTGTAGAAGGTTGGTAGTGTTTTCCTGATCCTATCACTACCGCAAGCTACTAAATAAGCTACAAGTTAGTTTTTTGCCTTCTCTGCACAGTGTTCACCTGAAGCTACCTGTAGAAGGTTGGTGGTGTTTTCCTGATCCTATCATTACCGCAGACAGCTAAATAAGCTACAAGTTGGTTTTTTGCCTTCTCTGCACAGTGTTCAGCTAAAGCTACCTGTAGAAGGTTGGTGGTGTTTTCCTGATCCTATCACTACCGCAGACTGCTAAATAAGCTACAAGTTAGTTTTTTCCGAGCTCTGCACAGTGTTCACCTAAAGCTACCTGTAGAAGGTTGGTGGTGTTTTCCTGATCCTATCACTACCGCAGGCAGCTAAATAATCTACAAGTTAATTTTGTGCGAGCTCTGCACAGTGTTCAGCTAAAGCTACCTGTAGAAGGTTGGTGGTGTTTTCCTGATCCTATCATTACCGCAGACAGCTAAATAAGCTACAAGTTGTTTTTTTGCAAGCTCTGCACAGTGTTCAGGTAAAGCTACTTGTAGAAGGTTGGTGGTGTTTTCCTGATCCTATCACTACCGCAGGCAGCTAAATAAGCTACAAGTTAGTTTTTTGCGAGCTCTGAACAGAGTGCAGCTAAAGCAAACTGTAGAAGGTTGGTGGTGTATTCCTGATCCTATCACTACCGCAATTAGCTAAATAATCTACAAGTTATTTTTTTGCAAGCTCTGCACAGTGTTCAGCTAAAGCTACCTGTAGAAGGTTGGTGGTGTTTTACTGATCCTATCACTCCCGCAGACAGCTAAATAAGCTACAAGTTATTTTTTTTGCAAGCTCTGCACAGTGTTCAGCTAAAGCTTCCTGTAGAAGTTTGGTGGTGTTTTCCTGATCCGATCACTACCGCAGACAGCTAAATAAGCTACAACTTAGTTTTTTGCGAGCTCTGCACAGTGTTCAGCTAAAGCAACCTGCAGAAGGTTGGTGGTGTTTTCCTGATCCTATCTCTACCGCAGTCAGCTAAATAAGCTACAAGTTAGTTTTTTGCGAGCTCTGCACAGTGTTCAGCTAAAGCAACCTGTAGAAGGTTGGTGGTGTTTTCCTGATCCTTTCACGACCGCAATCAGCTAAATAATCTACAAGTTAGTTTTTTGCAAGCTCTGCACAGTGTTCAGCTTAACCTACCTGTAGAAGGTTGGTGGTGTTTTCCTGATCCTATCACTACTGCTGGTAGCTAAATAAGCTACAAGTTAGTTTTTTGCAAGCTCTGCACAGTGTTCAGCTAAAGCTACCTGTAGAAGTTTGGTGGTGTTTACCTGATCGTATCACTACCGCAGGCAGCTAAATAAGCTACAAGTTAGTATTTTGCGAGCTCTGCACAGTGTTCAGCTAAAGCTACCTGTAGAAGGTTGGTGGTGTTTTCCTGATCCTATCACTACTGCAGACAGCTAAATAAGCTACAAGTTAGTTTTTTGAGAGTTCTGCAAAGTGTTCACCTAAAGCTACCTGTAGAAGGTTGGTGGTGTTTTCCTGATCCTATCACTACCGCAATCAGCTAAATAAGCTACAAGTTAGTTTTTTGCGAGCTCTGCACAGTGTTCACCTAAAGCTACCTGTAGAAGGTTGGTGGTGTTTTCCTGATCCTATCACTACTGCTGGCAGCTAAAATAAGCTACAAGTTAGTTTTTTGCAAGCTCTGCACAGTGTTCAGCTAAAGCTACCTGTAGAAGTTTGGTGGTGTTTTCCTGATCCTATCACTACCGCAGGCAGCTAAATAAGCCACAAGTTACTTTTTTGCAAGCTCTGCACAGTGTTCAGCTAAAGCTATCTTTATAAGGTTGGTGGTGTTTTCCTGATCCTATCATTAATGCAGACAGCTAAATAAGCTACAAGTTAGTTTTTTGCAAGCTCTGCACAGTGTTCAGCTAAAGCTACCTGTAGAAGTTTGGTGGTGTTTACCTGATCGTATCACTACCGCAGGCAGCTAAATAAGCTACAAGTTAGTATTTTGCGAGCTCTGCACAGTGTTCAGCTAAAGCTACCTGTAGAAGGTTGGTGGTGTTTTCCTGATCCTATCACTACTGCAGACAGCTAAATAAGCTACAAGTTAGTTTTTTGAGAGTTCTGCAAAGTGTTCACCTAAAGCTACCTGTAGAAGGTTGGTGGTGTTTTCCTGATCCTATCACTACCGCAATCAGCTAAATAAGCTACAAGTTAGTTTTTTGCGAGCTCTGCACAGTGTTCACCTAAAGCTACCTGTAGAAGGTTGGTGGTGTTTTCCTGATCCTATCACTACTGCTGGCAGCTAAAATAAGCTACAAGTTAGTTTTTTGCAAGCTCTGCACAGTGTTCAGCTAAAGCTACCTGTAGAAGTTTGGTGGTGTTTTCCTGATCCTATCACTACCGCAGGCAGCTAAATAAGCCACAAGTTACTTTTTTTGCAAGCTCTGCACAGTGTTCAGCTAAAGCTATCTTTATAAGGTTGGTGGTGTTTTCCTGATCCTATCATTAATGCAGACAGCTAAATAAGCTACAAGTTAGTTTTTTGCGAGCTCTGCACAGTGTTCAGCTAAAGCTACCTGTAGAAGGTTGGTGGTGTTTTCCTGATCCTATCAATACCGCTGGCAGCTAAATAAGCTACAAGTTAGTTTTTTGCAAGCTCTGCACAGTGTTCAGCTAAAGCTACCTGTAGAAGATTGGTGGTGTTTTCCTGATCCTATCACTACCGCAGACAGCTAAAAAAAGCTACAAGTTAGTTTTTTGCTTTCTCTGCACAGTGTTCAGCTAAAGCTACCTGTTGAAGGTTGGTGGTGTTTTCCTGATCCTATCACTACCGTGGGCAGCTAAATAAACTACAAGTTATTTTTTTGCAAGCTCTGCACAGTGTTCACCTAAAGCTACCTGTAGAATGTTGGTGGTTTTTTTCTCATCCTATCACTACCGCAGGCAGCTAAAAAGGCTACAAGTTAGTTTTTTGCGAGCTCTGCACAGTGTTCACCTAAAGCTACCTGTAAAAGGTTGGGGGTGTTTTCCTTATCCTATCACTAACGCAGGCAACCAAATAAGCTGCAAGTTAGTTTTTTGCGAGCTCTGCACAGTGTTCACCTAAAGCTACCTGTAGAAGGTTGGTGGTGTTTTCCTGATCCTATCACTACCGCAGGCAGCTAAATAAGCTACAGGTTAGTTTTGTGCGAGCTCTGCACAGTGTTCAGCTAAAGCTACCTGTAGAAGGTTGGTGGTGTTTTCCTGATCCTATCACTACCGCAAGCAACTAAATAAGCTACAAGTTAGTTTTTTGCGTTCTCTGCACAGTGTTCACCTGAAGCTACCTGTAGAAGGTTGGTGGTGTTTTCCTGATCCTATCACTACCGCAATCAGCTAAATAAGCTACAAGTTGGTTTTTTGCAAGCTCTGCACAGTGTTCAGCTAAAGCTACCTGTAGAAGGTTGGTGGTGTTTTCCTGATCCTATCACTACCGCAGACAGCTAAATAAGCTACAAATTAGTTTTTTGCGAGCTCTGCACAGTGTTCACCCAAAGCTACCTGTAGAAGGTTGGTGGTGTTTTCCTGATCCGATCATTACCGCAGACAGCTAAATAAGCTACAACTTATTTTTTTGCGAGCTCTGCACAGTGTTCCGCTAAAGCTACCTGTAGAAGGTTGGTGGTGTTTTCCTGATCCTATCACTACCGCAATCAGCTAAATTAATCTACAAATTAGTTTTTTGCAAGCTCTGCACAGTGTTCAGCTTAACCTACCTGTAGAAGGTTGGTGGTGTTTTCCTGATCCTATCACTACTGCTGGTAGCTAAATAAGCTACAAGTTAGTTTTTTGCAAGCTCTGCACAGTGTTCAGCTAAAGCTACCTGTAGAAGTTTGGTGGTGTTTTCCTGAACCTATCACTACCGCAGGCTGCTAAATAAGCTACAAGTTAGTTTTTTGCGAGCTCTGCACAGTGTTCACCTAAAGCTACCTGTAGAAGTTTGGTGGTGTTTTCCTGATCCTATCACTACCGCAGGCAGCTAAATAAGCCACAAGTTAGTTTTTTGCAAGCTTAGAACAGTGTTCAGCTAAAGGTACCTGTTGAAGGTTGGTGGTGTTTTCCTGATCCTATCACTACCGCAGACAGCTAAATAAGCTACAAGTTAGTTTTTTGAGAGTTCTGCAAAGTGTTCACCTAAAGCTACCTGTAGAAGGTTGGTGGTGTTTTCCTGATCCTATCACTACCGCAATCAGCTAAATAAGCTACAAGTTAGTTTTTTGCAAGCTTAGAACAGTGTTCAGCTAAAGCTACCAGTAGAAGGTTGGTGGTGTTTTCCTGATCCTATCACTTCCGCAGACAGCTAAATAAGCTAGAAGTTAGTTTTTTGCAAGCTTAGAACAGTGTTCAGGTAAAGCTACCTGTAGAAGGTTGGTGGTGTTTTCCTGATCCTATCACTACCGCAGACAGCTAAATAAGCTTCAAGTTAGTTTTTTGAGAGTTCTGCAAAGTGTTCACCTAAACTACCTGTAGAATGTTGGTGGTGTTTTCCTGATCCTATCACTACCGCAGACAGCTAAATAAGCTACAAGTTAGTTTTTTGCGAGCTCCACACAGTGCTCAGCTAAAGCTACCTGTAGAAGGTTGGTGGTGTTTTCCTGATCCTATCACTACCGCAATCAGCTAAATAAGCTACAAGTTACTTTTTTGCAAGCTCTGCACAGTGTTCAGCTAAAGCTATCTGTATAAGGTTGGTGGTGTTTTCCTGATCCTATCATTACCGGAGACAGCTAAATAAGCTACAAGTTAGTTTTTTGCGAACTCTGCACAGTGTTCAGCTAAAGCTACCTGTAGAAGGTTGGTGGTGTTTTCCTGATCCTATCACTACCACAGGCAGCTAAATAAGCTACAAGTTAGTTTTTTGCAAGCTCTGCACAGTGTTCACCTAAAGCTACCTGTAGAATGTTGGTGGTGTTTTTCTCATCCTATCACTACCGCAGGTAGCTAAATAAGCTACAAATTAGTTTTTTCAAGCTCTGCACAGTGTTCAGCTAAAGCTACCTGTAGAAGGTTGGTGGTGTTTTCCTGATCCTATCACTACCGCAGGCAACCAAATAAGCTACAAGTTAGTTTTTTGCAAGCTCTGCACAGTGTTCAGCTAAAGATATCTGTATAAGGTTGGTGGTGTTTTCCTAATCCTATCACTACCGCTGGCAGCTAAATAAGCTACAAGTTAGTTTTTTGCAAGCTCTGCACAGTGTTCAGCTAAAGCTACAGTACCTGTAGAAGGTTGGTGGTGTTTTCCTGATCCTATCACTACCGCAGGCAGCTAAATAAGCTACAAGTTAGTTTTTTGTGAGCTCTGCACAGTGTTCAGCTAAAGCAACCTGTAGAAGGTTGGTGGTGTTTTCCTGATTCTATCACTACCGCAGCCAAATAAATAAGCTACAAGTTAGTTTTTTACGAGCTCTGCACAGTGTTCATCTAAAGCTACCTGTAGAAGGTTGGTGGTGTTTTCCTGATCCAATCATTACCACAGACAGCTAAATAAGCTACAATTTAGTTTTTTGCAAGCTCTGCACTGTGTTCAGCTAAAGCTACCTGTAGAAGGTTGGTGGTGTTTTCCTGATCCTATCATTACCACAGGCAGCTAAATAAGCTACAAGTTAGTTTTTTGCGAGCCCTGCACAGTGTTCAGCTAAAGCTACCTGTAGAAGGTTGGTGGTGTTTTCCTGATCCTTTCACTACCACAGGCAGCTAAATAAGCTACAAGTTAGTTTTTTGCGAGCTCTGCACAGTCTTCAGCTAAAGCTACCTGTAGAAGGTTGGTGGTGTTTTCCTGATCCTATCACTACCGCAGACAGCTAAATAAACTACAAGTTAGTTTTTTGCAAGCTCTGCACAGACTTCAGCTAAAGCTACCTGTAGAAGGTTGGTGGTGTTTTCCTGATCCTATCACTACCGCAATCAGCTAAATAAGCTACAAGTTGGTTTTTTGCAAGCTCTGCACAGTGTTCAGCTAAAGCTACCTGTAGAAGGTTGGTGGTGTTTTCCTGATCCTATCACTACCGCAGACAGCTAAATAAGCTACAAGTTAGTTTTTTGCGAGCTCTGCACAGTTTTCAGCTAAAGATACCTGTAAAAGGTTGGTGGTGTTTTCCTGATTCTATCACTACCGCAAGCAACTAAATAAGCTACAAGTTAGTTTTTTGCGTTCTCTGCACAGTGTTCACCTGAAGCTACCTGTAGAAGGTTGGTGGTGTTTTCCTGATCCTATCACTACCGCAGGGAGCTAAATAAGCTACAAATTAGTTTTTTGCGAGCTCTGCACAGTGTTCAGCTAAAGCTACCTGTAGAAGGTTGGTGGTGTTTTCCTGATCCTATCACTACCGCAGACGGCTAAATAAGCTACAAGTTAGTTTTTTGCTTTCTCTGCACAGTGTTCACCTAAAGCAACCTGTTGAAGGTTGGTCGTGTTTTCCTGATCCTATCACTATCGCAAGCAGCTAAATAAACTACAAGTTATTTTTTTGCAAGCTCTGCACAGTGTTCACCTAAAGCTACCTGTAGAATGCTGGTGGTGTTTTTCTCATCCTATCACTACCGCAGGCAGCTAAATAAGCTACAAGTTAGTTTTTTGCGAGCTCTGCACAGTGTTCAGCTAAAGCTACCTGTAGAAGATTGGTGGTGTTTTCCTGATCCTATCACTACCGCAGATGGCTAAATAAGCTACAAGTTAGTTTTTTGCTTTCTCTGCACAGTGTTCACCTAAAGCTACCTGTTGAAGTTTGGTGGTGTTTTCATGATCCTATCACTATCGCAAGCAGCTAAATAAACTACAAGTTATTTTTTGCAAGCTCTGCACAGTGTTCACCTAAAGCTACCTGTAGAATGTTGGTGGTGTTTTTCTCATCCTATCACTACCGCAGGCAGCTAAAAAAGCTACAAGTTAGTTTTTTGCGAGCTCTGCACAGTGTTCAGCTAAAGCTACCTGTAGAAGGTTGGTGGTGTTTTCCTTATCCTATCACTACCGCAGGCAACCAAATAAGCTGCAAGTTAGTTTTTTGCGAGCTCTGCACAGTGTTCACCTAAAGCTACCTGTAGAAGTTTGGTGGTGTTTTCCTGATCCGATCATTACCGCAGACAGCTAAATAAGCTACAAGTTTGTTTTTTGCAAGCTCTGCACAGTGTTCAGGTAAAGCTACCTGTAGAAGGTTGGTGGTGTTTTCCTGATCCTATCACTACCGCAGACAGCTAAATAACCTACAAGTTAGTTTTTTGCGAGCTCTGCACAGTCTTCAGCTAAAGCTACCTGTAGAAGGTTGGTAGTGTTTTCCTGATCCTATCACTACCGCAGGCAGCTAAATAAGCTACAAGTTAGTTTTGTGCGAGCTTTGCACAGTGTTCAGCTAAAGCTACCTGTAGAAGGTTGGTGGTGTTTTCCTGATCCTATCACTACTGCAAGCTACTAAATAAGCTACAAGTTAGTTTTTTGCCTTCTCTGCACAGTGTTCACCTGAAGCTACCTGTAGAAGGTTGGTGGTGTTTTCCTGATCCTATCACTACCGCAATCAGCTAAATAAGCTACAAGTTGGTTTTTTGCCTTCTCTGCACAGTGTTCACCTAAAGCTACCTGTAGAAGTTTGGTGGTGTTTTCCTGATCCTATCACTACTGCAGACAGCTAAATAAGCTACAAGTTAGTTTTTTGAGAGTTCTGCAAAGTGTTCACCTAAAGCTACCTGTAGAAGGTTGGTGGTGTTTTCCTGATCCTATCACTACCGCAATCAGCTAAATAAGCTACAAGTTAGTTTTTTGCGAGCTCTGCACAGTGTTCACCTAAAGCTACCTGTAGAAGTTTGGTGGTGTTTTCCTGATCCTATCACTACTGCAGACAGCTAAATAAGTTACAAGTTAGTTTTTTGAGAGTTCTGCAAAGTGTTCACCTAAAGCTACCTGTAGAAGGTTGGTGGTGTTTTCCTGATCCTATCACTACCGCAATCAGCTAAATAAGCTACAAGTTAGTTTTTTGCGAGCTCTGCACAGTGTTCACCTAAAGCTACCTGTAGAAGGTTGGTGGTGTTTTCCTGATCCTATCACTACCGCAGGCAGCTAAATAAGCCACAAGTTACTTTTTTG
The DNA here is from genome assembly GCA_037952925.1 of Lithobates clamitans. Taxonomy (NCBI): domain Eukaryota; kingdom Metazoa; phylum Chordata; class Amphibia; order Anura; family Ranidae; genus Lithobates; species Lithobates clamitans. Next base: position 1,053,377 of record JBBGZY010000801.1, read on the forward strand.
CAAGCTCTGCACAGTGTTCAGCTAAAGCTATCTTTATAAGGTTGGTGGTGTTTTCCTGATCCTATCATTAATGCAGACAGCTAAATAAGCTACAAGTTAGTTTTTTGCGAGCTCTGCACAGTGTTCAGCTAAAGCTACCTGTAGAAGGTTGGTGGTGTTTTCCTGATCCTATCAATACCGCTGGCAGCTAAATAAGCTACAAGTTAGTTTTTTGCAAGCTCTGCACAGTGTTTAGCTAAAGCTACCTGTAGAAGATTGGTGGTGTTTTCCTGATCCTATCACTACCGCAGACAGCTAAAAAAGCTACAAGTTAGTTTTTTGCTTTCTCTGCACAGTGTTCAGCTAAAGCTACCTGTTGAAGGTTGGTGGTGTTTTCCTGATCCTATCACTACCGTGGGCAGCTAAATAAACTACAAGTTATTTTTTTGCAAGCTCTGCACAGTGTTCACCTAAAGCTACCTGTAGAATGTTGGTGGTTTTTTTCTCATCCTATCACTACCGCAGGCAGCTAAAAAGGCTACAAGTTAGTTTTTTGCGAGCTCTGCACAGTGTTCACCTAAAGCTACCTGTAAAAGGTTGGGGGTGTTTTCCTTATCCTATCACTAACGAAGGCAACCAAATAAGCTGCAAGTTAGTTTTTTGCGAGCTCTGCACAGTGTTCACCTAAAGCTACCTGTAGAAGGTTGGTGGTGTTTTCCTGATCCTATCACTACCGCAGGCAGCTAAATAAGCTACAGGTTAGTTTTGTGCGAGCTCTGCACAGTGTTCAGCTAAAGCTACCTGTAGAAGGTTGGTGGTGTTTTCCTGATCCTATCACTACCGCAAGCAACTAAATAAGCTACAAGTTAGTTTTTTGCGTTCTCTGCACAGTGTTCACCTGAAGCTACCTGTAGAAGGTTGGTGGTGTTTTCCTGATCCTATCACTACCGCAAGCAGCTAAATAAGCTACAAGTTGGTTTTTTGCAAGCTCTGCACAGTGTTCAGCTAAAGCTACCTGTAGAAGGTTGGTGGTGTTTTCCTGATCCTATCACTACCGCAGACAGCTAAATAAGCTACAAATTAGTTTTTTGCGAGCTCTGCACAGTGTTCACCCAAAGCTACCTGTAGAAGGTTGGTGGTGTTTTCCTGATCCGATCATTACCGCAGACAGCTAAATAAGCTACAACTTATTTTTTTGCGAGCTCTGCACAGTGTTCCGCTAAAGCTACCTGTAGAAGGTTGGTGGTGTTTTCCTGATCCTATCACTACCGCAAGCAACTAAAAAAGCTACAAGTTAGTTTTTTGCGTTCTCTGCACAGTGTTCACCTGAAGCTACCTGTAGAAGGTTGGTGGTGTTTTCCTGATCCTATCACTACCGCAAGCAGCTAAATAAGCTACAAGTTGGTTTTTTGCAAGCTCTGCACAGTGTTCAGCTAAAGCTACCTGTAGAAGGTTGGTGGTGTTTTCCTGATCCTATCACTACCGCAGACAGCTAAATAAGCTACAAATTAGTTTATTGCGAGCTCTGCACAGTGTTCACCTAAAGCTACCTGTAGAAGGTTGGTGGTGTTTTCCTCATCCTATCACTACTGCAGGCAGCTAAATAAGCTACAAATTAGTTTTTTGCAAGCTCTGCACAGTGTTCAGCTAAAGCAACCTGTAGAAGGTTGGTGGTGTTTTCCTGATCCTATCACTACTGCAGGCAGCTAAATAAGCTACAAATTAGTTTTTTGCAAGCTCTGCACAGTGTTCAGCTAAAGCTACCTGTAGAAGGTTGGTGGTGTTTTCCTGATCCTATCACTACTGCTGGTAGCTAAATAAGCTACAAGTTAGTTTTTTGCAGGCTCTGCACAGTGTTCAGCTAAAGCTACCTGTAGAAGTTTGGTGGTGTTTTCCTGATCCTATCACTACCGCAGGCAGCTAAATAAGCTACAAGTTAGTTTTTTGCGAACTCTGCACAGTGTTCAGCTAAAGCTACCTGTAGAAGTTTGGTGGTGTTTTCCTGATCCTATCACTACCGCAGGCAGCTAAATAAGCTATAAGTTAGTTTTTTGCGAGCTCTGCACAGTGTTCACCTAAAGCTACCTGTAAAAGTTTGGTGGTGTTTTCCTGATCCTATCACTACCGCAGGCAGCTAAATAAGCCACAAGTTAGTTTTTTGCAAGCTTAGAACAGTGTTCAGCTAAAGGTACCTGTTAAAGGTTGGTGGTGTTTTCCTGATCCTATCACTACCGCAGACAGCTAAATAAGCTACAAGTTAGTTTTTTGAGAGTTCTGCAAAGTGTTCACCTAAAGCTACCTGTAGAAGGTTGGTGGTGTTTTCCTGATCCTATCACTACCGCAATCAGCTAAATAAGCTACAAGTTAGTTTTTTGCAAGCTTAGAACAGTGTTCAGCTAAAGCTACCAGTAGAAGGTTGGTGGTGTTTTCCTGATCCTATCACTACCGCAGACAGCTAAATAAGCTAGAAGTTAGTTTTTTGCAAGCTTAGAACAGTGTTCAGGTAAAGCTACCTGTAGAAGGTTGGTGGTGTTTTCCTGATCCTATCACTACCGCAGACAGCTAAATAAGCTACAAGTTAATTTTTTGAGAGTTCTGCAAAGTGTTCACCTAAACTACCTGTGGAATGTTGGTGGTGTTTTCCTGATCCTATCACTACCGCAGACAGCTAAATAAGCTACAAGTTAGTTTTTTGCGAGCTCCACACAGTGCTCAGCTAAAGCTACCTGTAGAAGGTTGGTGGTGTTTTCCTGATCCTATCACTACCGCAATCAGCTAAATAAGCTACAAGTTACTTTTTTGCAAGCTCTGCACAGTGTTCAGCTAAAGCTATCTGTATAAGGTTGGTGGTGTTTTCCTGATCCTATCATTACCGCAGACAGCTAAATAAGCTACAAATTAGTTTATTGCGAGCTCTGCACAGTGTTCACCTAAAGCTACCTGTAGAAGGTTGGTGGTGTTTTCCTGATCCGATCATTACCACAGACAGCTAAATAAGCTGCAACTTAGTTTTTTGCGAGCTCTGCACAGTGTTCAGCTAAAGCTACCTGTAGAAGGTTGTTGGTGTTTTCCTGATCCTATCTCTACCGCAGTCAGCTAAATAAGCTACAAGTTAGTTTTTTGCGAGCTCTGCACAGTGTTCACCTAAAGCTACCTGTAGAAGGTTGGGGGTGTTTTCCTTATCCTATCACTACCGCAGGCAACCAAATAAGCTGCAAGTTAGTTTTTTGCGAGCTCTGCACAGTGTTCACCTAAAGCTACCTGTAGAAGGTTGGTGGTGTTTTCCTGATCCGATCATTACCGCAGACAGCTAAATAAGCTACAAGTTGGTTTTTTGCAAGCTCTGCACAGTGTTCAGGTAAAGCTACCTGTACAAGGTTGTTGGTGTTTTCCTGATCCTATCACTACCGCAGACAGCTAAATAACCTACAAGTTAGTTTTTTGCGAGCTCTGCACAGTGTTCAGCTAAAGCTACCTGTAGAAGGTTGGTGGTGTTTTCCTGATCCTATCACTACCGCAAGCAACTAAATAAGCTACAAGTTATTTTTTTGCGTTCTCTGCACAGTGTTCACCTGAAGCTACCTGTAGAAGGTTGGTGGTGTTTTCCTGATCCTATCACTACCGCAATCAGCTAAATAAGCTACAAGTTGATTTTTTGCAAGCTCTGCACAGTGTTCAGCTAAAGCTACCTGTAGAAGGTTAGTGGTGTTTTCCTGATCCTATCACTACCGCAGACAGCTAAATAAGCTACAAATTAGTTTATTGAGAGCTCTGCACAGTGTTCACCTAAAGCTACCTGTAGAAGGTTGGTGGTGTTTTCCTGATCCGATCATTACCACAGACAGCTAAATAAGCTACAACTTAGTTTTTTGCGAGCTCTGCACAGTGTTCCGCTAAAGCTACCTGTAGAAGGTTGGGGGTGTTTTCCTGATCCTATCACTACCGCAGACTGCTAAATAAGCTACAAGTTGTTTTTTTGCAAGCTCTGCACAGTGTTCAGCTAAAGCTACCTGTAGAAGGTTGTTGGTGTTTTCCTGATCCTATCACTACCGCAAGCAGCTAAATAAGCTACAAGTTAGTTTTTTGCGAGCTCTGCACAGAGTTCAGCTAAAGCAACCTGTAGAAGGTTGGTGGTGTTTTCCTGATCCTATCACTACTGCAGGCAGCTAAATAAGCTACAAATTAGTTTTTTGCAAGCTCTGCACAGTGTTCAGCTAAAGCAACCTGTAGAAGGTTGGTGGTGTTTTCCTGATCCTATCACTACTGCAGGCAGCTAAATAAGCTACAAATTAGTTTTTTGCAATCTCTGCACAGGGTTCAGCTAAAGCTACCTGTAGAAGGTTGGTGATGTTTTCCTGATCCTATCACTACCGCAGATAGCTAAATAAGCTATAAGTTAGCTTATTGCGAGCTCTGCACAGTGTTCACCTAAAGCTACCTGTAGAAGGTTGGTGGTGTTTTCCTGATCCGATCATTACCGCAGACAGCTAAATTAGCTACAAGTTGTTTTTTTGCAAGCTCTGCACAGTGTTCAGGTAAAGCTACCTGTAGAAGGTTGGTGGTGTTTTCCTGATTCTATCACTACCGCAGGCAGCTAAATAAGCTACAAGTTAGTTTTTTGCGAGCTCTGAACAGAGTGCAGCTAAAGCAAACTGTAGAAGGTTGGTGGTGTATTCCTGATCCTATCACTACCGCAATTAGCAAAATAATCTACAATTTATTTTTTTGCAAGCTCTGCACAGTGTTCAGCTAAAGCTATCTGTATAAGGTTGGTGGTGTTTTCCTGATTATATCATTACAGCAGACAGCTAAATAAGCTACAAGTTATTTTTTTGCAAGCTCTGTACAGTGTTCAGCTAAAGCTACCTGTGGAAGGTTGGTGGTGTTTTACTGATCCTATCACTACCGCAGACAGCTAAATAAGCTACAAGTTAGTTTTTTGCGAGCTCTGCACAGTGTTCAGCTAAAGCTACCTGTAGAAGGTTGGTGGTGTTTTCCTGATCCTATCATTACCGCATTCAGCTAAATAAGCTACAAGTTAGTTTTTTGCGAGCTCTGCACAGTGTTCAGCTAAAGCTTCCTGTAGAAGGTTGGTGGTGTTTTCCTGATCCTATCACTACCGCAGACAGCTAAATAAGCTACAACTTAGTTTTTTGCGAGCTCTGCACAGTGTTCAGCTAAAGCAACCTGTAGAAGGTTGGTGGTGTTTTCCTGATCCTATCACTACCGCAATCAGCTAAATAATCTACAAGTTAGTTTTTTGCAAGCTCTGCACAGTGTTCAGCTTAGCCTACCTGTAGAAGGTTGGTGGTGTTTTCCTGATCCTATCACTACTGCTGGTAGCTAAATAAGCTACAAGTTAGTTTTTTGCAAGCTCTGCACAGTGTTCAGCTAAAGCTACCTGTTGAAGGTTGGTTGTGTTTTCCTGATCCTATCACTACCGCAGACAGCTAAATAAGCTACAAGTTAGTTTTTTGAGAGTTCTGCAAAGTGTTCACCTAAAGCTACCTGTAGAAGGTTGGTGGTGTTTTCCTGATCCTATCACTACCGCAATCAGCTAAATAAGCTACAAGTTAGTTTTTTGCAAGCTTAGAACAGTGTTCAGCTAAAGCTACCAGTAGAAGGTTGGTGGTGTTTTCCTGATCCTATCACTACCGCAGACAGCTAAATAAGCTACAAGTTAATTTTTTGCGAGCTCTGCACAGTGTTCAGCTAAAGCAACCTGTAGAATGTTAGTGGTGTTTTCCTGATCCTATCACTACCGCAATCAGCTAAATAAGCTACAAGTTAGTTTTTTGCGAGCTTTGCACAGTGTTCACCTAAAGCTACCTGTAGAAGGTTGGTGGTGTTTTCCTGATCCGATCATTACCGCAGACAGCTAAAAAAGCTACAAGTTAGTTTTTTGCAAGCTCTGCACAGTGTTCAGCTAAAGCTACCTGTAGAAGTTTGGTGGTGTTTTCCTGATGCTATCACTACCGCAGGCAGCTAAATAAGCCACAAGTTAGTTTTTTGCAAGCTTAGAACAGTGTTCAGCTAAAGCTACCTGTAGAAGGTTGGTGGTGTTTTCCTGATCCTATCACTACCGCAGACAGCTAAATAAGCTACAAGTTAGTTTTTTGCGTTCTCTGCACAGTGTTCAGCTAAAGCTACCTGTAGAAGGTTGGTGGTGTTTTCCTGATCCTATCAATACCGCTGGCAGCTAAATAAGCTACAAGTTAGTTTTTTGCAAGCTCTGCACAGTGTTCAGCTAAAGCTACCTGTAGAAGATTGGTGGTGTTTTCCTGATCCTATCACTACCGCAGACAGCTAAATAAGCTACAAGTTAGTTTTTTGCTTTCTCTGCACACTGTTCACCTAAAGCTACCTGTTGAAGGTTGGTGGTGTTTTTCTCATCCTATCACTACCGCAGGCAACCAAATAAGCTGCAAGATAGTTTTTTGCGAGCTCTGCACAGTGTTCACCTAAAGCTACCTGTAGAAGGTTGGTGGTGTTTTCCTGATCCGATCATTACCGCAGACAGCTAAATAAGCTACAAGTTGTTTTTTTGCAAGCTCTGCATAGTGTTCAGGTAAAGCTACCTGTAGAAGGTTGGTGGTGTTTTCCTGATCCTATCACTACCGCAGACAGCTAAATAACCTACAAGTTAGTTTTTTGCGAGCTCTGCACAGTCTTCAGCTAAAGCTACCTGTAGAAGGTTGGTGGTGTTTTCCTGATCCTATCACTACCGCAAGCAGCTAAATAAGCTACAAGTTAGTTTTTTGCGAGCTCTGCACAGAGTTCAGCTAAAGCAACCTTTAGAAGGTTGGTGGTGTTTTCCTGATCCTATCACTACTGCAGGCAGCTAAATAAGCTACAAATTAGTTTTTTGCAAGCTCTGCACAGTGTTCAGCTAAAGCTACCTGAAGAAGGTTGGTGGTGTTTTCCTGATCCTATCACTACCGCAGACAGCTAAATAAGCTACAAGTTAGCTTATTGCGAGCTCTGCACAGTGTTCACCTAAAGCTACCTGTAGAAGGTTGGTGGTGTTTTCCTGATCCGATCATTACCGCAGACAGCTAAATAAGCTACAAGTTGTTTTTTTGCAAGCTCTGCACAGTGTTCAGGTAAAGCTACCTGTAGAAGGTTGGTGGTGTTTTCCTGATCCTATCACTACCGCAATCAGCTAAATAAGCTACAAGTTACTTTTTTGCAAGCTCTGCACAGTGTTCAGCTAAAGCTATCTGTATAAGGTTGGTGGTGTTTTCCTGATCCTATCATTACCGCAGACAGCTAAATAAGCTACAAGTTCGTTTTTTGCGAGCTCTGCACAGTGTTCAGCTAAAGCTACCTGTAGAAGGTTGGTGGTGTTTTCCTGATTCTATCACTACCACAGGCAGCTAAATAAGCTACAAGTTAGTTTTTTGTGAGCTCTGCACAGTGTTCAGCTAAAGCTACCTGTAGAAGGTTGGTGGTGTTTTCCCTATCCTATCACTACCGCAGACAGCTAAATAAGCTACAAGTTAGTTTTTTGCGTTCTCTGCACAGTGTTCAGCTAAAGCTACCTGTAGAAGATTGGTGGTGTTTTCCTGATCCTATCACTACCGCAGACAGCTAAATAAGCTACAAGTTAGTTTTTTGCTTTCTCTGCACAGTGTTCACCTAAAGCTACCTGTTGAAGGTTGGTGGTGTTTTTCTCATCCTATCACTACCACAGGCAACCAAATAAGCTGCAAGTTAGTTTTTTGCGAGCTCTGCACAGTGTTCACCTAAAGCTACCTGTAGAAGGTTGGTGGTGTTTTCCTGATCCGATCATTACCGCAGACAGCTAAATAAGCTACAAGTTGTTTTTTTGCGAGCTCTGCACAGAGTTCAGCTAAAGCTACCTGTAGAAGGTTGGTGGTGTTTTCCTGATCCTATCACTACTGCAGGCAGCTAAATAAGCTACAAATTAGTTTTTTGCAAGCTCTGCACAGTGTTCAGCTAAAGCTACCTGAAGAAGGTTGGTGGTGTTTTCCTGATCCTATCACTACCGCAATCAGCTAAATAATCTACAAGTTAGTTTTTTGCAAGCTCTGCACAGTGTTCACCTAAAGCTACCTGTAGAAGGTTGGTGGTGTTTTCCTGATCCTATCACTACTACTGGTAGCTAAGTAAGCTACAAGTTAGTTTTTTGCAAGCTTTGCACAGTGTTCACCTAAAGCTACTTGTAGAAGTTTGGTGGTGTTTTCCTGATCCTATCACTACTGCAGGCAGCTAAATAAGCCACAAGTTTGTTTTTTGCAAGCTTAGAACAGTGTTCAGCTAAAGTTACCTGTTGAAGGTTGGTGGTGTTTTCCTGATCCTATCACTACCGCAGGCAGCTAAATAAGCTACAAGTTAATTTTTTGCGAGCTCTGCACAGTGTTCAGCTAAAGCAACCTGTAGAAGGTTGGTGGTGTTTTCCATATCCTATCACTACCGCAATCAGCTAAATAATCTACAAGTTAGTTTTTTGCGAGCTCTGCACAGAGTTCAGCTAAAGCAACCTGTAGAAGGTTGGTGGTGTTTTCCTGATCCTATCACTACTGCAGGCAGCTAAATAAGCTACAAGTTAGTTTTTTGCGAGCTCTGCACAGTGTTCAGCTAAAGCTACCTGTAGAAGGTTGGTGGTGTTTTCCTGATCCTATCACTACCGCAGACAGCTAAATAAGCTACAAGTTAGCTTATTGCGAGCTCTGCACAGTGTTCACCTAAAGCTACCTGTAGAAGGTTGGTGGTGTTTTCCTGATCCGATCATTACCGCAGACAGCTAAATAAGCTACAAGTTGTTTTTTTGCAAGCTCTGCACAGTGTTCAGGTAAAGCTACCTGTAGAAGGTTGGTGGTGTTTTCCTGATCCTATCACTACCGCAGGCAGCTAAATAAGCTACAAGTTAGTTTTTTGCGAGCTCTGAACAGAGTGCAGCTAAAGAAAACTGTAGAAGGTTGGTGGTGTATTCCTGATCCTATCACTACCGCAATTAGCTAAATAATCTACAAGTTAGTATTTTGCAAGCTCTGCACAGTGTTCAGCTAAAGCTACCTGTAGAAGGTTGGTGGTGTTTTACTGATCCTATCACTACCGCAGACAGCTAAATAAGCTACAAGTTAGTTTTTTGCGAGCTCTGCACAGTGTTCAGCTAAAGCAACCTGTAGAAGGTTGGTGGTGTTTTCCTGATCCTATCACTACTGCAGGCAGCTAAATAAGCTACAAGTTAGTTTTTTGCGAGCTCTGCACAGTGTTCAGCTAAAGCTACCTGTAGAAGGTTGGTGGTGTTTTCCTGATCCTATCACTACTGCAGGCAGCTAAATAAGCTACAAGTTAGTTTTTTGCGAGCTCTGCACAGTGTTCAGCTAAAGCTACCTGTAGAAGGTTGGTGGTGTTTTCCTGATCCTATCACTACCGCAGACAGCTAAATAAGCTACAAGTTAGCTTATTGCAAGCTCTGCACAGTGTTCACCTAAAGCTACCTGTAGAAGGTTGGTGGTGTTTTCCTGATCCGATCATTACCGCAGACAGCTAAATAAGCTACAAGTTGTTTTTTTGCAAGCTCTGCATAGTGTTCAGGTAAAGCTACCTGTAGAAGGTTGGTGGTGTTTTCCTGATCCTATCATTACCGCATTCAGCTAAATAAGCTACAAGTTAGTTTTTTGCGAGCTCTGCACAGTGTTCAGCTAAAGCTTCCTGTAGAAGGTTGGTGGTGTTTTCCTGATCCTATCACTACCGCAGACAGCTAAATAAGCTACAACTTAGTTTTTTGTGAGCTCTGCACAGTGTTCAGCTAAAGCAACCTGCAGAAGGTTGGTGGTGTTTGCCTGATCCTATCTCTACCGCAGACAGCTAAATAAGCTACAAGTTGTTTTTTTGCAAGCTCTGCATAGTGTTCAGGTAAAGCTACCTGTAGAAGGTTGGTGGTGTTTTCCTGATCCTATCATTACCGCATTCAGCTAAATAAGCTACAAGTTAGTTTTTTGCGAGCTCTGCACAGTGTTCAGCTAAAGCAACCTGTAGAAGGTTGGTGGTGTTTTCCTGATCCTATCACTACCGCAATCAGCTAAATAATCTACAAGTTAGTTTTTTGCAAGCTCTGCACAGTGTTCAGCTTAACCTACCTGTAGAAGGTTGGTGGTGTTTTCCTGATCCTATCACTACCGCAGGCAGCTAAATAAGCTACAAGTTAGTTTTTTGCGAGCTCTGCACAGTGTTCAGCTAAAGCTACCTGTAGAAGTTTGGTGGTGTTTTCCTGATCCTATCACTACCGCAGGCAGCTAAATAAGCTACAAGTTAGTTTTTTGCGAGCTCTGCACAGTGTTCACCTAAAGCTACCTGTAGAAGTTTGGTGGTGTTTTCCTGATCCTATCACTACCGCAGGCAGCTAAAAAAGGCCACAAGTTAGTTTTTTGCAAGCTTAGAACAGTGTTCAGCTAAAGCTACCTGTTGAAGGTTGGTGATGTTTACCTGATCCTATCACTACCGCAGACAGCTAAATAAGCTACAAGTTAGTTTTTTGAGAGTTCTGCAAAGTGTTCACCTAAAGCTACCTGTAGAAGGTTGGTGGTATTTTCCTGAACCTATCACTACCGCAATCAGCTAAATAAGCTACAAGTTAGTTTTTTGCAAGCTTAGAACAGTGTTCAGCTAAAGCTACCTGTAGAAGGTAGGTGGTGTTTTCCTGATCCTATCACTACCGCAGACAGCTAAATAAGCTACAAGTTAGTTTTGTGCGTTCTCTGCACAGTGTTCAGCTAAAGCTACCTGTAGAAGTTTGGTGATGTTTTCCTGATCCTATCAATACCACAATCAGCTAATTAAGCTACAAGTTAGTTTTTTGCGAGCTCTGCACAGTGTTCACCTAAAGCTACCTGTAGAAGGTTGGTGGTGTTTTCCCTATCCTATCACTACCGCAGACAGCTAAATAAGCTACAAGTTAGTTTTGTGCGTTCTCTGCACAGTGTTCAGCTAAAGCTACCTGTAGAAGGTTGGTGGTGTTTTCCTGATCCTATCAATACCGCTGGCAGCTAAATAAGCTACAAGTTAGTTTTTTGCGAGCTCTGCACAGTGTTCAGCTAAAGCTACCTGTAGAAGATTGGTGGTGTTTTCCTGATCCTATCACTACCGCAGACAGCTAAGTAAGCTACAAGTTAGTTTTTTGCTTTCTCTGCACAGTGTTCACCTAAAGCTACCTGTTGAAGGTTGGTGGTGTTTTCCTGATCCTATCACTATCACAAGCAGCTAAATAAACTACAAGTTATTTTTTTGCAAGCTCTGCACAGTGTTCACCTAAAGCTACCTGTAGAAGGTTGGGGGTGTTTTCCTGATCCGATCATTACCGCAGACAGCTAAATAAGCTTCAAGTTGGTTTTTTGCAAGCTCTGCACAGTGTTCAGGTAAAGCTACCTGTAGAAGGTTGGTGGTGTTTTCCTGATCCTATCACTATCGCAGGCAGCTAAATAAGCTACAAGTTAGTTTTGTGCGAGCTCTGAACAGAGTTCAGCTAAAGCAACCTGTAGAAGGTTGGTGGTGTTTTCCTGATCCTATCACTACTGCAGGCAGCTAAATAAGCTACAAATTAGTTTTTTGCAAGCTCTGCACAGTGTTCAGCTAAAGCTACCTGTAGAAGGTTGGTGGTGTTTTCCTGATCCTTTCACTACCGCAGGCAGCTAAATAAGCTACAAGTTAGTTTTTTGCAAGCTCTGCACAGTGTTCAGCTAAAGCTACCTGTAGAAGGTTGATGGTGTTTTCCTGATCCTATCACTACCGCAAGCAGCTAAATAAGCTACAAGTTAGTTTTTTGCAAGCTCTGCACAGTGTTCAGGTAAAGCTACCTGTAGAAGGTTGGTGGTGTTTTCCTGATCCTATCACTACCGCAGACAGCTAAATAAGCTACAAGTTAGCCTATTGCGAGCTCTGCACAGTGTTCACCTAAAGCTACCTGTAGAAGGTTGGTGGTGTTTTCCTGATCCGATCATTACCGCAGACAGCTAAATAAGCTACAAGTTGTTTTTTTGCAAGCTCTGCACAGTGTTCAGGTAAAGCTACCTGTAGAAGGTTGGTGGTGTTTTCCTGATCCTATCACTACCGCAGGCAGCTAAATAAGCTACAAGTTAGTTTTTTGCGAGCTCTGAACAGAGTGCAGCTAAAGCAAACTGTAGAAGGTTGGTGGTGTATTCCTGATCCTATCACTACCGCAATTAGCTAAATAATCTACAAGTTATTATTTTGCAAGCTCTGCACAGTGTTCAGCTAAAGCTATCTGTATAAGGTTGGTGGTGTTTTCCTGATTATATCATTACAGCAGACAGCTAAATAAGCTACAAGTTATTTTTTTGCAAGCTCTGTACAGTGTTCAGCTAAAGCTACCTGTAGAAGGTTGGTGGTGTTTTACTGATCCTATCACTACCGCAGACAGCTAAATAAGCTACAAGTTGTTTTTTTGCACGCTATGCACAGTGTTCAGGTAAAGCTACCTGTAGAAGGTTGGTGGTGTTTTCCTGATCCTATCACTACCGCAGGCAGCTAAATAAGCTACAAGTTAGTTTTTTGTGAGCTCTGAACAGAGGGCAGCTAAAGCAAACTGTAGAAGGTTGGTGGTGTATTCCTGATCCTATCACTACCGCAATTAGCTAAATAATCTACAAGTTAGTTTTTTGCAAGCTCTGCACAGTGTTCAGCTAAAGCTATCTGTATAAGGTTGGTGGTGTTTTCCTGATTATATCATTACAGCAGACAGCTAAATAAGCTACAAGTTATTTTTTTGCAAGCTCTGTACAGTGTTCAGCTAAAGCTACCTGTAGAAGGTTGGTGGTGTTTTACTGATCCTATCACTACCGCAGACAGCTAAATAAGCTACAAGTTAGTTTTTTGCGAGCTCTGCACAGTTTTCAGCTAAAGCTACCTGTAGAAGGTTGGTGGTTGTTTTCCTGATACTATCATTACCGCATTCAGCTAAATAAGCTACAAGTTAGTTTTTTGCGAGCTCTGCACAGTGTTCACCTAAAGCTACCTGTAGAAGGTTGGTGGTGTTTTCCTGATCCTATCACTACCGCAAGCAGCTAAATAAGCTACAAGTTAGTTTTTACGAGCTCTGCACAGAGTTCAGCTAAAGCAACCTGTAGAAGGTTGGTGGTGTTTTCCTGATCCTATCACTACCGCAGACAGCTAAATAAGCTACAAGTTAGTTTTTTGCGAGCTCTGCACAGTGTTCAGCTAAAGCTACCTGTAGAAGGTTGGTGGTGTTTTCCTGATCCTATCATTACCGCTTTCAGCTAAATAAGCTACAAGTTAGTTTTTTGCGAGCTCTGCACAGTGTTCAAGTAAAGCTTCCTGTAGAAGGTTGGTGGTGTTTTCCTGATCCTATCACTACCGCAGACAGCTAAATAAGCTACAAGTTGGTTTTTTGCAAGCTCTGCACAGTGTTCAGCTAAAGCTACCTGTAGAAGGTTGGTGGTGTTTTCCTGATCCTTTCACTACCGCAGGCAGCTAAATAAGCTACAAGTTAGTTTTTTGCGAGCTCTGCACAGTGTTCAGCTAAAGCTACCTGTAGAAGGTTGGTGGTGTTTTCCTGATCCTATCGCTACCGCAGACAGCTAAATAAGCTACAAGTTAGCTTATTGCGAGCTCTGCACAGTGTTCACCTAAAGCTACCTGTAGAAGGTTGGTGGTGTTTTCCTGATCCGATCATTACCGCAGACAGCTAAATAAGCTACAAGTTGTTTTTTTGCACGCTATGCACAGTGTTCAGGTAAAGCTACCTGTAGAAGGTTGGTGGTGTTTTCCTGATCCTATCACTACCGCAGGCAGCTAAATAAGCTACAAGTTAGTTTTTTGTGAGCTCTGAACAGAGGGCAGCTAAAGCAAACTGTAGAAGGTTGGTGGTGTATTCCTGATCCTATCACTACCGCAATTAGCTAAATAATCTACAAGTTAGTTTTTTGCAAGCTCTGCACAGTGTTCAGCTAAAGCTATCTGTATAAGGTTGGTGGTGTTTTCCTGATTATATCATTACAGCAGACAGCTAAATAAGCTACAAGTTATTTTTTTGCAAGCTCTGTACAGTGTTCAGCTAAAGCTACCTGTAGAAGGTTGGTGGTGTTTTACTGATCCTATCACTACCGCAGGCAGCTAAATAAGCTACAAGTTAGTTTTTTGCGAGCTCTGCACAGTGTTCAGCTAAAGCTACCTGTAGAAGTTTGGTGGTGTTTTCCTGATCCTATCACTACCGCAGGCAGCTAAATAAGCCACAAGTTAGTTTTTTGCAAGCTTAGAACAGTGTTCAGCTAAAGCTACCTGTTGAAGGTTGGTGGTGTTTACCTGATCCTATCACTACCGCAGACAGCTAAATAAGCTACAAGTTAGTTTTGTGCGAGCTCTGCACAGTGTTCACCTAAAGCTACCTGTAGAAGGTTGGTGGTGTTTTCCTGATCCTATCACTACTGCAGGCAGCTAAATAAGCTACAAATTAGTTTTTTGCAAGCTCTGCACAGTGTTCAGCTAAAGCTACCTGTAGAAGGTTGGTGGTGTTTTCCTGATCCTTTCACTACCGCAGGCAGCTAAATAAGCTACAAGTTAGTTTTTTGCAAGCTCTGCACAGTGTTCAGCTAAAGCTACCTGTAGAAGGTTGGTGGTGTTTTCCTGATCCTATCACTACTGCAGGCAGCTAAATAAGCTACAAATTAGTTTTTTGCAAGCTCTGCACAGTGTTCAGCTAAAGCAACCTGTAGAAGGTTGGTGGTGTTTTCCTGATCCTATCACTACTGCAGGCAGCTAAATAAGCTACAAATTAGTTTTTTGCAATCTCTGCACAGGGTTCAGCTAAAGCTACCTGTAGAAGGTTGGTGATGTTTTCCTGATCCTATCACTACCGCAGATAGCTAAATAAGCTATAAGTTAGCTTATTGCGAGCTCTGCACAGTGTTCACCTAAAGCTACCTGTAGAAGGTTGGTGGTGTTTTCCTGATCCGATCATTACCGCAGACAGCTAAATTAGCTACAAGTTGTTTTTTTGCAAGCTCTGCACAGTGTTCAGGTAAAGCTACCTGTAGAAGGTTGGTGGTGTTTTCCTGATTCTATCACTACCGCAGGCAGCTAAATAAGCTACAAGTTAGTTTTTTGCGAGCTCTGAACAGAGTGCAGCTAAAGCAAACTGTAGAAGGTTGGTGGTGTATTCCTGATCCTATCACTACCGCAATTAGCAAAATAATCTACAATTTATTTTTTTGCAAGCTCTGCACAGTGTTCAGCTAAAGCTATCTGTATAAGGTTGGTGGTGTTTTCCTGATTATATCATTACAGCAGACAGCTAAATAAGCTACAAGTTATTTTTTTGCAAGCTCTGTACAGTGTTCAGCTAAAGCTACCTGTGGAAGGTTGGTGGTGTTTTACTGATCCTATCACTACCGCAGACAGCTAAATAAGCTACAAGTTAGTTTTTTGCGAGCTCTGCACAGTGTTCAGCTAAAGCTACCTGTAGAAGGTTGGTGGTGTTTTCCTGATCCTATCATTACCGCATTCAGCTAAATAAGCTACAAGTTAGTTTTTTGCGAGCTCTGCACAGTGTTCAGCTAAAGCTTCCTGTAGAAGGTTGGTGGTGTTTTCCTGATCCTATCACTACCGCAGACAGCTAAATAAGCTACAACTTAGTTTTTTGCGAGCTCTGCACAGTGTTCAGCTAAAGCAACCTGTAGAAGGTTGGTGGTGTTTTCCTGATCCTATCACTACCGCAATCAGCTAAATAATCTACAAGTTAGTTTTTTGCAAGCTCTGCACAGTGTTCAGCTTAGCCTACCTGTAGAAGGTTGGTGGTGTTTTCCTGATCCTATCACTACTGCTGGTAGCTAAATAAGCTACAAGTTAGTTTTTTGCAAGCTCTGCACAGTGTTCAGCTAAAGCTACCTGTTGAAGGTTGGTTGTGTTTTCCTGATCCTATCACTACCGCAGACAGCTAAATAAGCTACAAGTTAGTTTTTTGAGAGTTCTGCAAAGTGTTCACCTAAAGCTACCTGTAGAAGGTTGGTGGTGTTTTCCTGATCCTATCACTACCGCAATCAGCTAAATAAGCTACAAGTTAGTTTTTTGCAAGCTTAGAACAGTGTTCAGCTAAAGCTACCAGTAGAAGGTTGGTGGTGTTTTCCTGATCCTATCACTACCGCAGACAGCTAAATAAGCTACAAGTTAATTTTTTGCGAGCTCTGCACAGTGTTCAGCTAAAGCAACCTGTAGAATGTTAGTGGTGTTTTCCTGATCCTATCACTACCGCAATCAGCTAAAAAAGCTACAAGTTAGTTTTTTGCAAGCTCTGCACAGTGTTCAGCTAAAGCTACCTGTAGAAGTTTGGTGGTGTTTTCCTGATGCTATCACTACCGCAGGCAGCTAAATAAGCCACAAGTTAGTTTTTTGCAAGCTTAGAACAGTGTTCAGCTAAAGCTACCTGTAGAAGGTTGGTGGTGTTTTCCTGATCCTATCACTACCGCAGACAGCTAAATAAGCTACAAGTTAGTTTTTTGTGAGCTCTGCACAGTGTTCAGCTAAAGCTACCTGTAGAAGGTTGGTGGTGTTTTCCTGATTCTATCACTACCACAGGCAGCTAAATAAGCTACAAGTTAGTTTTTTGTGAGCTCTGCACAGTTTTCCACTAAAGCTACCTGTAGAAGGTTGGTGGTGTTTTCCCTATCCTATCACTACCGCAGACAGCTAAATAAGCTACAAGTTAGTTTTTTGCGTTCTCTGCACAGTGTTCAGCTAAAGCTACCTGTAGAAGGTTGGTGGTGTTTTCCTGATCCTATCAATACCGCTGGCAGCTAAATAAGCTACAAGTTAGTTTTTTGCAAGCTCTGCACAGTGTTCAGCTAAAGCTACCTGTAGAAGATTGGTGGTGTTTTCCTGATCCTATCACTACCGCAGACAGCTAAATAAGCTACAAGTTAGTTTTTTGCTTTCTCTGCACACTGTTCACCTAAAGCTACCTGTTGAAGGTTGGTGGTGTTTTTCTCATCCTATCACTACCGCAGGCAACCAAATAAGCTGCAAGATAGTTTTTTGCGAGCTCTGCACAGTGTTCACCTAAAGCTACCTGTAGAAGGTTGGTGGTGTTTTCCTGATCCGATCATTACCGCAGACAGCTAAATAAGCTACAAGTTGTTTTTTTGCAAGCTCTGCATAGTGTTCAGGTAAAGCTACCTGTAGAAGGTTGGTGGTGTTTTCCTGATCCTATCACTACCGCAGACAGCTAAATAACCTACAAGTTAGTTTTTTGCGAGCTCTGCACAGTCTTCAGCTAAAGCTACCTGTAGAAGGTTGGTGGTGTTTTCCTGATCCTATCACTACCGCAAGCAGCTAAATAAGCTACAAGTTAGTTTTTTGCGAGCTCTGCACAGAGTTCAGCTAAAGCAACCTTTAGAAGGTTGGTGGTGTTTTCCTGATCCTATCACTACTGCAGGCAGCTAAATAAGCTACAAATTAGTTTTTTGCAAGCTCTGCACAGTGTTCAGCTAAAGCTACCTGAAGAAGGTTGGTGGTGTTTTCCTGATCCTATCACTACCGCAGACAGCTAAATAAGCTACAAGTTAGCTTATTGCGAGCTCTGCACAGTGTTCACCTAAAGCTACCTGTAGAAGGTTGGTGGTGTTTTCCTGATCCGATCATTACCGCAGACAGCTAAATAAGCTACAAGTTGTTTTTTTGCAAGCTCTGCACAGTGTTCAGGTAAAGCTACCTGTAGAAGGTTGGTGGTGTTTTCCTGATCCTATCACTACCGCAATCAGCTAAATAAGCTACAAGTTACTTTTTTGCAAGCTCTGCACAGTGTTCAGCTAAAGCTATCTGTATAAGGTTGGTGGTGTTTTCCTGATCCTATCATTACCGCAGACAGCTAAATAAGCTACAAGTTCGTTTTTTGCGAGCTCTGCACAGTGTTCAGCTAAAGCTACCTGTAGAAGGTTGGTGGTGTTTTCCTGATTCTATCACTACCACAGGCAGCTAAATAAGCTACAAGTTAGTTTTTTGTGAGCTCTGCACAGTGTTCAGCTAAAGCTACCTGTAGAAGGTTGGTGGTGTTTTCCCTATCCTATCACTACCGCAGACAGCTAAATAAGCTACAAGTTAGTTTTTTGCGTTCTCTGCACAGTGTTCAGCTAAAGCTACCTGTAGAAGATTGGTGGTGTTTTCCTGATCCTATCACTACCGCAGACAGCTAAATAAGCTACAAGTTAGTTTTTTGCTTTCTCTGCACAGTGTTCACCTAAAGCTACCTGTTGAAGGTTGGTGGTGTTTTTCTCATCCTATCACTACCACAGGCAACCAAATAAGCTGCAAGTTAGTTTTTTGCGAGCTCTGCACAGTGTTCACCTAAAGCTACCTGTAGAAGGTTGGTGGTGTTTTCCTGATCCGATCATTACCGCAGACAGCTAAATAAGCTACAAGTTGTTTTTTTGCGAGCTCTGCACAGAGTTCAGCTAAAGCTACCTGTAGAAGGTTGGTGGTGTTTTCCTGATCCTATCACTACTGCAGGCAGCTAAATAAGCTACAAATTAGTTTTTTGCAAGCTCTGCACAGTGTTCAGCTAAAGCTACCTGAAGAAGGTTGGTGGTGTTTTCCTGATCCTATCACTACCGCAATCAGCTAAATAATCTACAAGTTAGTTTTTTGCAAGCTCTGCACAGTGTTCACCTAAAGCTACCTGTAGAAGGTTGGTGGTGTTTTCCTGATCCTATCACTACTACTGGTAGCTAAGTAAGCTACAAGTTAGTTTTTTGCAAGCTTTGCACAGTGTTCACCTAAAGCTACTTGTAGAAGTTTGGTGGTGTTTTCCTGATCCTATCACTACTGCAGGCAGCTAAATAAGCCACAAGTTTGTTTTTTGCAAGCTTAGAACAGTGTTCAGCTAAAGTTACCTGTTGAAGGTTGGTGGTGTTTTCCTGATCCTATCACTACCGCAGGCAGCTAAATAAGCTACAAGTTAATTTTTTGCGAGCTCTGCACAGTGTTCAGCTAAAGCAACCTGTAGAAGGTTGGTGGTGTTTTCCATATCCTATCACTACCGCAATCAGCTAAATAATCTACAAGTTAGTTTTTTGCGAGCTCTGCACAGAGTTCAGCTAAAGCAACCTGTAGAAGGTTGGTGGTGTTTTCCTGATCCTATCACTACTGCAGGCAGCTAAATAAGCTACAAGTTAGTTTTTTGCGAGCTCTGCACAGTGTTCAGCTAAAGCTACCTGTAGAAGGTTGGTGGTGTTTTCCTGATCCTATCACTACCGCAGACAGCTAAATAAGCTACAAGTTAGCTTATTGCGAGCTCTGCACAGTGTTCACCTAAAGCTACCTGTAGAAGGTTGGTGGTGTTTTCCTGATCCGATCATTACCGCAGACAGCTAAATAAGCTACAAGTTGTTTTTTTGCAAGCTCTGCACAGTGTTCAGGTAAAGCTACCTGTAGAAGGTTGGTGGTGTTTTCCTGATCCTATCACTACCGCAGGCAGCTAAATAAGCTACAAGTTAGTTTTTTGCGAGCTCTGAACAGAGTGCAGCTAAAGAAAACTGTAGAAGGTTGGTGGTGTATTCCTGATCCTATCACTACCGCAATTAGCTAAATAATCTACAAGTTAGTATTTTGCAAGCTCTGCACAGTGTTCAGCTAAAGCTACCTGTAGAAGGTTGGTGGTGTTTTACTGATCCTATCACTACCGCAGACAGCTAAATAAGCTACAAGTTAGTTTTTTGCGAGCTCTGCACAGTGTTCAGCTAAAGCAACCTGTAGAAGGTTGGTGGTGTTTTCCTGATCCTATCACTACTGCAGGCAGCTAAATAAGCTACAAGTTAGTTTTTTGCGAGCTCTGCACAGTGTTCAGCTAAAGCTACCTGTAGAAGGTTGGTGGTGTTTTCCTGATCCTATCACTACTGCAGGCAGCTAAATAAGCTACAAGTTAGTTTTTTGCGAGCTCTGCACAGTGTTCAGCTAAAGCTACCTGTAGAAGGTTGGTGGTGTTTTCCTGATCCTATCACTACCGCAGACAGCTAAATAAGCTACAAGTTAGCTTATTGCAAGCTCTGCACAGTGTTCACCTAAAGCTACCTGTAGAAGGTTGGTGGTGTTTTCCTGATCCGATCATTACCGCAGACAGCTAAATAAGCTACAAGTTGTTTTTTTGCAAGCTCTGCATAGTGTTCAGGTAAAGCTACCTGTAGAAGGTTGGTGGTGTTTTCCTGATCCTATCATTACCGCATTCAGCTAAATAAGCTACAAGTTAGTTTTTTGCGAGCTCTGCACAGTGTTCAGCTAAAGCTTCCTGTAGAAGGTTGGTGGTGTTTTCCTGATCCTATCACTACCGCAGACAGCTAAATAAGCTACAACTTAGTTTTTTGTGAGCTCTGCACAGTGTTCAGCTAAAGCAACCTGCAGAAGGTTGGTGGTGTTTGCCTGATCCTATCTCTACCGCAGACAGCTAAATAAGCTACAAGTTGTTTTTTTGCAAGCTCTGCATAGTGTTCAGGTAAAGCTACCTGTAGAAGGTTGGTGGTGTTTTCCTGATCCTATCATTACCGCATTCAGCTAAATAAGCTACAAGTTAGTTTTTTGCGAGCTCTGCACAGTGTTCAGCTAAAGCAACCTGTAGAAGGTTGGTGGTGTTTTCCTGATCCTATCACTACCGCAATCAGCTAAATAATCTACAAGTTAGTTTTTTGCAAGCTCTGCACAGTGTTCAGCTTAACCTACCTGTAGAAGGTTGGTGGTGTTTTCCTGATCCTATCACTACCGCAGGCAGCTAAATAAGCTACAAGTTAGTTTTTTGCGAGCTCTGCACAGTGTTCAGCTAAAGCTACCTGTAGAAGTTTGGTGGTGTTTTCCTGATCCTATCACTACCGCAGGCAGCTAAATAAGCTACAAGTTAGTTTTTTGCGAGCTCTGCACAGTGTTCACCTAAAGCTACCTGTAGAAGTTTGGTGGTGTTTTCCTGATCCTATCACTACCGCAGGCAGCTAAAAAAGGCCACAAGTTAGTTTTTTGCAAGCTTAGAACAGTGTTCAGCTAAAGCTACCTGTTGAAGGTTGGTGATGTTTACCTGATCCTATCACTACCGCAGACAGCTAAATAAGCTACAAGTTAGTTTTTTGAGAGTTCTGCAAAGTGTTCACCTAAAGCTACCTGTAGAAGGTTGGTGGTATTTTCCTGAACCTATCACTACCGCAATCAGCTAAATAAGCTACAAGTTAGTTTTTTGCAAGCTTAGAACAGTGTTCAGCTAAAGCTACCTGTAGAAGGTAGGTGGTGTTTTCCTGATCCTATCACTACCGCAGACAGCTAAATAAGCTACAAGTTAGTTTTGTGCGTTCTCTGCACAGTGTTCAGCTAAAGCTACCTGTAGAAGTTTGGTGATGTTTTCCTGATCCTATCAATACCACAATCAGCTAATTAAGCTACAAGTTAGTTTTTTGCGAGCTCTGCACAGTGTTCACCTAAAGCTACCTGTAGAAGGTTGGTGGTGTTTTCCCTATCCTATCACTACCGCAGACAGCTAAATAAGCTACAAGTTAGTTTTGTGCGTTCTCTGCACAGTGTTCAGCTAAAGCTACCTGTAGAAGGTTGGTGGTGTTTTCCTGATCCTATCAATACCGCTGGCAGCTAAATAAGCTACAAGTTAGTTTTTTGCGAGCTCTGCACAGTGTTCAGCTAAAGCTACCTGTAGAAGATTGGTGGTGTTTTCCTGATCCTATCACTACCGCAGACAGCTAAGTAAGCTACAAGTTAGTTTTTTGCTTTCTCTGCACAGTGTTCACCTAAAGCTACCTGTTGAAGGTTGGTGGTGTTTTCCTGATCCTATCACTATCACAAGCAGCTAAATAAACTACAAGTTATTTTTTTGCAAGCTCTGCACAGTGTTCACCTAAAGCTACCTGTAGAAGGTTGGGGGTGTTTTCCTGATCCGATCATTACCGCAGACAGCTAAATAAGCTTCAAGTTGGTTTTTTGCAAGCTCTGCACAGTGTTCAGGTAAAGCTACCTGTAGAAGGTTGGTGGTGTTTTCCTGATCCTATCACTACTGCAGGCAGCTAAATAAGCTACAAATTAGTTTTTTGCAAGCTCTGCACAGTGTTCAGCTAAAGCTACCTGTAGAAGGTTGGTGGTGTTTTCCTGATCCTTTCACTACCGCAGGCAGCTAAATAAGCTACAAGTTAGTTTTTTGCAAGCTCTGCACAGTGTTCAGCTAAAGCTACCTGTAGAAGGTTGATGGTGTTTTCCTGATCCTATCACTACCGCAAGCAGCTAAATAAGCTACAAGTTAGTTTTTTGCAAGCTCTGCACAGTGTTCAGGTAAAGCTACCTGTAGAAGGTTGGTGGTGTTTTCCTGATCCTATCACTACCGCAGACAGCTAAATAAGCTACAAGTTAGCCTATTGCGAGCTCTGCACAGTGTTCACCTAAAGCTACCTGTAGAAGGTTGGTGGTGTTTTCCTGATCCGATCATTACCGCAGACAGCTAAATAAGCTACAAGTTGTTTTTTTGCAAGCTCTGCACAGTGTTCAGGTAAAGCTACCTGTAGAAGGTTGGTGGTGTTTTCCTGATCCTATCACTACCGCAGGCAGCTAAATAAGCTACAAGTTAGTTTTTTGCGAGCTCTGAACAGAGTGCAGCTAAAGCAAACTGTAGAAGGTTGGTGGTGTATTCCTGATCCTATCACTACCGCAATTAGCTAAATAATCTACAAGTTATTATTTTGCAAGCTCTGCACAGTGTTCAGCTAAAGCTATCTGTATAAGGTTGGTGGTGTTTTCCTGATTATATCATTACAGCAGACAGCTAAATAAGCTACAAGTTATTTTTTTGCAAGCTCTGTACAGTGTTCAGCTAAAGCTACCTGTAGAAGGTTGGTGGTGTTTTACTGATCCTATCACTACCGCAGACAGCTAAATAAGCTACAAGTTGTTTTTTTGCACGCTATGCACAGTGTTCAGGTAAAGCTACCTGTAGAAGGTTGGTGGTGTTTTCCTGATCCTATCACTACCGCAGGCAGCTAAATAAGCTACAAGTTAGTTTTTTGTGAGCTCTGAACAGAGGGCAGCTAAAGCAAACTGTAGAAGGTTGGTGGTGTATTCCTGATCCTATCACTACCGCAATTAGCTAAATAATCTACAAGTTAGTTTTTTGCAAGCTCTGCACAGTGTTCAGCTAAAGCTATCTGTATAAGGTTGGTGGTGTTTTCCTGATTATATCATTACAGCAGACAGCTAAATAAGCTACAAGTTATTTTTTTGCAAGCTCTGTACAGTGTTCAGCTAAAGCTACCTGTAGAAGGTTGGTGGTGTTTTACTGATCCTATCACTACCGCAGACAGCTAAATAAGCTACAAGTTAGTTTTTTGCGAGCTCTGCACAGTTTTCAGCTAAAGCTACCTGTAGAAGGTTGGTGGTTGTTTTCCTGATACTATCATTACCGCATTCAGCTAAATAAGCTACAAGTTAGTTTTTTGCGAGCTCTGCACAGTGTTCACCTAAAGCTACCTGTAGAAGGTTGGTGGTGTTTTCCTGATCCTATCACTACCGCAAGCAGCTAAATAAGCTACAAGTTAGTTTTTACGAGCTCTGCACAGAGTTCAGCTAAAGCAACCTGTAGAAGGTTGGTGGTGTTTTCCTGATCCTATCACTACCGCAGACAGCTAAATAAGCTACAAGTTAGTTTTTTGGGAGCTCTGCACAGTGTTCAGCTAAAGCTACCTGTAGAAGGTTGGTGGTGTTTTCCTGATCCTATCATTACCGCTTTCAGCTAAATAAGCTACAAGTTAGTTTTTTGCGAGCTCTGCACAGTGTTCAAGTAAAGCTTCCTGTAGAAGGTTGGTGGTGTTTTCCTGATCCTATCACTACCGCAGACAGCTAAATAAGCTACAAGTTGGTTTTTTGCAAGCTCTGCACAGTGTTCAGCTAAAGCTACCTGTAGAAGGTTGGTGGTGTTTTCCTGATCCTTTCACTACCGCAGGCAGCTAAATAAGCTACAAGTTAGTTTTTTGCGAGCTCTGCACAGTGTTCAGCTAAAGCTACCTGTAGAAGGTTGGTGGTGTTTTCCTGATCCTATCGCTACCGCAGACAGCTAAATAAGCTACAAGTTAGCTTATTGCGAGCTCTGCACAGTGTTCACCTAAAGCTACCTGTAGAAGGTTGGTGGTGTTTTCCTGATCCGATCATTACCGCAGACAGCTAAATAAGCTACAAGTTGTTTTTTTGCACGCTATGCACAGTGTTCAGGTAAAGCTACCTGTAGAAGGTTGGTGGTGTTTTCCTGATCCTATCACTACCGCAGGCAGCTAAATAAGCTACAAGTTAGTTTTTTGTGAGCTCTGAACAGAGGGCAGCTAAAGCAAACTGTAGAAGGTTGGTGGTGTATTCCTGATCCTATCACTACCGCAATTAGCTAAATAATCTACAAGTTAGTTTTTTGCAAGCTCTGCA
The DNA here is from genome assembly GCA_037952925.1 of Lithobates clamitans. Classification (NCBI taxonomy): domain Eukaryota; kingdom Metazoa; phylum Chordata; class Amphibia; order Anura; family Ranidae; genus Lithobates; species Lithobates clamitans. The sequence continues at coordinate 1,077,785 of JBBGZY010000801.1, forward strand.
CAGTGTTCAGCTAAAGCTATCTGTATAAGGTTGGTGGTGTTTTCCTGATTATATCATTACAGCAGACAGCTAAATAAGCTACAAGTTATTTTTTTGCAAGCTCTGTACAGTGTTCAGCTAAAGCTACCTGTAGAAGGTTGGTGGTGTTTTACTGATCCTATCACTACCGCAGGCAGCTAAATAAGCTACAAGTTAGTTTTTTGCGAGCTCTGCACAGTGTTCAGCTAAAGCTACCTGTAGAAGTTTGGTGGTGTTTTCCTGATCCTATCACTACCGCAGGCAGCTAAATAAGCCACAAGTTAGTTTTTTGCAAGCTTAGAACAGTGTTCAGCTAAAGCTACCTGTTGAAGGTTGGTGGTGTTTACCTGATCCTATCACTACCGCAGACAGCTAAATAAGCTACAAGTTAGTTTTGTGCGAGCTCTGCACAGTGTTCACCTAAAGCTACCTGTAGAAGGTTGGTGGTGTTTTCCTGATCCTATCACTACTGCAGGCAGCTAAATAAGCTACAAATTAGTTTTTTGCAAGCTCTGCACAGTGTTCAGCTAAAGCTACCTGTAGAAGGTTGGTGGTGTTTTCCTGATCCTATCACTACCGCAGACAGCTAAATAAGCTACAAGTTAGTTTTTTGCGAGCTCTGCACAGTTTTCAGCTAAAGCTACCTGTAGAAGGTTGGTGGTTGTTTTCCTGATACTATCATTACCGCATTCAGCTAAATAAGCTACAAGTTAGTTTTTTGCGAGCTCTGCACAGTGTTCAGCTAAAGCTTCCTGTAGAAGGTTGGTGGTGTTTTCCTGATCCTATCACTACCGCAAGCAGCTAAATAAGCTACAAGTTAGTTTTTACGAGCTCTGCACAGTGTTCAGCTAAAGCTACCTGTAGAAGGTTGGTGGTGTTTTCCTGATCCTATCACTACCGCAGACAGCTAAATAAGCTACAAGTTATCTTATTGCGAGCTCTACTCAGTGTTCACCTAAAGCTACCTGTAGAAGGTTGGTGGTGTTTTCCTGATCCGATCATTACCGCAGACAGCTAAATAAGCTACAAGTTGTTTTTTTGCACGCTATGCACAGTGTTCAGGTAAAGCTACCTGTAGAAGGTTGGTGGTGTTTTCCTGATCCTATCACTACCGCAGGCAGCTAAATAAGCTACAAGTTAGTTTTTTGTGAGCTCTGAACAGAGGGCAGCTAAAGCAAACTGTAGAAGGTTGGTGGTGTATTCCTGATCCTATCACTACCGCAATTAGCTAAATAATCTACAAGTTAGTTTTTTGCAAGCTCTGCACAGTGTTCAGCTAAAGCTATCTGTATAAGGTTGGTGGTGTTTTCCTGATTATATCATTACAGCAGACAGCTAAATAAGCTACAAGTTATTTTTTTGCAAGCTCTGTACAGTGTTCAGCTAAAGCTACCTGTAGAAGGTTGGTGGTATTTTACTGATCCTATCACTACCGCAGACAGCTAAATAAGCTACAAGTTAGTTTTTTGCGAGCTCTGCACAGTGTTCAAGTAAAGCTTCCTGTAGAAGGTTGGTGGTGTTTTCCTGATCCTATCACTACCGCAGACAGCTAAATAAGCTACAACTTAGTTTTTTGCGAGCTCTGCACAGTGTTCAGCTAAAGCAACCTGTAGAAGGTTGGTGGTGTTTTCCTGATCCTATCACTACCACAATCAGCTAAATAATCTACAAGTTAGTTTTTTGCAAGCTCTGCACAGTGTTCATCTTAACCTACCTGTAGAAGGTTTCTGGTGTTTTCCTGATCCTATCACTACCGCAGGCAGCTAAATAAGCTACAAGTTAGTTTTTTGCGAGCTCTGCACAGTGTTCAGCTAAAGCTACCTGTAGAAGGTTGGTGGTGTTTTCCTGATCCTATCACTACCGCAGGCAGCTAAATAAGCTACAAGTTAGTTTTTTGCGAGCTCTGCACAGTGTTCACCTAAAGCTACCTATAGAAGTTTGGTGGTGTTTTCCTGATCCTATCACTACCGCAGGCAGCTAAATAAGCCACAAGTTAGTTTTTTGCAAGCTTAGAACAGTGTTCAGCTAAAGCTACCTGTTGAAGGTTGGTGGTGTTTACCTGATCCTATCACTACCGCAGACAGCTAAATAAGCTACAAGTTAGTTTTTTGAGAGTTCTGCAAAGTGTTCACCTAAAGCTACCTGTAGAAGGTTGGTGGTATTTTCCTGAACCTATCACTACCGCAATCAGCTAAATAAGCTACAAGTTAGTTTTTTGCAAGCTTAGAACAGTGTTCAGCTAAAGCTACCAGTAGAAGGTTGGTGGTGTTTTCCTGATTCTATCACTACCGCAGACAGCTAAATAAGCTACAAGTTAGTTTTTTGCGAGCTCTGCACAGTGTTCAGCTGAAGCTACCTGTAGAAGGTAGGTGGTGTTTTCCTGATCCTATCACTACCGCAATCAGCTAATTAAGCTACAAGTTAGTTTTTTGAGAGCTCTGCACAGTGTTCACCTAAAGCTACCTGTAGAAGGTTGGTGGTGTTTTCCCTATCCTATCACTACCGCAGACAGCTAAATAAGCTACAAGTTAGTTTTGTGCGTTCTCTGCACAGTGTTCAGCTAAAGCTACCTGTAGAAGGTTAGTGGTGTTTTCCTGATCCTATCAATACCGCTGGCAGCTAAATAAGCTACAAGTTAGTTTTTTGCAAGCTCTGCACAGTGTTCAGCTAAAGCTACCTGTAGAAGATTGGTGGTGTTTTCCTGATCCTATCACTACCGCAGACAGCTAAATAAGCTACAAGTTAGTTTTTTGCTTTCTCTGCACAGTGTTCACCTAAAGCTACCTGTTGAAGGTTGGTGGTGTTTTCCTGATCCTATCACTACCGCGGGCAGCTAAATAAACTACAAGTTATTTTTTTGCAAGCTCTGCACAGTGTTCACCTAAAGCTACCTGTAGAATGTTGGTGGTGTTTTTCTCATCCTATCACTACCGCAGGCAGCTAAATAAGCTACAAGTTAGTTTTTTGCGAGCTCAGCACAGTGTTCACCTAAAGCTACCTGTAGAAGGTTGGGGGTGTTTTCCTGATCCTATCACTACCGCAGACAGCTAAATAACCTACAAGTTAGTTTTTTGCGAGCTCTGCACAGTCTTCAGCTAAAGCTACCTGTAGAAGGTTGGTGGTGTTTTCCTGATCCTATTACTACCGCAGGCAGCTAAATAAGCTACAAGTTATTTTTGTGTGAGCTCTGCACAGTGTTCAGCTAAAGCTAACTGTAGAAGGTTGGTGGTGTTTTCCTGATCCTATCACTACCGCAAGCAACTAAATAAGCTACAACTTAGTTTTTTGCGAGCTCTTCACAGTGTTCAGCTAAAGCTACCTGTAGAAGGTTGGTGGTGTTTTCCTGATCCTATTTCTACCGCAGTCAGCTAAATAAGCAACAAGTTAGTTTTTTGCGAGCTCTGCCCAGTGTTCAGCTAAAGCAACCTGTAGAAGGTTGGTGGTGTTTTCATGATCCTATCACTACCGCAATCAGCTAAATAATCTACAAGTTATTTTTTTGCAAGCTCTGCACAGTGTTCAGCTTAAACTACCTGTAGAAGGTTGGTGGTGTTTTCATGATCCTATCACTACTGCTGGTAGCTAAATAAGCTACAAGTTAGTTTTTTGCAAGCTCTGCACAGTGTTCAGCTAAAGCTACCTGTAGAAGTTTGGTGGTGTTTTCCTGATCCTATCACTACCGCAGGCAGCTAAATAAGCTACAAGTTAGTTTTTTGCGAGCTCTGCACAGTGTTCAGCTAATGCCGCGTACACATGGTCGGACTTTTCATCTACAAAAGTCCGACAGCCTGTCCGACAGACTTTCGGAGGACTTTCGGCGGACTTGCGGCAGACTTGCGGCAGACTTTCTAACGAACAGACTTGCCTACACACGACCACACAAAAGTCCGACGGATTTGTACGTGATGATGTACACCGGACTAAAATAAGGAAGTTGATAGCCAGTAGCCAATAGCTGCCCTAGCGTGGGTTTTTGTCCGTAGGACTAGCATACAGACGAGCGGACTTCGGGGTCCGTCGTAGTTACGACGTAAAGATTTGAAGCATGTTTCAAATCTAAAGTACGTTGGATTTGAGGCTAAAAAAGTATGTTGAAAGTCCGAAGAAGCCCACACACGATCGGATTACCAGCCAGCTTTAGTCCGTCAGTGTCCGTTGGACTTTTAGCTGAAAAGTCCGAACGTGTGTACGCGGCATAAAGCTACCTGTAGAAGTTTGGTGGTGTTTTCCTGATCCTATCACTACCGCAGGCAGCTAAATAAGCTACAAGTTAGTTTTTTGCGAGCTCTGCACAGTGTTCACCTAAAGCTACCTATAGAAGTTTGGTGGTGTTTACCTGATCCTATCACTACCGCAATCAGCTAAAAAAGCTACAAGTTAGTTTTTTGCGAGCTCTGCACAGTGTTCACCTAAAGCTACCTGTATAAGGTTGGTGGTGTTTTCCTGATTATATCATTACAGCAGACAGCTAAATAAGCTACAAGTTATTTTTTTGCAAGCTCTGCACAGTGTTCAGCTAAAGCTACCTGTAGAAGGGTTGGTTGTGTTTTACTGATCCTATCACTACCGCAGACAGCTAAATAGGCTACAAGATATTTTTTTGCAAGCTCTGCACAGTGTTCAGCTAAAGCTACCTGTAGAAGGTTGGTGGTGTTTTCCTGATCCTATCACTTCCGCAATCAGCTAAATAATCTACAAGTTAGTTTTTTGCAAGCTCTGCACAGTGTTCAGCTTAACCTACCTGTAGAAGGTTGGTGGTGTTTTCCTAAACCTATCACTACTGCTGGTAGCTAAATAAGCTACAAATTAGTTTTTTGCAAGCTCTGCACAGTGTTCAGCTAAAGCTACCTATAGAAGTTTGGTGGTGTTTTCCTGATCCTATCACTACCGCAAGCAGCTAAATAAGCTACAAGTTAGTTTTTTGCGAGCTCTGCACAGTGTTCACCTAACGCTACCTGTAGAAGTTTGGTGGTGTTTTCCTGATCCTATCACTACCGCAATCAGCTAAAAAAGCTACAAGTTAGTTTTTTGCGAGCTCTGCACAGTGTTCACCCAAAGCTACCTGTAGAAGGTTGGTGGTGTTTTCCTGTTCCTTTCACTACTGCTGGCAGCTAAATAAGCTACAAGTTAGTTTTTTGCAAGCTCTGCACAGTGTTCAGCTAAAGCTACCTATAGAAGTTTGGTGGTGTTTTCCTGATCCTATCACTACCGCAATCAGCTAAAAAAGCTACAAGTTAGTTTTTTGCGAGCTCTGCACAGTGTTCACCTAAAGCTACCTGTAGAAGGTTGGTGGTGTTTTCCTGTTCCTTTCACTACTGCTGGCAGCTAAATAAGCTACAAGTTAGTTTTTTGCAAGCTCTGCACAGTGTTCCGCTAAAGCTACCTGTAGAAGGTTGGGGGTGTTTTCCCTATCCTATCACTACCGCAGACAGCTAAATAAGCTACAAGTTAGTTTTTTGCGTTCTCTGCACAGTGTTCCCCTAAAGCTACCTGTTGAAAGTTGGTGGTGTTTTTCTGATCCTATCACTACCGCAAGCAGCTAAATAAGCTGCAAGCAAGTTTTTTGCGAGCTCTGCACAGTGTTCACCTAAAGCTACCTGTACAAGGTTGGTGGTGTTTTCCTGATCAGATCATTACCGCAGACAGCTAAATAAGCTACAAGTTGTTTTTTTGTGAGCTCTGCACAGTGTTCAGGCAAAGCTACCTGTAGAAGGTTGGTGGTGTTTTCCTGATCCTATCACTACCGCAGACAGCTAAATAAGCTACAAGTTAGTTTTTTGCGAGCTCTGCACAGTGTTCCGCTAAAGCTACCTGTAGAAGGTTGGGGGTGTTTTCCTGATCCTATCACTACCGCAGGCAGCTAAATAAGCTACAAGTTAGTTTTTTGCGAGCTCTGCACAGAGTGCAGCTAAAGCAAACTGTAGAAGGTTGGTGGTGTATTCCTGATCCTTTCACTACCGCAATCAGCTAAATAAGCTACAAGTTAGTTTTTTGCAAGCTCTGCACAGTGTTCAGCTAAAGCTACCTGTATAAGGTTGGTGGTGTTTTCCTGATTATATCATTACAGCAGACAGCTAAATAAGCTACAAGTTAGTTTTTTGCGAGCTCAGCACAGTGTTCACCTAAAGCTACCTGTAGAAGGTTGGGGGTGTTTTCCTGATCCGATCATTACCGCAGACAGCTAAATAAGCTACAAGTTGTTTTTTTGCAAGCTCTGCACAGTGTTCAGGTAAAGCTACCTGTAGAAGGTTGGTGGTGTTTTCCTGATCCTATCACTACCGCAGACAGCTAAATAACCTACAAGTTAGTTTTTTGCGAGCTCTGCACAGTCTTCAGCTAAAGCTACCTGTAGAAGGTTGGTGGTGTTTTCCTGATCCTATTACTACCGCAGGCAGCTAAATAAGCTACAAGTTATTTTTGTGTGAGCTCTGCACAGTGTTCAGCTAAAGCTAACTGTAGAAGGTTGGTGGTGTTTTCCTGATCCTATCACTACCGCAAGCAACTAAATAAGCTACAACTTAGTTTTTTGCGAGCTCTTCACAGTGTTCAGCTAAAGCTACCTGTAGAAGGTTGGTGGTGTTTTCCTGATCCTATTTCTACCGCAGTCAGCTAAATAAGCAACAAGTTAGTTTTTTGCGAGCTCTGCCCAGTGTTCAGCTAAAGCAACCTGTAGAAGGTTGGTGGTGTTTTCATGATCCTATCACTACCGCAATCAGCTAAATAATCTACAAGTTATTTTTTTGCAAGCTCTGCACAGTGTTCAGCTTAACCTACCTGTAGAAGGTTGGTGGTGTTTTCCTGATCCTATCACTACTGCTGGTAGCTAAATAAGCTACAAGTTAGTTTTTTGCAAGCTCTGCACAGTGTTCAGCTAAAGCTACCTGTAGAAGTTTGGTGGTGTTTTCCTGATCCTATCACTACCGCAGGCAGCTAAATAAGCTACAAGTTAGTTTTTTGCGAGCTCTGCACAGTGTTCAGCTAATGCCGCGTACACATGGTCGGACTTTTCATCTACAAAAGTCCGACAGCCTGTCCGACAGACTTTCGGAGGACTTTCGGCGGACTTGCGGCAGACTTGCGGCAGACTTTCTAACGAACAGACTTGCCTACACACGACCACACAAAAGTCCGACGGATTCGTACGTGATGATGTACACCGGACTAAAATAAGGAAGTTGATAGCCAGTAGCCAATAGCTGCCCTAGCGTGGGTTTTTGTCCGTAGGACTAGCATACAGACGAGCGGACTTCGGGGTCCGTCGTAGTTACGACGTAAAGATTTGAAGCATGTTTCAAATCTAAAGTACGTTGGATTTGAGGCTAAAAAAGTATGTTGAAAGTCCGAAGAAGCCCACACACGATCGGATTACCAGCCAGCTTTAGTCCGTCAGTGTCCGTTGGACTTTTAGCTGAAAAGTCCGAACGTGTGTACGCGGCATAAAGCTACCTGTAGAAGTTTGGTGGTGTTTTCCTGATCCTATCACTACCGCAGGCAGCTAAATAAGCTACAAGTTAGTTTTTTGCGAGCTCTGCACAGTGTTCACCTAAAGCTACCTATAGAAGTTTGGTGGTGTTTACCTGATCCTATCACTACCGCAATCAGCTAAAAAAGCTACAAGTTAGTTTTTTGCGAGCTCTGCACAGTGTTCACCTAAAGCTACCTGTATAAGGTTGGTGGTGTTTTCCTGATTATATCATTACAGCAGACAGCTAAATAAGCTACAAGTTATTTTTTTGCAAGCTCTGCACAGTGTTCAGCTAAAGCTACCTGTAGAAGGTTGGTGGTGTTTTCCTGATTATATCATTACAGCAGACAGCTAAATAAGTTACAAGTTATTTTTTTTGCAAGCTCTGCACAGTGTTCAGCTAAAGCTACCTGTAGAAGGTTGGTGGTGTTTTCCTGATTATATCATTACAGCAGACAGCTAAATAAGCTACAAGTTATTTTTTTGCAAGCTCTGCACAGTGTTCAGCTAAAGCTACCTGTATAAGGTTGGTGGTGTTTTCCTGATTATATCATTACAGCAGACAGCTAAATAAGCTACAAGTTATTTTTTTGCATGCTCTGCACAGTGTTCAGCTAAAGCTACCTGTAGAAGGTTGGTGGTGTTTTACTGATCCTATCACTACCGCAGACAGCTAAATAAGCTACAAGTTATTTTTTTGCAAGCTCTGCACAGTGTTCAGCTAAAGCTACCTGTAGAAGGTTGGTGGTGTTTTCCTGATCCTATCACTTCCGCAATCAGCTAAATAATCTACAAGTTAGTTTTTTGCAAGCTCTGCACAGTGTTCAGCTTAACCTACCTGTAGAAGGTTGGTGGTGTTTTTCTGATCCTATCACTACTGCTGGTAGCTAAATAAGCTACAAATTAGTTTTTTGCAAGCTCTGCACAGTGTTCAGCTAAAGCTACCTATAGAAGTTTGGTGGTGTTTTCCTGATCCTATCACTACCGCAGGCAGCTAAATAAGCTACAAGTTAGTTTTTTGCGAGCTCTGCACAGTGTTCACCTAAAGCTACCTGTAAAAGTTTGGTGGTGTTTTCCTGATCCTATCACTACCGCAGGCAGCTAAATAAGCCACAAGTTAGTTTTTTGCAAGCTTAGAACAGTGTTCAGCTAAAGCTACCTGTAGAAGGTTGGTGGTGTTTTCCTGATCCTATTACTACCGCAGGCAGCTAAATAAGCTACAAGTTATTTTTGTGTGAGCTCTGCACAGTGTTCAGCTAAAGCTAACTGTAGAAGGTTGGTGGTGTTTTCCTGATCCTATCACTACCGCAAGCAACTAAATAAGCTACAACTTAGTTTTTTGCGAGCTCTTCACAGTGTTCAGCTAAAGCTACCTGTAGAAGGTTGGTGGTGTTTTCCTGATCCTATTTCTACCGCAGTCAGCTAAATAAGCAACAAGTTAGTTTTTTGCGAGCTCTGCCCAGTGTTCAGCTAAAGCAACCTGTAGAAGGTTGGTGGTGTTTTCATGATCCTATCACTACCGCAATCAGCTAAATAATCTACAAGTTATTTTTTTGCAAGCTCTGCACAGTGTTCAGCTTAACCTACCTGTAGAAGGTTGGTGGTGTTTTCCTGATCCTATCACTACTGCTGGTAGCTAAATAAGCTACAAGTTAGTTTTTTGCAAGCTCTGCACAGTGTTCAGCTAAAGCTACCTGTAGAAGTTTGGTGGTGTTTTCCTGATCCTATCACTACCGCAGGCAGCTAAATAAGCTACAAGTTAGTTTTTTGCGAGCTCTGCACAGTGTTCAGCTAATGCCGCGTACACATGGTCGGACTTTTCATCTACAAAAGTCCGACAGCCTGTCCGACAGACTTTCGGAGGACTTTCGGCGGACTTGCGGCAGACTTGCGGCAGACTTTCTAACGAACAGACTTGCCTACACACGACCACACAAAAGTCCGACGGATTCGTACGTGATGATGTACACCGGACTAAAATAAGGAAGTTGATAGCCAGTAGCCAATAGCTGCCCTAGCGTGGGTTTTTGTCCGTAGGACTAGCATACAGACGAGCGGACTTCGGGGTCCGTCGTAGTTACGACGTAAAGATTTGAAGCATGTTTCAAATCTAAAGTACGTTGGATTTGAGGCTAAAAAAGTATGTTGAAAGTCCGAAGAAGCCCACACACGATCGGATTACCAGCCAGCTTTAGTCCGTCAGTGTCCGTTGGACTTTTAGCTGAAAAGTCCGAACGTGTGTACGCGGCATAAAGCTACCTGTAGAAGTTTGGTGGTGTTTTCCTGATCCTATCACTACCGCAGGCAGCTAAATAAGCTACAAGTTAGTTTTTTGCGAGCTCTGCACAGTGTTCACCTAAAGCTACCTATAGAAGTTTGGTGGTGTTTACCTGATCCTATCACTACCGCAATCAGCTAAAAAAGCTACAAGTTAGTTTTTTGCGAGCTCTGCACAGTGTTCACCTAAAGCTACCTGTATAAGGTTGGTGGTGTTTTCCTGATTATATCATTACAGCAGACAGCTAAATAAGCTACAAGTTATTTTTTTGCAAGCTCTGCACAGTGTTCAGCTAAAGCTACCTGTAGAAGGGTTGGTTGTGTTTTACTGATCCTATCACTACCGCAGACAGCTAAATAGGCTACAAGATATTTTTTTGCAAGCTCTGCACAGTGTTCAGCTAAAGCTACCTGTAGAAGGTTGGTGGTGTTTTCCTGATCCTATCACTTCCGCAATCAGCTAAATAATCTACAAGTTAGTTTTTTGCAAGCTCTGCACAGTGTTCAGCTTAACCTACCTGTAGAAGGTTGGTGGTGTTTTCCTAAACCTATCACTACTGCTGGTAGCTAAATAAGCTACAAATTAGTTTTTTGCAAGCTCTGCACAGTGTTCAGCTAAAGCTACCTATAGAAGTTTGGTGGTGTTTTCCTGATCCTATCACTACCGCAAGCAGCTAAATAAGCTACAAGTTAGTTTTTTGCGAGCTCTGCACAGTGTTCACCTAACGCTACCTGTAGAAGTTTGGTGGTGTTTTCCTGATCCTATCACTACCGCAATCAGCTAAAAAAGCTACAAGTTAGTTTTTTGCGAGCTCTGCACAGTGTTCACCCAAAGCTACCTGTAGAAGGTTGGTGGTGTTTTCCTGTTCCTTTCACTACTGCTGGCAGCTAAATAAGCTACAAGTTAGTTTTTTGCAAGCTCTGCACAGTGTTCAGCTAAAGCTACCTATAGAAGTTTGGTGGTGTTTTCCTGATCCTATCACTACCGCAATCAGCTAAAAAAGCTACAAGTTAGTTTTTTGCGAGCTCTGCACAGTGTTCACCTAAAGCTACCTGTAGAAGGTTGGTGGTGTTTTCCTGTTCCTTTCACTACTGCTGGCAGCTAAATAAGCTACAAGTTAGTTTTTTGCAAGCTCTGCACAGTGTTCCGCTAAAGCTACCTGTAGAAGGTTGGGGGTGTTTTCCCTATCCTATCACTACCGCAGACAGCTAAATAAGCTACAAGTTAGTTTTTTGCGTTCTCTGCACAGTGTTCCCCTAAAGCTACCTGTTGAAAGTTGGTGGTGTTTTTCTGATCCTATCACTACCGCAAGCAGCTAAATAAGCTGCAAGCAAGTTTTTTGCGAGCTCTGCACAGTGTTCACCTAAAGCTACCTGTACAAGGTTGGTGGTGTTTTCCTGATCAGATCATTACCGCAGACAGCTAAATAAGCTACAAGTTGTTTTTTTGTGAGCTCTGCACAGTGTTCAGGCAAAGCTACCTGTAGAAGGTTGGTGGTGTTTTCCTGATCCTATCACTACCGCAGACAGCTAAATAAGCTACAAGTTAGTTTTTTGCGAGCTCTGCACAGTGTTCCGCTAAAGCTACCTGTAGAAGGTTGGGGGTGTTTTCCTGATCCTATCACTACCGCAGGCAGCTAAATAAGCTACAAGTTAGTTTTTTGCGAGCTCTGCACAGAGTGCAGCTAAAGCAAACTGTAGAAGGTTGGTGGTGTATTCCTGATCCTTTCACTACCGCAATCAGCTAAATAAGCTACAAGTTAGTTTTTTGCAAGCTCTGCACAGTGTTCAGCTAAAGCTACCTGTATAAGGTTGGTGGTGTTTTCCTGATTATATCATTACAGCAGACAGCTAAATAAGCTACAAGTTAGTTTTTTGCGAGCTCAGCACAGTGTTCACCTAAAGCTACCTGTAGAAGGTTGGGGGTGTTTTCCTGATCCGATCATTACCGCAGACAGCTAAATAAGCTACAAGTTGTTTTTTTGCAAGCTCTGCACAGTGTTCAGGTAAAGCTACCTGTAGAAGGTTGGTGGTGTTTTCCTGATCCTATCACTACCGCAGACAGCTAAATAAGCTACAAGTTATTTTTGTGTGAGCTCTGCACAGTGTTCAGCTAAAGCTAACTGTAGAAGGTTGGTGGTGTTTTCCTGATCCTATCACTACCGCAAGCAACTAAATAAGCTACAACTTAGTTTTTTGCGAGCTCTTCACAGTGTTCAGCTAAAGCTACCTGTAGAAGGTTGGTGGTGTTTTCCTGATCCTATTTCTACCGCAGTCAGCTAAATAAGCAACAAGTTAGTTTTTTGCGAGCTCTGCCCAGTGTTCAGCTAAAGCAACCTGTAGAAGGTTGGTGGTGTTTTCATGATCCTATCACTACCGCAATCAGCTAAATAATCTACAAGTTATTTTTTTGCAAGCTCTGCACAGTGTTCAGCTTAACCTACCTGTAGAAGGTTGGTGGTGTTTTCCTGATCCTATCACTACTGCTGGTAGCTAAATAAGCTACAAGTTAGTTTTTTGCAAGCTCTGCACAGTGTTCAGCTAAAGCTACCTGTAGAAGTTTGGTGGTGTTTTCCTGATCCTATCACTACCGCAGGCAGCTAAATAAGCTACAAGTTAGTTTTTTGCGAGCTCTGCACAGTGTTCAGCTAATGCCGCGTACACATGGTCGGACTTTTCATCTACAAAAGTCCGACAGCCTGTCCGACAGACTTTCGGAGGACTTTCGGCGGACTTGCGGCAGACTTGCGGCAGACTTTCTAACGAACAGACTTGCCTACACACGACCACACAAAAGTCCGACGGATTCGTACGTGATGATGTACACCGGACTAAAATAAGGAAGTTGATAGCCAGTAGCCAATAGCTGCCCTAGCGTGGGTTTTTGTCCGTAGGACTAGCATACAGACGAGCGGACTTCGGGGTCCGTCGTAGTTACGACGTAAAGATTTGAAGCATGTTTCAAATCTAAAGTACGTTGGATTTGAGGCTAAAAAAGTATGTTGAAAGTCCGAAGAAGCCCACACACGATCGGATTACCAGCCAGCTTTAGTCCGTCAGTGTCCGTTGGACTTTTAGCTGAAAAGTCCGAACGTGTGTACGCGGCATAAAGCTACCTGTAGAAGTTTGGTGGTGTTTTCCTGATCCTATCACTACCGCAGGCAGCTAAATAAGCTACAAGTTAGTTTTTTGCGAGCTCTGCACAGTGTTCACCTAAAGCTACCTATAGAAGTTTGGTGGTGTTTACCTGATCCTATCACTACCGCAATCAGCTAAAAAAGCTACAAGTTAGTTTTTTGCGAGCTCTGCACAGTGTTCACCTAAAGCTACCTGTATAAGGTTGGTGGTGTTTTCCTGATTATATCATTACAGCAGACAGCTAAATAAGCTACAAGTTATTTTTTTGCAAGCTCTGCACAGTGTTCAGCTAAAGCTACCTGTAGAAGGTTGGTGGTGTTTTCCTGATTATATCATTACAGCAGACAGCTAAATAAGTTACAAGTTATTTTTTTGCAAGCTCTGCACAGTGTTCAGCTAAAGCTACCTGTAGAAGGTTGGTGGTGTTTTCCTGATTATATCATTACAGCAGACAGCTAAATAAGCTACAAGTTATTTTTTTGCAAGCTCTGCACAGTGTTCAGCTAAAGCTACCTGTATAAGGTTGGTGGTGTTTTCCTGATTATATCATTACAGCAGACAGCTAAATAAGCTACAAGTTATTTTTTTGCAAGCTCTGCACAGTGTTCAGCTAAAGCTACCTGTAGAAGGTTGGTGGTGTTTTACTGATCCTATCACTACCGCAGACAGCTAAATAAGCTACAAGTTATTTTTTTGCAAGCTCTGCACAGTGTTCAGCTAAAGCTACCTGTAGAAGGTTGGTGGTGTTTTCCTGATCCTATCACTTCCGCAATCAGCTAAATAATCTACAAGTTAGTTTTTTGCAAGCTCTGCACAGTGTTCAGCTTAACCTACCTGTAGAAGGTTGGTGGTGTTTTTCTGATCCTATCACTACTGCTGGTAGCTAAATAAGCTACAAATTAGTTTTTTGCAAGCTCTGCACAGTGTTCAGCTAAAGCTACCTATAGAAGTTTGGTGGTGTTTTCCTGATCCTATCACTACCGCAGGCAGCTAAATAAGCTACAAGTTAGTTTTTTGCGAGCTCTGCACAGTGTTCACCTAAAGCTACCTGTAGAAGTTTGGTGGTGTTTTCCTGATCCTATCACTACCGCAGGCAGCTAAATAAGCCACAAGTTAGTTTTTTGCAAGCTTAGAACAGTGTTCAGCTAAAGCTACCTGTAGAAGGTTGGTGGTGTTTTCCTGATCCTATTACTACCGCAGGCAGCTAAATAAGCTACAAGTTATTTTTGTGTGAGCTCTGCACAGTGTTCAGCTAAAGCTAACTGTAGAAGGTTGGTGGTGTTTTCCTGATCCTATCACTACCGCAAGCAACTAAATAAGCTACAACTTAGTTTTTTGCGAGCTCTTCACAGTGTTCAGCTAAAGCTACCTGTAGAAGGTTGGTGGTGTTTTCCTGATCCTATTTCTACCGCAGTCAGCTAAATAAGCAACAAGTTAGTTTTTTGCGAGCTCTGCCCAGTGTTCAGCTAAAGCAACCTGTAGAAGGTTGGTGGTGTTTTCATGATCCTATCACTACCGCAATCAGCTAAATAATCTACAAGTTATTTTTTTGCAAGCTCTGCACAGTGTTCAGCTTAACCTACCTGTAGAAGGTTGGTGGTGTTTTCCTGATCCTATCACTACTGCTGGTAGCTAAATAAGCTACAAGTTAGTTTTTTGCAAGCTCTGCACAGTGTTCAGCTAAAGCTACCTGTAGAAGTTTGGTGGTGTTTTCCTGATCCTATCACTACCGCAGGCAGCTAAATAAGCTACAAGTTAGTTTTTTGCGAGCTCTGCACAGTGTTCAGCTAATGCCGCGTACACATGGTCGGACTTTTCATCTACAAAAGTCCGACAGCCTGTCCGACAGACTTTCGGAGGACTTTCGGCGGACTTGCGGCAGACTTGCGGCAGACTTTCTAACGAACAGACTTGCCTACACACGACCACACAAAAGTCCGACGGATTCGTACGTGATGATGTACACCGGACTAAAATAAGGAAGTTGATAGCCAGTAGCCAATAGCTGCCCTAGCGTGGGTTTTTGTCCGTAGGACTAGCATACAGACGAGCGGACTTCGGGGTCCGTCGTAGTTACGACGTAAAGATTTGAAGCATGTTTCAAATCTAAAGTACGTTGGATTTGAGGCTAAAAAAGTATGTTGAAAGTCCGAAGAAGCCCACACACGATCGGATTACCAGCCAGCTTTAGTCCGTCAGTGTCCGTTGGACTTTTAGCTGAAAAGTCCGAACGTGTGTACGCGGCATAAAGCTACCTGTAGAAGTTTGGTGGTGTTTTCCTGATCCTATCACTACCGCAGGCAGCTAAATAAGCTACAAGTTAGTTTTTTGCGAGCTCTGCACAGTGTTCACCTAAAGCTACCTATAGAAGTTTGGTGGTGTTTACCTGATCCTATCACTACCGCAATCAGCTAAAAAAGCTACAAGTTAGTTTTTTGCGAGCTCTGCACAGTGTTCACCTAAAGCTACCTGTATAAGGTTGGTGGTGTTTTCCTGATTATATCATTACAGCAGACAGCTAAATAAGCTACAAGTTATTTTTTTGCAAGCTCTGCACAGTGTTCAGCTAAAGCTACCTGTAGAAGGTTGGTGGTGTTTTCCTGATTATATCATTACAGCAGACAGCTAAATAAGTTACAAGTTATTTTTTTGCAAGCTCTGCACAGTGTTCAGCTAAAGCTACCTGTAGAAGGTTGGTGGTGTTTTCCTGATTATATCATTACAGCAGACAGCTAAATAAGCTACAAGTTATTTTTTTGCAAGCTCTGCACAGTGTTCAGCTAAAGCTACCTGTATAAGGTTGGTGGTGTTTTCCTGATTATATCATTACAGCAGACAGCTAAATAAGCTACAAGTTATTTTTTTGCAAGCTCTGCACAGTGTTCAGCTAAAGCTACCTGTAGAAGGTTGGTGGTGTTTTACTGATCCTATCACTACCGCAGACAGCTAAATAAGCTACAAGTTATTTTTTTGCAAGCTCTGCACAGTGTTCAGCTAAAGCTACCTGTAGAAGGTTGGTGGTGTTTTCCTGATCCTATCACTTCCGCAATCAGCTAAATAATCTACAAGTTAGTTTTTTGCAAGCTCTGCACAGTGTTCAGCTTAACCTACCTGTAGAAGGTTGGTGGTGTTTTTCTGATCCTATCACTACTGCTGGTAGCTAAATAAGCTACAAATTAGTTTTTTGCAAGCTCTGCACAGTGTTCAGCTAAAGCTACCTATAGAAGTTTGGTGGTGTTTTCCTGATCCTATCACTACCGCAGGCAGCTAAATAAGCTACAAGTTAGTTTTTTGCGAGCTCTGCACAGTGTTCACCTAAAGCTACCTGTAGAAGTTTGGTGGTGTTTTCCTGATCCTATCACTACCGCAGGCAGCTAAATAAGCCACAAGTTAGTTTTTTGCAAGCTTAGAACAGTGTTCAGCTAAAGCTACCTGTTGAAGGTTGGTGGTGTTTTCCTGATCCTATCACTACCGCAATCAGCTAAAAAAGCTACAAGTTAGTTTTTTCCGAGCTCTGCACAGTGTTCACCTAAAGCTACCTGTAGAAGGTTGGTGGTGTTTTCCTGATCCTTTCACTACCGCTGGCAGCTAAATAAGCTACAAGTTAGTTTTTTGCGTTCTCTGCACAGTGTTCCCCTAAAGCTACCTGTTGAAAGTTGGTGGTGTTTTTCTGATCCTATCACTACCGCAAGCAGCTAAATAAGCTACAAGTTAGTTTTTTGCGAGCTCTGCACAGAGTGCAGCTAAAGCAAACTGTAGAAGGTTGGTGGTGTTTTCCTGATCCTATCATTATAGCAGACAGCTAAATAAGCTAAAAGTTAGTTTTTTGCGAGCTCTGCACAGTGTTCAGCTTAACCTACCTGTAGAAGGTTGGTGGTGTTTTCCTGATCCTTTCACTACCGCAGGCAGCTAAATAAGCTACATGTTAGTTTTTTGCGAGCTCTGCGCAGTGTTCACCTAAAGCTACCTGTAGAAATTTGGTGGTGTTTTCCTGATCCTATCACTACCGCAGGCAGCTAAATAAGCTACAAGTTAGTTTTTTGCGAGCTCTGCACAGTGTTCACCTAAAGCTACCTGTAGAAATTTGGTGGTGTTTTCCTGATCCTATCACTACCACAGGCAGCTAAATAAGCTACAAGTTAGTTTTTTGAGAGTTCTGCAAAGTGTTCACCTAAAGCTACCTGTAGAAGGTTGGTCGTGTTTTCCTGTTCCTATCACTACCGCAATCAACTAAATAAGCTACAAGTTAGTTTTTTGCAAGCTTAGAACAGTGTTAAGCTAAAGCTACCTGTAGAAGGTTGGTGGTGTTTTCCTGATCCTATCACTACCATAATCAGCTAAATAAGCTACAAGTTAGTTTTTTGCGAGCTCTGCACAGTGTTCACCTAAAGCTACCTGTAGAAGGTTGGTGGTGTTTTCCTGATCCTATCACTACTGCTGGCAGCTAAATAAGCTACAAGTTAGTTTTTGGCAAGCTCTGCACAGTGTCCTGCTAAAGCTACCTGTAGAAGTTTGGTGGTGTTTTCCCTATCCTATCACTACCGCTGACAGCTAAATATGCTACAAGTTAGTTTTGTGCGTTCTCTGTACAGTGTTCAGCTAAAGCTACCTGTAGAAGGTTGGTGGTGTTTTCCTGATCCTATCAATACCGCTGGCAGCTAAATAAGCTACAAGTTAGTTTTTTGCAAGCTCTGCACAGTGTTCAGCTAAAGCTACCTGTAGAAGATTGGTGGTGTTTTCCTGATCCTATCACTACCGCAGACAGCTAAATAAGCTACAAGTTAGTTTTTTGCTTTCTCTGCACAGTGTTCACCTAAAGCTACCTGTTGAAGGTTGGTGGTGTTTTCCTGATCCTATCACTATCGCAAGCAGCTAAATAAACTACAAGTTATTTTTTTGCAAGCTCTGCACAGTGTTCACCTAAAGCTACCTGTAGAATGTTGGTGGTGTTTTTCTCATCCTATCACTACCGCAGGTAGCTAAATAAGCTACAAGTTAGTTTTTTGCGAGCTCTGCACAGTGTTCAGCTAAAGCTACCTGTAGAAGGTTGGGGGTGTTTTCCTGATCCGATCATTACCGCAGACAGCTAAATAAGCTACAAGTTGTTTTTTTGCATGCTCTGCACAGTCTTCAGCTAAAGCTACCTGTAGAAGGTTGGTGGTGTTTTCCTGATCCTATTACTACCGCAGGCAGCTAAATAAGCTACAAGTTAGTTTTGTGCGAGCTCTGCACAGTGTTCAGCTAAAGCTACCTGTAGAAGGTTGGTGGTGTTTTCCTGATCCTATCACTACCGCAAGCAACTAAATAAGCTACAAGTTAGTTTTTTGCGTTCTCTGCACAGTGTTCACCTGAAGCTACCTGTAGAAGGTTGGTGGTGTTTTCCTGATCCTATCACTACCGCAATCAGCTAAATAAGCTACAAGTTGGTTTTTTGCAAGCTCTGCACAGTGTTCAGCTAACGCTACCTGTAGAAGGTTGGTGGTGTTTTCCTGATCCTATCACTACCGCAGACTGCTAAATAAGCTACAAGTTAGTTTTTTGCGAGCTCTGCACAGTGTTCACCTAAAGCTACCTGTAGAAGGTTGGTGGTGTTTTCCTGATCCTATCACTATCGCAGGCAGCTAAATAAGCTACAAGTTAGTTTTGTGCGAGCTCTGCACAGAGTTCAGCTAAAGCAACCTGTAGAAGGTTGGTGGTGTTTTCCTGATCCTATCACTACTGCAGGCAGCTAAATAAGCTACAAATTAGTTTTTTGCAAGCTCTGCACAGTGTTCAGCTAAAGCTACCTGTAGAAGGTTGGTGGTGTTTTCCTGATCCTATCACTACCGCAGACAGCTAAATAAGCTACAAGTTAGCTCATTGCGAGCTCTGCACAGTGTTCACCTAAAGCTACCTGTTGAAGGTTGGTGGTGTTTTCCTGATCCGATCATTACCGCAGACAGCTAAATAAGCTACAAGTTGTTTTTTTGCAAGCTCTGCACAGTGTTCAGGTAAAGCTACCTGTATAAGGTTGGTGGTGTTTTCCTGATTATATCAATACAGCAGACAGCTAAATAAGCTACAAGTTATTTTTTTGCAAGCTCTGCACAGTGTTCAGCTAAAGCTACCTGTAGAAGGTTGGTGGTGTTTTACTGATCCTATCACTACCGCAGACAGCTAAATAAGCTACAAGTTATTTTTTTGCAAGCTCTGCACAGTGTTCAGCTAAAGATACCTGTATAAGGTTGGTGGTGTTTTCCTGATCCTATCATTACCGCATTCAGCTAAATAAGCTACAAGTTAGTTTTTTGCGAGCTCTGCACAGTGTTCAGCTAAAGCTTCCTGTAGAAGGTTGGTGGTGTTTTCCTGATCCTATCACTACCGCAGACAGCTAAATAAGCTACAACTTAGTTTTTTGCGAGCTCTTCACAGTGTTCAGCTAAAGCAACCTGCAGAAGGTTGGTGGTATTTTCCTGATCCTATCTCTACCGCAGTCAGCTAAATAAGCAACAAGTTAGTTTTTTGCGAGCTCTGCACAGTGTTCAGCTAAAGCAACCTGTAGAAGGTTGGTGGTGTTTTCCTGATCCTATCACTACCGCAATCAGCTAAATAATCTACAAGTTAGTTTTTTGCAAGCTCTGCACAGTGTTCAGCTTAACCTACCTGTAGAAGGTTGGTGGTGTTTTCCTGATCCTATCACTACTGCTGGTAGCTAAATAAGCTACAAGTTAGTTTTTTTCAAGCTCTGCACAGTGTTCAGCTAAAGCTACCTGTAGAAGTTTGGTGGTGTTTTCCTGATCCTATCACTACCGCAGGCAGCTAAATAAGCTACAAGTTAGTTTTTTGCGAGCTCTGCACAGTGTTCACCTAAAGCTACCTGTAGAAGGTTGGTGGTGTTTTCCTGATCCTTTCATTACCGCATTCAGCTAAATAAGCTACAAGTTAGTTTTTTGCGAGCTCTGCACAGTGTTCACCTAAAGCTACCTGTAGAAGTTTGGTGGTGTTTTCCTGATCCTATCACTACCGCAGGCAGCTAAATAAGCCACAAGTTAGTTTTTTGCAAGCTTAGAACAGTGTTCAGCTAAAGCTACCTGTTGAAGGTTGGTGGTGTTTTCCTGATCCTATCACTACCGCAATCAGCTAAAAAAGCTACAAGTTAGTTTTTTGCGAGCTCTGCACAGTGTTCACCTAAAGCTACCTGTAGAAGGTTGGTGGTGTTTTCCTGATCCTTTCACTACTGCTGGCAGCTAAATAAGCTACAAGTTAGTTTTTTGCGAGCTCTGCACAGTGTTCACCTAAAGCTACCTGTAGAAGGTTGGTGGTGTTTTCCTGATCCTATCACTACCGCAGGCAGCTAAATAAGTTACAAGTTAGTTTTGTGCGAGCTCTGCACAGTGTTCAGCTTAAGCTACCTGTACAAGGTTGGTGGTGTTTTCCTGATCCGATCATTACCGCAGACAGCTAAATAAGCTACAAGTTGTTTTTTTGCGAGCTCTGCACAGTGTTCAGCTAAAGCTACCTGTAGAAGGTTGGTGGTGTTTTCCTGATCCTATCACTACCGCAAGCAGCTAAATAAGCTACAAGTTAGTTTTTTGCGAGCTCTGCACAGTGTTCACCTAAAGCTACCTGTAGAAGGTTGGTGGTGTTTTCCTGATCCTATCACTACCGCAGGCAGCTAAATAAGCTACAAGTTAGTTTTGTGCGAGCTCTGCACAGTGTTCAGCTTAAGCTACCTGTACAAGGTTGGTGGTGTTTTCCTGATCCGATCACTACCGCAGACAGCTAAATAAGCTACAAGTTAGTTTTTTGCGAGCTCTGCACAGTGTTCACCTAAAGCTACCTGTAGAAGGTTGGTGGTGTTTTCCTGATCCTATCACTACCGCAGGCAGCTAAATAAGCTACAAGTTAGTTTTTTGCGAGCTCTGCACAGAGTGCAGCTAAAGCAAACTGTAGAAGGTTGGTGGTGTATTCCTCATCCTTTCACTACCGCAATCAGCTAAAAAAGCTACAAGTTATGCCGCGTACACACGGTCGGACTTTGCAGCTACAAAAGTCCAACGGACGCTGACGGACTAAAGCTGGCTGGTAATCCGATCGTGTGTGGCCTTCTTCGGACTTTCAACGTACTTTTTTAGCCTCAAATCCGACGTACTTTAGATTTGAAACATGCTTCAAATCTTTATGTCGTAACTACGACGGACCCCGAAGTCCGCTCGTCTGTATGCTAGTCCTACGGACAAAAAAATGACGCATGCTCATAAGCAAAAACTAAACGGAAGCACTCGGTCTAGTAAAACTAGTGTTCGTATTGTAGGTAGCACATTCATCATGCTACAAAATCTGTGATCGTTGAATGCAGCGCATTTTATTTCTTCTTTACGAATGCTCTAAAGAACGAAGGTGTTTTGCTGTTCATAATCAGAGTTCTCCCAAACTGATTTCTGAATTATTTTTCTCTTTGATCTCATGAATGATATAGTATGCTTTTTATAAACAATGTTTCCATACTAATAATACTTTTTCCCTTATTTTTTTTTTTTTTTTTAGGTTTGTAAAGTTACCACAAAGAAACCATTATTCTTTTTTTTTTTTTTCTAGTGATTATTTTTTATTTTTTAGATAAAGTTAACCCAAAGCACCGTTTTTGTTTATGTATATTTTTTTTTTTTTAAGACTTACCACTTGAACATTCTTAACATTAGTAATGTATTTTTGGTGTGTTTTTTTAAAACTCAATGAGATTGTTGTCCCTTGTTAATTTAACATTGTGTGTAAAATCAATGATTTAAAAGAAAACACATAAAGTCTTTTGCTAAACTCAAAAAAGATCCATTTATTCATGGTCAAAATAAAATAAAGAGGAAGTCAACGCTGGAAAAAGTCGGTGTACAAGAAAATTGGGATCTTGAGGAGTCCATATAAGAGGGAGCACAATCTGGTCCAAGAATCCCAGAGATCAACAGCACCAGCAGATGATCTAGATGTCCCCAGACTGTGGTCCTACAACAGCCTGCGTCTTCTGTCAGACCAGACTGAACCCAGGTCATCACTTTCTTCTCTTCCCCGCAGCCTTTCCTCCACGCTGCCCTGCAGCCTTCCCTGCAGCCTTCCCTGTAGCCTTCTTTTGAGGCTGTGGCTCTGGTGTTTCAGTTGTGGCAGGAGGAGGAGGAGGAGGAGGAGGAGGAGGGGGGGGCTGCCTCATGTAGTTGGGTGTTTTTTGTTAGCATGCCCTGCAGCCCCTTATGGATTGTTTCCCCAAATAGGCGCTCACAAATGAGGCGCTGCTCCCAATCCATCTGAAGAAGCCTGCTGGCTAAGT